>CM024758.1:4491055-4948927 GCA_014218235.1 Colocasia esculenta
TACTTACCCCGACTGCCGTACCCTTCCGGTCGGACGCGGATATTTATTCACCGGCCGTGGAACCGCCCTTGAGGCCCCATTCAGAGTCGGCACTTCGACCCGGTCCGGTCGGTAAATGGTCGCATTCGGAGATTTCCAGTCCGACGCCCAAATTCCTCTCTCTCCGGGAGCGCGTCCGCGAGCTGCCGATGCGATCGCATACGGACACTGCTTTCGCTCAAACATGCATAACTTTTCGCTTCGGTTATCAGAATCGCTTATAAGACCCCAATTTGGAATCGGGACTCAGAGGCGCTCGACGCCAACTATTGCCTCAGGCGATAAGACGTCGTTTCGGGCTCTAAAAACCTTCGTTTCGCACTCCGAATTGCGATTCTAGCCGACGATCTCCCCTATTCCAAGGTTTTTTTGGCAGTAACGACTCCCTGGACTACTCGAATAGCTGGTGGAGCCACACGCAGAGCCGCCAAGTCACAGCGATCGGAAGTCGTGTTCAACTCGACGCGAGATCTCCTCCCCAGGTGTGGATATGGGTGCCCGAACATCGCCGATATAGTCACCCCCTCGGTTTTTCCCACCCCTTCAGCGAAAGAATTAGGCATAACTTTCTGCAACGGGCATCGAAGAATCGCTTACGTGAACACAATTCGGAATCGGCACTCCGAGACGTCGATAAGGCGCTGGTTTCGCAGAATTCGTTCCGGGGCCAAAATCCCCCCCGGAGCGTGTGTACTAGTACACCGACTGCCGTACCCTCCGGTCAGACGTAGATATTTATTCGCCCGGGTCGGAACCGCCCGCGAGGCGCCATTCAGAGTCGGCACTTCGACCCCGTCGGTAAATAGTCACATTCGGAGATTTCCGTCCGTTGCCCAAATTCCTCTCCGGGACGGGGATCGGTCGCAGGCTGCCGATGCGATCGCATACAGACTGCTTTCGCTCAAACAGGCATAACTTTCTCTTGGTTATCGAATCGCTTACGTGACCACAATTCGAAATCGGCACTCAGAGACGGTCGACAAGGCGCTGGTTTCGCGGAATTCCGTTCCGTGGCCAAAATCCCCCCGCGGAGCGTGTGTACTAGTACACCGACTGCCGTACCGTCCGGTCGACGCGGATATTTATTCGCCTGGGGTTCGAACCGCCCGCGAGGGGCCAATTCAGAGTCGGCACTTTGACCCGGTCGGTAAATGGTCGCATTCGGAGATTTCCAGTCCGGCGCACAAATTCCTCTCCGGGAGCGCGGTCGCAGGCTGCCGATGCGATCGCATACGGACACTGCTTCGCTCAAACATGCATAACTTTTCGCTCGGTTATCAGAATCGCTTATAAGACCCCAATTTGGAATCGGCACTCAAAGGCGCTCGACGCTCACTATTGCCTCAGGTGATAAGACTCGTTTCGTGTCTAAAAAAACCTTCATTTCGCACTCCTAAATTGCGATTCTAGCCGACGATCTCCCCTATTCCAAGTTTTTTGGCAGTAGCGACTCCCTGGACTACGCGAATAGCTGGTGGATCCCACACGCAGAGCCGCCCAGTCACAGGGATCGGAAGTCGTTTCAACTCGATGCGAGATCTCCTCCGCAGTCGTGGATATGGGTGCCCGAACATCGCCGATATAGTCACCCCCTCCGGTTTATTCCCACCCCTTCAGCGAAGAATTGGCATAACTTTCCGCACGGCATCGGATCGCGCTTACGTGACCCCAATTCGGAATCGGCACTCCGAGACGGTCGACAAGGCGCTGGTTTTGAGGAATTCCGTTTCGGGGCCAAAATCCCCCCTCGAGCGTGCGTACTAGTACACCGACTGTGGTGCCCTCCGGTCGTACGCGGATATTTATTCGCCCGGGCGTCGGAACCGCGCGCGGGACCCAATCAGAGTCGGCACTTCGACCCGGTCGGTAAATGGTCGCATTCGAGATTTCCGGGCGGCGGCGCCAAATTCCTCTCCGGAAGCGCAGTCGCAGGCTGCCGATGCGATCGCATACGGACACCGCTTCGCTCAAACATGCATAACTTTTCGTTCGGTTATCAGAATCGCTTATAAGACCCCAATTTGGAATCGGCACTCAGAGGCGCTCGATGCTCACTTATTACCTCAGGTGATAAGACGTCGTTTCGGGGTCTAAAACCTTCGTTTCGCACTCCGAAACTGCGATTCTAGCCGACGATCTCCCCTATTCCAAGGTATTTTGGCAGTAGCGACTCCCTCGATTACGTGAATCGCTGGCGGAGCCCACACGCGAGCCGCCCAGTCACAGCGATCGAAGTCGTGTTCAACTCGACGCGAGATCTCCTCCCCAGGTCGGGATATGGGTGCCCGAACATCGCCGATATAGTCACCCCCTCCTGTTTATTCCCACCCCTTCAGCGAAAGAATTGGGCATAACTTTCCGCACGGGCAATCGGAATTTCTTACGTGACCACAATTCGGAATCGCACTCCGAGACGGTCGACAAGGCGCTGGTTTCCCAGAATTCTGTACCGTGGCCAAAATCCCCCCCGCGGAGCGTGTGTACTAGTACACCGACTGCCGTACCCTCCGGTTGGACGCGGATATTTATTTATCTGGGGGTCGGAACCGCCGCGAGCCCCAATTCTGAGTCGGCACTTCGACCCGGTCAGTAAATGGTCGCATTCGGAGATTTCCAGTGTGGCGCCCAAATTCCTCTCCGGGAGCGCAGTCGCAGGCTGCCGATACGATCGCATACGGACACCGCTTCGCTCAAACAGGCATAACTTTTCGCTCGGTTATCGGAATCGCTTATAAACCCCAATTAGGAATCGGCTCTCAGACGCGCTCGACGTCCAATTTTTGCCTCAGGCGATAAGACGTCATTTCGGGGTCTAAAAACCTTCGTTTCGCACTCCGAAACTGCGATTCTAGCCGACGATCTCCCCTATTCCAAAGTATTTTGGCAGTAGCGACTCCCGATTTTGCGAATCGCTGGCGGAGCCCACACGCGGAGCCTCCCAGTCACAGCGATCGGAAGTCGTGTTCAACTCGACGCGAGATCTCCTCCCCAGGTCGTGGATATGGTGCCCGAACATCGCCGATATAGTCACCCTTTCCGTTTATTCCCACCCCTTCAGCGAAGAATTGGGCATAACTTTCCGCACGGGCATCAGAATCGCTTACGTGACCACAATTCGGAATCGGCACTCCGAGACGGTCGAAAGGCGCTGGTTTCGCAAGAATTCCGTTCCGGGGCCAAAATCCCCCCCGGAGCGTGGGTACTAACACCGACTGCCGTAACCTCCGGTCACCGCAGATATTTATTCGCCCGGGGGTCGGAACCGCCCGCGAGGCCCCAATTCAGATCGGCACTTCGACCCGGTCGGTAAATGGTCGCATTCGGAGATTTCCAGTCCGGCGCCGAAATTCCTCTCCGGGAGCGCGGTCGCAGGCTGTCGATGCGATCGCATACGGACACCGCTTCGCTCAAACAGGCATAACTTTTCGCTCGGTTATCGGAATCGCTTATAAGTCCCCAATTCGGAATCAGCACTCAGAGGCGCTCGACATCCGCTTATTGCCTCAGGCAAGAAGACGTCGTTTCGGGGTCTAATAACCTTCGTTTCGCACTCCGAAACTACGATTCTAGCCGAAGATCTCCCCTATTCCAAGGTATTTTGGCAATAGCGACTCACTCGATTACGCGAATCACTGGCGGAGCCCACACGTAGAGCCGCCCAGTCACAGCGATCGGAAGTCATGTTCAACTCGACGCGAGATCTCCTCCCCAGGTCGTGGATATGGGTGCCCCAACATCGCCGATATAGTCACCCCCTACGGTTTATTCCCACCCCTTCAGCGAAAGAATTGGGCATAACTTTCCGCACGGGCATCGGAATTTCTTACGTGACCACAATTCGGAATCGGCACTCAGAGACGGTCGACAAGGCGCTGGTTTCGCGGAATTCCGTTTCGTGGCCAAAATCCCCCCCGGAGCGTGTGTACTAGTACGCCGACTGCCGTACCCTCCGGTCGGACGCGGATATTTATTCGCCTGGGGGTCGGAACCGCCCGCGAGGCCCCAATTCATAGTCGGCACTTCGACCCGGTCAGTAAATGGTCGCATTCGGAGATTTCCAGTCCGGCGTCCAAATTCCTCTCCGGGAGCGCGGTCGCAGGCTGCCGATGCGATCGCCATACGGACACCGCTTCGCTCAAACATGCATAACTTTTCGCTCGGTTATCGGAATCGCTTTAAGACCCCAATTTGGAATCGGCACTCAGAGACGCTCGACGAGCCTTATGCCTCAGGCGATAAGATGTCGTTTTGGGTTCTAAACCTTCGTTTCGCACTCTGAAATTGCGAATCTAGCCGACGATCTCCCCTATTCCAAGGTTTTTGGAGTAGCGACGCCCTCGATTACGCGAATCGCTGGCGGAGCCCACACGCGGAGCCGCATAGTCACAGCGATCGGAAGTCGTGTTCAACTCGACGCGAGATCTCTCCCCAGGTCGTGGATATGGGTGCCCGAACATCGCCGATATAGTCACCCCCTCGGTTATTCCCACCCCTCAGCGAAAGAATGGGGCATAACTTTCCGCACGGGCATCGGAATCGCTTACATGACCACAATTCGGAATCGGCACTCCGAGACGGGCGACAAGGCGCTGTGGTTTCGCAGAATTCCGTTCCGGGGCAAAAATCCCCCCTGGAGCGTGTGCACTAGTACACCGACTACCGTACCCTCCGGTCAGACGTAGATATTTATTCGCCCGGGGGTCGGAACCGCCCGCGAGGCCCCAATTCAGAGTCGGCACTTCGACCCGGTCGGTAAATGGTCGCATTCGGATATTTCCGGTCCGGCGCCCAATTCCTCTCGGGAGCGCGGTCGCAGGCTGCCGATGCGATCGCATACAGACACTGCTTCGCTCATACAGGCATAACTTTTCTCTCGGTTATCGGAATCGCTTATAAGACCCCAATTCGGAATCGGCACTCAGAGGCGCTCGACATCCACTATTGCCTCAGGCGATAAGACATCATTTCGGGGTCTAAAAACCTTCGTTTGCCCTCCGAAACTGTGATTCTAACCGACGATCTCCCCCTCCAAGGTATTTTGGCAGTAGCGACTCCCTCGATTACGCGAATCGATGGCGGAGCCCACACGCGGAGCTGCCCAGTCACAGCGATCGGAAGTCGTGTTCAACTCGGACACGAGATCTCCTCCCCATGTCATGGATATGGGTGCCCGAACATCGCCGATATAGTCACCCCCTCCGGTTTATTCCCACCCCTTCAGCGAAAGAATTGGGCATAACTTTCCGCACGGGCATCGGAATCCCTTACGTGACCACAATTCGGAATCAGCACTCAGAGACGGTCAACAAGGCGCTGGTTTTGCGGAATTCCGTTCGTGCCAAAATCCCCCCCGGAGCGTGTGTACTAGTACACCGACTGCCGTACCTTCTGTCGGACGTGGATATTTATTCGCCTGGGGGTCGGAACCGCCCGCGAGGCCCCAATTCAGAGTCGGCACTTCGACCCGGTCGGTAAATGGTCGCATTCGGAGATTTCCAGTCCGGCGCCCAAATTCCTCTCCGGGAGCGCGGTCGCAGGCTGTCGATGCGATCGCATACGGACACCGCTTCGCTCAAACATGCATAACTTTTCGCTCGGTTATCAGAATCGCTTATAAGACCCCAATTTGGAATCGGCACTCAGAGGCGCTCGATGCTCACTTATTGCCTCAGGCGATAAGACGTCGTTTCAGTGTTTAAAAACCTTCATTTCGCACTCCGAAATTGTGATTCTAGCCGACGATCTCCCCTATTCCAAGGTTTTTTGGCAGTAGCGACTCCCTGGACTACGCGAATAGCTGGTGGATCCCACACGCAGAGCCGCCCAGTCACAGGGATCGGAAGTCGTGTTCAACTCAACGCGAGATCTCCTCCGCAGGTCGTGGATATGGGTGCCCGAACATCGCCGATATAGTCACCCCCTCCGGTTTATTCCCACCCCTTCAGCGAAAGAATTGGGCATAACTTTTCGCACGGGCATCGGAATCGCTTACGTGACCACAATTCGGAATCGGCACTCCGAGACGGTCGACAAGGCGCTGGTTTCGCGGAATTCCGCTTCGGGGCCAAAATTCCCCCCGGAGCGTGCGTACTAGTACACCGACTATGGTGCCCTCCGGTCGGACGCGGATATTTATTCGCCGGGCGTCGGAAACCGCGCGCGAGGCCCCAATTCAGAGTCGGCACTTCGACCGGTCGGTAAATGGTCGCATTCGGAGATTTCGGTGCGGCGCCCAAATTCCTCTCCGGGAGCGCGGTCGCAGGCTGCCGATGCGATCGCATACGGACACCGCTTCGCTCAAACAGGCATAACTTTTCGCTCGGTATCGGAATCGCTTATAAGACCCCAATTCGGAATCGGCACTCAGACGCGCTCGAGTCCACTTATTGCCTCAGGCGATAAGACGTCATTTTGGGGTCTAAAAACCTTCGTTTCGCACTCTGAACTGCGATTCTAGCCGACGATCTCCCCTATTCAAGGTATTTGGCAGTAGCGACTCCCTCGATTACGCGAATCGCTGGCGGAGCCCACACGCGGAGCCGCCCAGTCACAGCGATCGGAAAGTCGGTTCACTCGACGCGAGATCTCCTCCCCAGGTCGTGGATATGTGTGACGGAACGCCTCGGCCAAGCCCGTTAAAACGATAACGTACTTGATCCGAGTCCGCCTCCCGCGAACGGGCCGAAGCTCGCAAGGGATACCAAACCACAGTCTGTGTAAACATAAAGGAACACACACATTTTATATATAATTCACAAGTTTACATAGCCAAATTTCCACAAAAACTATAAAGAGGTACAAGAGACTGGGGCATACCCCGTGGTACAACTGAAGAAGTAAACAACTACAAAACTACACTGCTGGAGCTACTCTGCTGGAGGTGCTGACCCTGCACCGCTACGACGCGGCCCTGAACTGGACGTCGGACGAGAAACGTCCTCCTCGCCCTCACCTGTGGGGGTAGGGGTGAGCCTCTCTAGTCACTGGCTCAGTAGGGAACTCCCCCAAAACCGAGCAAAAACAAACACCACGAGTACGAATAGTAAACCGCACCAACAATTAATATAACAGCTAAGCAGGTAAGTAAAGCTGTAAAAGTACTCACGTCTGCCGACTATGAGAAACAACAGTAATAATTAAACGGCAAACCAGTACAGGTGTACAAGCTAAAGTAGAGACAGCCAACACGAGCCACGTGAACTGGTTCGCGACACCAGAAACTGACTCGGACAACTAACACAGGTCTACCTCTCAGTCTCGCAGCCACGGACGAAAGGTCCAGCTGCCGCTCCACGTAAAAAGGTCAAGCAACTGTGGAGACCAACTAAACACCACCACCTGCAGACCACACGGTCACAGGCCCATGCCTGGCACCTCTAGAGATCCTGGCCCGGAAACCAAGTGCACTTAGTGCACCTCATGTGTCAACACACATGCATATCGGTAAATACTGCAATCAGTCGTTCTGTTCATAACCAGTAGGCGACAACATCGACTGCCGCTTACACCAAGTCAACGGCAAGGGACCTGGCCGTTAACATCCTGGCTGAGGAGCTTGGCGACAAGCGATCTTGACGCCAAGTTCTCCGGCTATAAACCCTGCAGAAACCCTAATCCGGATCTGCGGGTTTTCAACCATTTTAACTACAGAAAATCATATAGAAACTACTCTTTTAACATGCAGGAACCCAATATAACCCACTACAACATGCTTCATACATTAAACTACTCAAACCACCCATTATTCCCGTAAGGTGCAACTTTATCCGAACATGCATTATCATGCTGATTCAGGTGGTTATGATGTGTTTTAATGTTTCTACGGAGCTACCAGGGTCCGTCCCCTACCTCAGAACGCGTTAGAATCTCCCGCAATCTCCCGGTTCACGCCGAGCCCTCCGCGAGCTCCCACGGGAATTGCACCACGCCGCGACGTTTCCTCGCGCAATTCAGCGATACCACGCGTTCTACGATCGTCCAACCACTCCTCGGAACCTGTTAGAAGCTTCAGAAACACCGGGGCGCGAAGCTGGGGCAAGAGGGGAAGAGAGTGAGCTGAGAGAGCTGCCCTCGGGTGAGCCTATAACCTGCAGAATTCTCAGGTTGTCGTCAACCCCTATGCCGCCAACAAGAACCGCCACCCTTAGCGTCCACATCTACTGCCGCCAAGTTCAAGAAGTCAACGTCCACTAACATGGACGCCAACCAGTCAACGGCCACCCCTGGCCGCCAACTCCAACTGAACAGCAGCAGGTCATGTTCATTTCAGGACCAAACCTGCTCTTCACCTGCTCAAATCACACATTCACATCACACATTCCACGCAACTAGCTCACATTGGCCACAACGGCCCTACAAAACAAACACACACATGATCCGCATGGATCCGAAAGCACGCGATGTTACATTACTATCATCTAAAAAGAAAATTTCGACCTCGAAATTCATAACATAATTCAAAGTTAAACAACTCATACATACACACTTTACAAGTACTATCATCTAAAAAGAAAATACACAAGTTACTCAAACAGATAGGGATACCTTTAGCCATTTCCGCGGCCAATTCCCAGGTATCCTCACCACCTAATCTATTTTCCCATCTCACTTTAACTAGCTCAATTTCTTATTTCTCAGCTTCTTCATCTTTCGATCTGTGATCTGCACCGGATACTCTGGCATAGTCATGTCCGGCCTCAGGTCACCACCTTGATATCTAATTATTTGAGCTGGATCTTCAATACACTTTCTCAACATGGAGACATGGAAAATATCATGCACATCTACAAAATCGGCTGGCAAATCCAGTCTATAAGCTGCTTCCCCAATTCTTTCAATCACCTGGAAAGGTCCCACATACCTTGGGCTCAACTTCCCAGACTTGCCAAATCTCATAATACCTTTACTCGGGAAAACTCTTAGAAAAACAAAATCTCCTACCTCAAATTGAAGTGGTCTCCTCCGCACATCTGCATAACTTTTCTGTCTACTTTGAGCTGCCTGCAATTTTTCTTTAATAAGCTTCACCACTTCCGTGGTTTGCTGAATCAATTCAGGACACCAATTGCCTTTCTCCCACTTCATGCCAGTTCAATGGGGTCTACATGGCCTTCCATATAAAGCTTCATACGGTGCCATTCCAAGACTGGTATGATAACTATTATTGTAGGCAAACTCAACCATTCCCAAATGATGCTCCCAGCTTCCTCCCCAAACTAAACAGCAAGCTCGCAACATATCTTCAATTGTCTGAATAGTCCTCTCTGTCTGACCATCTGTCTGGGGATGATAAGCGGAGCTATACCTTAATTCAGAACCAATTACTTTCTGCAGACTCCTCCAAAAACCAGAAGTAAATCTTGGATCTCTATCTGATACAATAGTCTTCGGAATACCATGCAGTGGAACAATTCTTTCAACATAAATATTTGCCAATCTGTCCACTGTCCAAGACATACTTACTGCCACTAATCTGCATACCTTAGTCAATCTGTCAACAAACACCATATTCCATTATGCCCGGAACTCGACCTTGGTAAACCTGCCACAAGTCCATTGCAATATCATCCCATTTCCACTGTGGAATAGGCACGGTTGCAATAGACCTCCAGGCTTCTGATGCTCTGCTTTAATTTGCTGACAGATAGCACACCTTGCACAAATTCTGCTATTCTTTCTTCATATGAGGCCACCAGAAAATGCTTCCTTAAATCATGGTATATTTAGTACTACCCGGATGAATAGTGTACCTAGATTTATGAGCCTCTTCCAAAACTCGCTGCTTCACTCTCTTTCTGCAGGAACAAACAACATGCCCTTGAGCCTGACCACACAATTATCATCAATAGAAACTCCTTCCATTTTCACAATTTCAGGTAAACCTGCATCTGCTCTCTGAGCCTCAATAATCTGCCAATACAAAGACGGCTCTACAGCACTAGCAGCTAGTATGCCCGTCGCTGACTGCTGGGCACATACAAGGAATTCTCTGCTACTTCTTCATATAACTTCCATTCTTAATCATCATCAGATTCATATATGCCTTCTGCTCAAGGCATCAGCTACAACATTGGCCTTACCCGGATGGTAAGCCAAACTGAAATCATAATCCTTCAATATTCAACCCATCTGCGCTGGCGAAGATTCAAATCTTTCTGCGAGAAGATACTTCAAGCTTTTATGATCTGTAAAAATCTCAAATCTCGCCATACAGATAATGCCTCCACATTTTTAAAGCAAACACAACTGCTGCCAATTCTAAATCATGAGTGGGGTAATTCTCTTCTGCTGGCTTCAATTGCCTGGATGCATAGGCTATTCACTTTACCATGCTGCATAAGTACTGCGCCAAGTCTCTTCTTGAAGCATCAGTATACAACACAAAACCACCACTCCCTGCCGGTAATGTCAATATAGGTGCTGATGTAAGTCTTTTCTTCAATTCCATGAACTTCTCTGACATTCACCGGACCACACAAAAGGCACTCCTTTTCTGGTCAATCTAGTCATAGGTGCTGCAATTTTAGAAAAATCCTGAATAAAGCGCCTATAATAACCTGCCACCCAGAAAACTTCTAATCTCGGTTATTGTCTTAGGCACTTCCCACCTTGACACAGCTTCCACTTTACTCGGGTCCACTGCTATTCCTTTAGCTGAGATAACATGACCCAAAAACTGAATTTCTTTCAACCAGAATTCACACTTACTGAATTTAGCAAACAACTGGTTATCCTTAATAACTGCAGGTAAACCTAAATGAGCTGCATGCTCCTCTTCAGATGCTGAATAAATTAGAATATCATCAATAAAGACCACAATAAATTGATCTAAATATGGATGAAAAATTCTATTCATCAGATCCATAAAACCTGCAGGAGCATTAGTCAACCCAAAAGGCATTACCACAAACTCATAGTGACCATATCTGGTCTAAACGCTGTCTATCTATATCCTCCTCTTTAATTCTCAACTGATGGTACCCGGACTCAAATCAATCTTAGAAAACACCTTTGCTGATTGCAACTGATCAAATAAATCATCTATTCTCGGCAACGGGTACTTATTCTTGATGGTCACATCATTCAATTTTCTATAATCAATACACATCCGAAAACTTCCATCTTTCTTTTCACAATAAAACCGGCGCTCCCCACGGGGAATGACTCGGTCTAATAAAAACCTTCTGCAACAACTCTTCTAACTGCTTTTTCAATTCTTTAAGTTCTGCTGGTGCCATCCGATATGGAGCTTTGGAAATCGGCATGGTACCTGGCAGCAACTCAATAGAAAAGTCCACCTCTCTATGTGGAGCTAAACCAGGCAAATCTTCCGGAAAAACATCAGCAAATTCCTAACCACGGGAACTGCTTCTACTGGCTGACTGGCCTCTAAAACTTACCGAGGCTAAATAAGCCACACACCCATCATTTATCAACTTTCTAGCTTTAATTGCAGAAATTAAAACTTGGAGGTATAAAAAGGCATACCTTGATATTCAAACACTGCACCATTAGGATGACAAAATCTGATCCTTTTCTTCTGCAATCTAACATTGCTCCATACATTCAAGCCAATCCATACCCAGAATGATATCATAATCTGACAACTGCAGGGCATACAACCGACCCGGCATCTGGTTCCCTTCAATCATAACAGGAGCTTCATCTATATAGCTCGAAGTGAGTAAGAACTCACCTGAAGGAACCTCCACCACTAACTCACAAGACTTCTCCTCTAAAGGATGAGCTATGCAATCCAGAAATTCTTCGGAAATAAAAGAATGAGAGGCACCCGAATCAAATAAGACTCTTGCTGAATATTCATAAAGAGGTAAAGTACCTTTATCATATTTGACGCCTCTGCCTGGGCTCGGGTGATAGCCATAACCCGGCCTCTCCTCGCTGCTGCGGGCTCCTCTGCCACGACCTGCCTGTGGCTGCTGGAACTGCTGAGGCTGCTGCTGCTGCTGCAACCTTGCCTACCATACTCTCTTGCATACGGACAATTGCGGATCAAATGTCCCGGCTGATTACAATTATAACACCTATACCCTGGAGGAACAATAGGCTGCCTGCAGCAGTGCTCTACTGCGACTCCTCCACTCAGGCCTACCACGGCCTTGCTGGACTGCGGACGACCTCCCCATCCTCTTCCTTTTCCTTTAAGTGATTGTTTCTTTCTGACTCCATTTCCCAAAGCCTGATGAAGAAGGTCCTGCTGGTGCCTTACCCTTACTTGCACCTACTGTCTGCTGCGGTAGCCGGAAACTACCTGAACCTGACTCACCTGCCTGCGAGTCGGATAGACCTCTCAAAGTAGCTGCCCTCTGCGCTGCCTCTTCCACTGTCTTGCACATAAGAGGTACTATCGCATCCTGCAATTCCACTCTCAATCCTCTGATAAAATACTCAACCATCATGTTATTATCTGAAACCACATATGGCGCATAACGGCTAAGTGCCATAAATCTCATCTGGTACTCTAAGACTGAAGAGTTACCTTGCTGGAGAGTTCGGAATGCTCTCTTTTTACTTGCTGCACTTGGATCGGAAAGAATGTATCATTAAATACATCAAGAAACTCCGGCCAAGTGATAGCTTCTTCCGTCCTCCTGCAAAAGTGGTTTGCATTTTCAATCGCCACCATTCCAAGGCAAAACCTCTCAACTTGTAAGCAGCTAACACCACTCTATCCGCTGCAACGGACACCTCATAGTCGCAAAAACCCTCTCAATTTCATGAACCCAGTGCTCAGCTGTATCTGGATTCGGCCCTCCTGAATAAGTAGGCGGCTGCAATCTCAAAAATTTCTCACCTGCATCACTGGTTCTTCTGCTATCAACACTGGTGGTGGTGGTGGCACAGGTGCTACAAAAGGCACCTCCACTCTCGGCGGAACTGGAGCAACAGGTACGGCCTCTCCATCCCCAGGTGGCACTGCAACCGGTGGTACTGGCGCCTGCTGATCCATTCTTGCCCGGAATATCGTGAGGCTCTCCCAGATTCTCTCAATCATACGCTGGGTGCTTTCCCCCGGATCATTCCTCCACCACCCCAATCTCTCCTATCAGCCATTTCAGAAATTCTACATACACAAAACACCAGACAAAAATCAAACCACAAATTATCAAAAACCAGGGTCCCTACCAGCAGTGTATAAAGACCGAAATAAGGCTATGCATCTTTCTAATTCCCTTATATTAACACGGACCTTGCTCTGATACCAACTGTGACGGAACGCCTCGGCCAAGCCGTTAAACCGATAACGTACTTGATCCGAGTCCGCCTCCCGCGAACGGGCCGAAGCCTCGCAAGGGATACCAAACCACAGTCCGTGTAAACATAAAGGAACACACCACATTTATATATAATTCACAAGTTTACATAGCCAAATTTCCACAAAAACTATAAAAAGGTACAAGAGCCTGGGGCATACCCCGAGGTACAACTGAAGAAAGTAAACAACTACAAAACTACACTGCTGGAGCTACTCTGCTGGAGGTGCTGACCTGCACCGCTACGACGCGGCCCTGAACTGGACGTCGGACGAGAAACGTCCTCCTCGCCCTCACCTGTGGGGGTAGGGGTGAGCCTCTCTAGTCACTGGCTCAGTAGGGAACTCCCCCAAACCGAGCAAACCAAACACCACAGTACGAATAGTAAACAGCACCAACAATTAATAGAACAGCTAAGCAGTAAGTAAAGCTGTAAAAGTACTCACCGTCTGCCGACTACGAGAAACAACAGTAATAATTAAACGGCAAACCAGTACAGGTGTACAAGCTAAAGTAGAGACAGCCAACACGAGCCACGTGAACTGGTTCGCGACACCAGAAACTGACTCGGACAACTAACACAGGTCTACCTCTCAGTCTCGCAGCCACGGACGAAAGGTCCAGCTGCCGCTCCACGTAAAAGGTCAAGCAACTGTAAAGACCAACTAAACACCACCACCTGCAGACCACACGGTCACAGGCCCATGCCTGGCACCTCTCAGATCCTGGCCCGGGCTCGCTAGAGTGAGGCACTGGAAAAGGACTAGCTGGGGTCCAGTACGTCTACTGGTGTCCGTACCCCCAACTACGAGCGCGCTACAAGTGACTAGAAACAAACACAGTGTCACTGTCCCACTGTCGTCTTTCCCTCAGCCGGACGTACAACTCTAGCACAAGAGTGAGGGTGTCCAGGTCAGACGACACAGACCTCGACGGTACAACACAAGTACCGGGACAAAGCCCCGAGCTAACAGCCTGGCTCACAAAGAACTTGGGGCACCCAACTGGAGAGTAACCACGGTAGGCGTCGTACTACTCGCCACGTACACAAAACCACGTGAAACCTCACGTAAACCACAAGTAACCACGGTCCACCACACGTGAACCCAACTGACTCGCGTAAACAACGTGCAGTCACTGAAGTAAGCAACTAACAGCATACCTTGTATGCTAAACACGAAAACCAAGTGCACTTAGTGCACCTCATGTGTCAACACACATGCATTATCGTAATACTGCAATCAGTCATTTCTGTTCATAACCAGTAGGCGGCAACATCGACTGCCGCTTACACCAAGTCAACGGCAAGGGACCTGGCCGTTAACATCCTGGCTGAGGAGCTTGGCGACAAGCGATCTTGACGCCAAGTTCTCCGGCTATAAACCCTGCAGAAACCCTAATCCAGCTCTGCGGGTTTTCCAGCCATTTTAACTACAGAAAATCATATAGAAACTACTCTTTTAACATGCAGGAACCCAATATAACCCCTACAACATGCTTCATACATTAAACTACTCAAACCACCCATTATTCCCGTAAGGTGCAACTTTATCCAACACATTAATTAACATGCTGATTCAGGTGGTTACGATGTGTTTTAATGTTCTACGGAGCTACCAGGTTCGTCCCCTACCTCAGAACACGCTTAGAATCTCCCCCAATCTCCCGGTTCACGCCGAGTCCTCCGCGAGCTCCCACGAATTGCACCACGCCGCGACGTTTCCTCGCGCAATTCAGCGATACCACGCGTTCTCGATCGTCCAACCACTCCTCGGAACCTGTTAGAAGCTTCAGAAACACCGGGCGCGAAGCTGGGGCAAGAGGGGAAGAGAGTGAGCTGAGAGAGCTGCCCTCGGGTGAGCCTATAACCT
The DNA here is from genome assembly GCA_014218235.1 of Colocasia esculenta. Lineage (NCBI taxonomy): Eukaryota > Viridiplantae > Streptophyta > Magnoliopsida > Alismatales > Araceae > Colocasia > Colocasia esculenta. The sequence continues at coordinate 4,506,240 of CM024758.1, forward strand.
GCAGAATTCTCAGGTTGTCATCAACCCCTATGCCGCCAACAAGAACCGCCACCCTTAGCGTCCACATCTACTGCTGCCAAGTTCAAGAAGTCAACGTCCACTAACATGGACGCCAACCAGTCAACGGCCACCCCTGGCCGCCAACTCCAACTGAACAGCAGCAGGTCCTGTTTCATTTCAGGACCAACCCTGCTCTTTACCTGCTCAAATCACACATTCACATCACACATTCCACGCAACTAGCTCACATTGGCCCCACAACGGCCTACACAACCAACACACACATGATCCGCATGGATCCGAAAGCACGCGACGTTACAATATGGGGGCCCGAACATCGCCGATATAGTCACCCCCCTCCGGTTTATTCCCACCCCTTCAGCGAAAGAATTGGGCATAACTTTCCGCACGGGCATCGGAATCGCTTACGTGACCAAAATTCGGAATCGGCACTCCGAGACGGTCGACAAGGCGCTAGTTTTGAAGAATTCCGTTCCGGGGCCAAAATCCCCCCCGAGCGTGTGTACTAGTACACCGACTGCCGTACCCTCCGGTCAGACGCAGATATTTATTCGCCCGTGGGTCGGAACCGCCAGCGAGGCCCCAATTCAGAGTCGGAACTTCGACCTGGTCAGTAAATGGTGGCATTCGGAGATTTCCGGTCCGGCGCCCAAATTCCTCTCCGGGAGCGCGGTCCCAGGCTGCCGATGCGATCGCATACAGACACCGCTTCGCTCAAACAGGCATAACTTTTCGCTCGGTTATCGAATCGCTTCTAAGACCCCAATTCGGAATCAGCACTCAGAGGCGCTCGACGTCCACTTATTGCCATTGGGCGATAAACGTCTTTCGGGGTCTAAAAACCTTCGTTTCGCACTCCGAAACTGCGATTCTAGCCGACGATCTCCCCTATTCCAAGGTATTTTGGCAGTAGCGACTCCTTCGATTACGCGAATCGCTGGCGGAGCCCACACGCGGAGCCGCCCAGTCACAGCGATTGGAAGTCGTGTTCAACTCGACGCGAGATCTCCTCCCCAGGTCGTGGATATGGGTGCCCGAACATCGCCGATATAGTCACCCCCTCGGTTTATTCCACCCCTTCAGCGAAAGAATTGGGCATAACTTTCCGCACGGGCATCGGAATTTCATACATGACCACAATTCGGAATCGGCACTCAGAGACGGTCGACAAGGCGCTGGTTTCACGAAATTCCGTTTCGTGGCCAAAATCCCCCCCGGAGCGTGTGTACTAGTACACCGACTGCTGTACCCTCCGGTCGGACGCGGATATTTATTCGCCTGGGGGTCGGAACCGCCCGCAAGGCCCCAATTCAGAGTCGGCACTTCGACCCGGTCAGTAAATGGTCGCATTCGGAGATTTCCAGTCCGGCGCCCAAATTCCTCTCAAGGAGCACGGTCGCAGGCTGCCGATGCGATCGCATACGGACACGCTTCGCTCAAACATGCATAACTTTTCGCTCGGTTATCAGAATCGCTTATAAGACCCCAATTTGGAATCGGCACTCAGAGGCGCTCGACGCCCACTTATTGCCTCAGGCGATAAGACGTCGTTTTGGGGTCTAAAAACCTTCATTTCGCACTCCGAAATTGCGATTCTAGCCGACGATCTCCCATATTCCAAGGTTTTTTGGTAGTAGCGACTCCCTCGATTACGCGAATCACTGGCGGAGCCACAAGCGGAGCCGCATAGTCACAGCGATCGGAAGTCGTGTTCAACTCGACGCGAGATATCCTCCCCAGGTCGTGGATATGCGTGCCCGAACATCGCCGATATAGTCACCCCCTCGGTTTATACCCACCCCTTCAGTGAAAGAATTGGGCATAACTTTCCGCACGGGCATCGGAATTTCTTACGTGACCACAATTCGGAATCGGCACTCAAAGACGGTCGACAAGGCGCTGGTTCGAGGAATTCCATTTCGTGCCCAAAATCCCCCCGGAGCGTGTGTACTAGTACACCGACTGCCGTACCCTCCGTCGGACGCGGATATTTATTCGCCGGGGGTCGGAACCGCCAGCGAGGCCCCAATTCAGAGTCGGAACTTCGACCTGGTCAGTAAATGGGGCATTCGGAGATTTCCGGTCCGGCGCCCAAATTCCTCTCCGGGAGCGCGGTCCCAGGCTGCCGATGCGATCGCTACAGACACCGCTTCGCTCAAACAGGCATAACTTTTCGCTCGGTTATCGGAATCGCTTCTAAGACCCCAATTCGGAATCAGCACTCAGAGGCGCTCGACGTCCACTTATTGCCTTGGGCGATAAGACGTCATTTCGGGGTCTAAAAACCTTCGTTTCGCACTCCGAAACTGCGATTCTAGCCGACGATCTCCCCTATTCCAAGGTATTTTGGCAGTAGCGACTCCTTCGATTACGCGAATCGCTGGCGGAGCCCACACGCGGAGCCGCCCAGTCACAGCGATTGGAAGTCGTGTTCAACTCGACGCGAGATCTCCTCCCCAGGTCGGGATATGGGTGCCCGAACATCGCCGATATAGTCACCCCCTCTGGTTTATTCCCACCCCTTCAGCGAAAGAATTTTGCATAACTTTCCGCACGGGCATCGGAATTTCATACATGACCACAATTCGGAATCGGCACTCAGAGACGGTCGACAAGGCGCTGGTTTCACGAAATTCCGTTCGTGGCCAAAATCCCCCCCGGAGCGTGTGTACTAGTACACCGACTGCTGTACCCTCCGGTCGGACGCGGATATTTATTCGCCTGGGGGTCGAACCGCCCGCAAGGCCCCAATTCAGAGTCGGCACTTCGACCCGGTCAGTAAATGGTCGCATTCGGAGATTTCCAGTCCGGCGCCCAAATTCCTCTCAAGGAGCACGGTCGCAGGCTGCCGATGCGATCGCATACGGACACCGCTTCGCTCAAACATGCATAACTTTTCGCTCGGTTATCAGAATCGCTTATAAGACCCCAATTTGGAATCGGCACTCAGAGGCGCTCGACGCCCACTTATTGCCTCAGGCGATAAGACGTCGTTTTGGGGTCTAAAAACCTTCATTTCGCACTCCGAAATTGCGATTCTAGCCGACGATCTCCCCTATTCCAAGGTTTTTTGGTAGTAGCGACTCCTCGATTACGCGAATCACTGGCGGAGCCCACAAGCGGAGCCGCATAGTCACAGCGATCGGAAGTCGTGTTCAACTCGACGCGAGATATCCTCCCCAGGTCGTGGATATGCGTGCCCGAACATCGCCGATATAGTCACCCCCTCGGTTTATACCACCCCTTCAGTGAAAGAATTGGGCATAACTTTCCGCACGGGCATCGGAATTCTTACGTGACCACAATTCGGAATCGGCACTCAAAGACGGTCGACAAGGCGCTGGTTTCGAGGAATTCCATTTCGTGCCCAAAATCCCCCCCGGAGCGTGTGTACTAGTACACCGACTGCCGTACCCTCCGGTCGGACGCGGATATTTATTCGCCTGGGGGTCGGAACCACCCGCAAGGCCCCAATTCAGAGTCGGCACTTCGACCCGGTCATTAAATGGTCGCATTCGGAGATTTCCAGTCCGGCGCCCAAATTCCTCTCCGGGAGCGCGGTTGCAGGCTGCCGATGCGATCGCATACGGACACCGCTTCGCTCAAACATGCATAACTTTTCGCTCGGTTTTCAAAATCGCTTATAAGACCCCAATTTGGAATCGGCACTCAGAGGCGCTCGACGCCCACTTATCGCCTCAGGCGATAAGACGTCGTTTAGGGGTCTAAAAACCTTCGTTTCGCACTCCGAAATTGCGATTCTAGCCGACGATCTCCCATATTCCAAGGTTTTTTGGCAGTAGCGACTCCCTCGATTACGCGAATCGCTGGCGGAGCCCACACGCGGAGCCGCATAGTCACAGCGATCGTAAGTCATGTTCAACTCGACGCGAGATCTCCTCCCCAGGTCGTGGATATGGGTGCCCGAACATCGCCGATATAGTCACCCCCTCCGGTTTATTCCCACCCCTTCAGCGAAAGAATTGGGCATAACTTTCCGCACGGGCATCGGAATCGCTTACGTGACCACAATTCGGAATCGGCACTCCGAGACGGTCGACAAGGCGCTGGTTTCGTAGAATTCCGTTCCGGGGCCAAAATCCCCCCCGGAGCGTGTGTACTAGTACACCGACTGCCGTACCCTCCGGTCAGACGCAGATATTTATTCGCCCGGGGGTCGGAACCGCCCGCGAGGCCCCAATTCAGAGTCGGCACTTCGACCCGGTCGGTAAATGGTCGCATTCGGAGATTTACGGTCCGGCGCCCAAATTCCTCACTGGGAGCGCGGTCGCAGGCTGCCGATGCGATCGCATACAGACACCGCTTCGCTCAAACAGGCATAACTTTTCTCTCGGTTATCGGAATCGCTTATAAGACCCCAATTCGGAATCAGCACTCAGAGGCGCTCAACGTCCACTTATTGCCTTGGGCGATAAGACGTCGTTTCGGGGTCTAAAAACCTTCGTTTCGCACTCCGAAACTGCGATTCTAGCCGACGATCTCCCCTATTCCAAGGTATTTTGGCAGTAGCGACTCCTTCGATTACGCGAATCGCTGGCGGAGCCCACACGCGGAGCCGCCCAGTCACAGCGATTGGAAGTCGTGTTCAACTCGACGCGAGATCTCCTCCCCAGGTCGTGGATATGGGTGCCCGAACATCGCCGATATAGTCACCCCCTCCGTTTATTCCCACCCCTTCAACGAAAGAATTGGGCATAACTTTCCGCACGGGCATCGGAATTTCTTACGTGACCACAATTCGGAATCGGCACTCAGAGACGGTCGACAAGGCGCTGGATTCGCGGAATTCCGTTTCGTGGCCAAAATCCCCCCCGGAGCATGTGTACTAGTACACCGACTGCCGTACCCTCCGGTCGGACGCGGATATTTATTCGTCCGGGGGTCGGAACCGCCCGCGAGGCCCCAATTCAGAGTCGGCACTTTGACCCGGTCGGTAAATGGTCGCATTCAGAGATTTCCGGTCCGGCGCCCAAATTCCTCTCTGGGAGCGCGGTCGCAGGCTGCCGATGCGATCGCATACAGACACCGCTTCGCTCAAACAGGCATAACTTTTCGGTCGGTTATCAGAATCGCATATAAGACCCCAATTCGGAATCAGCACTCAGAGGCGCTCGACGTCCACTTATTGCCTAGGCGATAAGAAGTCGTTTCGGGGTCTAAAAACCTTCGTTTCGCACTCTGAAATTGCGATTCTACCCGACGATCTCCCCTATTCCAAGGTTTTTTGGCAGTAGCGACTCCCTCGATTACGCGAATCGCTGGCGGAGCCCACACGCGGAGCCGCATAGTCACAGCGATCGGAAGTCGTGTTCAACTCGACGCGAGATCTCCTCCCCAGGTCGTGGATATGGGTGCCCGAACATCGCCGATATAGTCACCCCCTCCGGTTTATTCCCACCCCTTCCGCGAAAGAATTGGGCATAACTTTCAGCACGAGCATCGGAATCGCTTACGTGACCACAATTCGGAATCGGCACTCCGAGACGGTCGACAAGGCGCTGGTTTCACAGAATTCTGTTCCGGGGCCAAAATCCCCCCCGGAGAGTGTGTACTAGTACACCGACTGCTGTACCCTCCGGTCAGACACAGATATTTATTCGCCCGGGGGTCGGAACCACCCGCGAGGCCCCAATTCAGAGTCGGCACTTCGACCCGGTCGGTAAATGGTCGCATTCGGACATTTCCGGTCCGGCGCCCAAATTCCTCTCCAGGAGCGCGGTCGCAGGCTGCCGATGCGATCACATACAGACACCGCTTCGCTCAAACAGGCATAACTTTTCGCTCGGTTATCGGAATCGCTTATAAGACCCCAATTCGGAATCGCCACTCAGAGGCGCTCGACGCCCACTTATTGCCTCTGGCGATAAGACGTTGTTTCGGGGTCTAAAAACCTTCATTTCGCTCTCCGAAATTGCGATTCTAGCAGACGATCTCCCCTATTCCAAGGTTTTTTGGCAGTAGCGACTCCCTGGACTACGCGAATAGCTGGCGGAGCCCACACGCAGAGCCGCCCAGTCACAGCGATCGGAAGTCGTGTTCAACTCGACATGAGATCTCCTCCGCAGGTCGTAGATATGGGTGCCCGAACATCGCTGATATAGTCACCCCCTCCGGTTTATTCCCACCCCTTCAGCGAAAGAATTGGGCATAACTTCCGCACGGGCATCAGAATCGCTTACGTGACCACAATTCGGAATCGGCACTCCGAGACGGTCGACAAGGCGCTAGTTTCGCAGAATTCCGTTCCGGGGCCAAAATCTCCCCCGGAGCGTGTCTACTAGTACACCGACTGCCGTACCCTCCGGTCAGACGCAGATATTTATGCGCCCGGGGGTCGGAACCGCCCGCGAGGCCCCAATTCAGAGTCGGCACTTCGACCCGGTCGGTAAATGGTCGCATTCGGAGATTTCCGGTCCGGCGCCCAAATTCCTCTCTGGGAGCGCGGTCGCAGGCTGCCGATGCGATCGCATACAGACACCGCTTCTCTCAAACAGGCATAACTTTTCGCTCGGTTATCGGAATCGCTTATAAGACCCCAATTCGGAATCAGCACTAAGAGGCGCTCGACGCCCACTTATTGCCTCTGGCGATAAGACGTTGTTTCGGGGTCTAAAAACCTTCATTTCGCTCTCCGAAATTGCGATTCTAGCAGACGATCTCCCCTATTCCGAGGTTTTTTGGCAGTAGTAGCGACTCCCTGGACTACGCGAATAGCTGGCAGAGCCCACACACAGAGCCGCCCAGTCACAGCGATCGGAAGTCTTGTTCAACTCGATGTGAGATCTCCTCCGCAGGTCGTGGATATGGGTGCCCGAACATCGCCGATATAGTCACCCCCTCCGGTTTATTCCCACCCCTTCAGCGAAAGAATTGGGCATAACTTTCCGCACGGGCATCGGAATCGCTTACGTGACCACAATTCGGAATCGGCACTCCGAGACGGTTGACAAGGCGCTGGTTTCGCGGAATTCCGTTTCGGGGCCAAAATCCCCCTCGGAGTGTGCGTACTAGTACACCGACTGTGGTGCCCTCCGGTCGGACGCGGATATTTATTCTCCCGGGCGTCGGAACCGCGCGCGAGGCCGCAATTCAGAGTCGGCACTTCGACTCGGTCGGTATATGGTCGCATTCGGAGATTTCCGGTGCGGCGCCCAAATTCCTCTCCGGGAGCGCAGTCGCACGCTGCCGATGCGATCGCATACGGACACCGCTTCGCTCAAAGAGGCATAACTTTTCGCTCGGTTATCGGAATCGCTTATAAGACCCCAATTCGAAATCGTCACTCAGACGCGCTCGACGTCCACTTATTGCCTCAGGCGATAAGACGTCGTTTCGGGGTCTAAAAACCTTCGTTTCGCACTCCGAAACTGCGATTCTGGCCGACGATCTCCCCTATTCCAAGGTATTTTGGCAGTAGCGACTCCCTCGATTACGCGAATCGCTGGCAGAGCCAACACGCGCAGCCGCCCAGTCACAGCGATCGGAAGTCGTGTTCAACTCGACGCGAGATCTCCTCCCCAGGTCGTGGATATGGGTGCCCGAACATCGCCGATATAGTCACCCCCTCCGGTTTATTCCCACCCCTTCAGCGAAAGAATTGGGCATAACTTTCCGCACGGGCATCGGAATCGCTTACGTGACCACAATTCGGAATCAGCACTCCAAGACGGTCAACAAGGCGCTGGTTTCGCAGAATTCTGTTCCGGGGCCAAAATCCCCCCAGAGCGTGTGTACTAGTACACCGACTGCCGTACCCTCCGGTCAGACGCAGATATTTATTCGCCGGGGGTCGGAACCGCCCGCGAGGCCCCAATTCAGAGTCGGCACTTAGACCCGGTCGGTAAATGGTCGCATTCGTAGATTTCCGGTCTGGCGCCCAAATTCCTCTCCGGGAGCGCGGTGGCAGGCTGCCGATGCGATCGCATACAGACACCGCTTAGCTCAAACAGGCATAACTTTTCGCTCGGTTATCAGAATCGCTTATAAGACCCCAATTCGGAATCGGCACTCAGAGGCGCTCGACATCCACTTATTGCCTCAGGCGATAAGACGTCGTTTTGGGGGTCTAAAAACCTTCATTTCGCACTCTGAAACTGCGATTCTAGCCGACGATCTCCCCTATTCCAAGGTATTTTGGCAGTAGCGACTCCCTCGATTATGCGAATCACTGGCGGAGCCCACACGCGGAGCCGACCAGTCACAGCGATCGGAAGTCGTGTTCAACTCGACGCGAGATCTCCTCCCCAGGTCGTGGATATGGGTGCCCGAACATCGCCGATATAGTCACCCCCTCCGGTTTATTCCCACCCCTTCAGCGAAAGAATTGGGCATAACTTTCCGCACGGGTATCGGAATCGCTTACGTGACCACAATTCGGAATCGGCACTCCGAGACGGTCGACAAAGCGCTGGTTTCGTGGAATTCCGTTCCGGGGCCAAAATCCCCCCCGGAGCGTGTGTACTAGTACACCGACTGCCGTACCCTCCGGTCGGACGCAGATATTTATTCGCCCGGAGTCGGAACCGCCGCGAGGCCCCAATTCAGAGTCGGCACTTCGACCCGGTCGGTAAATGATCGATTCGGAGATTTACGGTCCGGCGCCCAAATTCCTCTCCGGGAGCGCGGTCGCAGGCTGCCGATGCGATCGCATACGGACACCGCTTCGCTTCAAACAGGCATAACTTTTCGCTCGGTTATCGGAATCGCTTATAAGACCCCAATTCGGAATCGGCACTCAGAGGCGCTAGACGCCCACTTATTGCCTCAGGCGATAAGATGTTGTTTCGGGGTCTAAAAACCTTCATTTCGCACTCCGAAATTGCGATTCTAGCTGACGATCTCCCCTATTCCAAGGTTTTTTGGAAGTAGCGACTCCCTGGACTACGCGAATAGCTGGCGGAGCCCACATGCAGAGCCGCACAGTCACAGCGATCGGAGGTCGTGTTCAACTCGACGCGAGATCACCTCCGCAGGTCGTGGATATGGGTGCCCGAACATCGCCGATATAGTCAACCCCTCCGGTTTATTCCCACCCTTTCAGCGAAAGAATTGGGCATAACTTTCCGCACGGGCATCGGAATCGCTTACGTGACCACAATCAGAATCGGCACTCCGAGACGGTCGACGAGGCGCTGGTTTCGCAGAATTTCGTTTCGGGGCAAAAATCTACCCCGGAGCGTGCGTACTAGTACACCGACTGTGGTGCCCTCCGGTCGGACGCATATATTTATTTGCCCGGGCGTCGGTACCACGCGCGAGGCCCCAATTCAGAGTCGGCACTTCGACCCGGTCGGTAAATGGTCGCATTCAGAGATTTCCGGTGCGGCGCCCAAATTCCTCTCCGGGAGCGCAGTCGCAGGCTGCCGATGCGATCACATACGGACACCGCTTCGCTCAAACAGGCATAACTTTTCGCTGGGTTATCATAATCGCTTATAAGACCCCAATTCGGAATCGGCACTCAGATGCGCTCGACGTCCACTTATTGCCTTAGGCAATAAGACGTCGTTTCGAGGTGTAAAAATCTTCGTTTCGCACTCCGAAACTGCGATTCTAGCCGACGATCTCCCCTATTCCAAGGTATTTGGCAGGAGTAGCGACTCCCTCGATTACGCGAATCGCTGGCGGAGCCCACACGCGGAGCCGTCCAGTCACAGCAATCGGAGTCGTGTTCAAATCGACGCGAGATCTCCTCCCCAGGTCGTGGATATGGGTGCCCGAACATCGCCGATATAGTCACCCCCTCCAGTTTATTCCACCCCTTAGCGAAGAATTGGGCATAACTTTCCGCACGGCATCGGAATCGCTTACGTGACCACAATCGGAATCGGCACTCCGAGACGGTCGACAAGGCGCTGGTTTCGCAGAATTCCGTTCCAGGGCCAAAATCACCCCGGAGCGTGTGTACTAGTACACCGACTGCCGTACCTCCGGTCAGACGCAGATATTTATTCGCCCGGGGGTCGGAAACGCGCGCGAGGCCCCAATTCAGAGTCGGCACTTCGACCCGGTCGGTAAATGGTCACATTCGGAGATTTCCAGTCGGCGCCCAATCCTCTCGGGAGCGCGGTCGCAGGCTGCCGATGCGATCGCATACGGACACCGCTTCGCTCAAACATGCATAACTTTCGCTCGGTTATCAGAATCGCTTATAAGACCCCAATTGGAATCGGAACTCAGAGGCGCTCAACGCCCACTTATTGCCTCAGGCGATGAGATGTCGTTTCGGGGTCTAAAAACCTTCGTTTCGCACTCCGAAACTGCGATTTAGCCGACGATCTCCCCTATTCCAAGGTATTTTGGCAGTAGCGACTCCTTCGATTACGCGAATCGCTGGCGGAGCCCACACGCGGAGCCGCCAAGTCACAGCGATCGGAAGTCGTGTTCAACTCGACGCGAGATCTCCTCCCAGGTCGTGGATATGGGTGCCCGAACATCGCCGATATAGTCACCCCTCGGTTTATTCCCACCCCTAATCAACGAAAGAATGGGCAAAACTTTCCGCACGGGCATCGGAATCGCTTACGTGACCACAATTCGGAATCGGCACTCCGAGATGGTCGACGAGGCGCTAGTTTTGCAGAATTCCGTTCTGGGGCCAAAATCCCCCCCGGAGCGTGTGTACTAGTACACCGACTGTGGTGCCCTCGGTCGGACGCAGATATTTATTCGCCTGGGCGTCGGAACCGCGCACGAGGCCCCATTCAGAGTCCGGCACTTCGACCCGGTCGGTAAATGATCGCATTCGGAGATTTCCGGTCCGGAGCCCAAATTCCTCTCCGGGGGAGCACGGTCGCAGGCTGCCGATGCGATCGCATACGGACACCGCTTCGCTCAAACAGGCATAACTTTTCGCCTAGGTTATCGGAATCGCTTAAAGACCCCAATTGGAATCGGCACTCAGAGGCGCTCGATGCACTTATTGCCTCAGGTGATATAAGAGTCGTTTCGGGGTCAAAAACCTCATTTCGCACTCCGAAATTGCGATTCTAGCCGACGATCTCCCCTATTCCAATGTTTTTTGGCAGTAGTGACTCCCTCGATTACGCGAATAGCTGGCAGAGCCCACACGCAGAGCCGCCCAGTCACAGCAATCGGAAGTCGTGTTCAACTCGACGTGAGATCTCCTCCCAAGTTCGTGGATATGGGTGCCGAACATCGCCGATATAGTCACCCTCTCGGTTATTCCCACCCCTTCAGCGAAAGATTGGGCATAACTTTCCGCACGGGAATCGGAATCGCTTACGTGACCACAATTCGGAATCGGCACTCAGAGACGGTCGACAAAGCGCTAGTTTCGCGGAATTCCGTTTCGGGGCCAAAATCCTCCCCCCGGAGCGTGCATACTAGTACACCGACTGTGGTGCCCTCCGGTCGGACGTGGATATTTATTGGCACGGGCGTACGGAACCGCGCGACGAGGGCCCCAATTCAGTGTCGGCACTCGACCCGGTCGGTAAATGGTCGCCTTCGGAGATTTCCGGTGCGGCGCCCAAATTCCTCTCCGGGAGCGCAGTCGCAGGCTGCCGATGCGATCACTACGGACACCGCTTCGCTCAAACAGGCATAACTTTTCGCTGGGTTATCATAATCGCTTATAAGACCCCAATTCGGAATCGGCACTCAGACGCGCTCGACGTCCACTTATTGCCTCAGGCAATAAGACGTCGTTTCGGGGTCTAAAAATCTTTGTTTCGCACTCCGAAACTGCGATTCTAGCCGACGATCTCCCCTATTCCAAGGTATTTTGGCAGTAACGACTCCCTCGATTACGCGAATCGCTGGCGGAGCCCACACGCAGAGCCGCCCAGTCACAGCGATCGGAAGTCGTGTTCAACTCGATGCGAGATCTCCTCCGCAGGTCGTGGATATGGGTGCCCGAACATCGCCGATATAGTCACCCCCTCCGGTTTATTCCCACCCCTTCAGCGAAGGAATTGGGCATAACTTTCCGCACGAACATCGGAATCGCTTACGTGACCACAATTCAGAATCGGCACTCGAGACGGTCGACAAGGCGCTGGTTTCGCAGAATTCCGTTTCGGGTCCAAAATCCCCTCCGGAGCGTGCGTACTAGTACACCGACTGTGGTGCCCTCCGGTCGGACGCGGATATTTATTCGCCCGGGCGTCGGAACCGCGCGCGAGGCCCCAATTCAGAGAGTCGCACTTCGACCCGGTCGGTAAATGGTCACATTCGGAGATTTCGGTGCGGCGCCCAAATTCCTCTCCGGGAGTGCAGTCGCAGGCTGCCGATGCGATCGCATACGGACACCGCTTCGCTCAAACAGACATAACTTTTCACTCGGTTATCGGAATCGCTTATAAGACCCCAATTCGGAATCGGCACTCAGAGCGCTGACGTCCACTTATTGCCTCAGGCGATAAGACGTCGTTTCAGGGTCGAAAAACCTTCGTTTCGCACTCCGAAATTGCGATTCTAGCCGACGATCTCCCCTATTCCAAGGTTTTTGGCAGTAGCGACTCCCTCGATTACGCGAATCACTAGCGGAGCCCAAGCGGAGCCGCCCAGTCACAGCGATCAGAAGTCGTGTTCAACTCGACGCGAGATCTCCTCCCCAGGTCGTGGATGGATATGGGTGCCTGAAACATCGCCGATATAGTCACCCCTCGGTTTATTCCCACCCCTTCAGCGAAAGAATTGGCATAACTTTCCGCACGGGCATCGGAATCGCTTACGTGACCACAATTTGGAATCGGCCACCGATACGGTCGACAGGGCCTGGTTTCGTGGAATTCCTTTTGGGGGCCAAAATCCCCCCGGAGCGTGTCTACTAGTACACCGACTGCCGTACCCTCCGGTCGGAACGCAGATATTTATTCGCCCGGGGGTCGGAACCGCCTGCGAGCCCCAATTCAGAGTCGAGTCGGCACTTCGACCCGGTCGGTAAATGATCGCATTCGGAGATTTCTCGTCCGCGCCCAAATTCCTCTCCGGGAGCGCGGTCGCAAGCTGCCGATGCGATGCGATCGCATATAGACACCGCTTCGCTCAAACAGGCATAACTTTTCGCTCGGTATCGGAATCGCTTATAAGACCCCAATTCGGAATCGGCACTCAGACGCGCTCGACGTCCACTTATTGCCTCAGGCGATAAGACGTCATTTCAGGGTCTAAAAACCTTCGTTTCGCACTCCGAAACTGCGATTCTAGCCGACGATCTCCCCTATTCCAAGGTATTTTTGCAGTAGCGACTCCCTCGATTACGTGAATCGCTGGCGGAGCCCACAGGCGGAGCCGCCCAGTCACAGCGATTGGAAGTCGTGTTCAACTCGACGCGAGATCTCCTCCCCAGTCGTGGATATGGGTGCCCGAACATCGCCGATATAGTCACCCCCTCCGGTTTATTCCCACCCCTTCAGCGAAAGAATTGGCATAACTTTCCGCACAGGCATCGGAATCGCTTACGTGACCACAATTCGGAATCGGCACTCCGAGACGGTCGACAAGGCGCTGGTTTCGTGGAATTCCATTCCGGGGCAAAAATCCCTCCCGGAGCGTGTGTACTAGTACACCGACTGCCGTACCCTCTGGTCGGACGCAGATATTTATTCGCCCGGGGGTCGGAACCGCTGCGAGGCCCCAATTCAGAGTCGGCACTTCGACCCGGTCGGTAAATGATCGCATTCGGAGATTTCCTGTCCGGCGCCCAAATTCCTCTCCGGGAGCGCGTCGCAGGCTGCCGATGCGATCGCATACAGATACCGCTTCGCTCAAACAGGCATAACTTTTCGCTCGGTTATCGGAATCACTTATAAGACCCCAATTCGGAATCGGCACTCAGAGGCGCTCGACGCCCAGTTATGCCTCAGGGATAAGACGTTGTTTCGGGGTCTAAAAACCTTCATTTCGCACTCCGAAATTGCGATTCTAGCCGACGATCTCCACTATTCCACGGTTTTTTTGGCAGTAGCGACTGCCTGGACTACGCGAATAGCTGGCGGAGCCCACACGCAGAGCCGCCAGTCACAGCGATCGGAAGTCGTGTTCAACTCGATGCGAGATCTCCTCCGCAGGTCGTGGATATGGGTGCCCGAACATCGCCGATATAGTCACCCCCTCCGGTTTATTCCCACCCCTTCAGCGAAGGAATTGGGCATAACTTCCGCACGAATCGGAATCGCTTACGTGACCACAATTCGGAATCGGCTCCGAGACGGTCGACAAGGCGCTGGTTTCGCGGAATTCCGGTTTCGGGGAAAATCCACCCCGCAGCGTGCGTACTAGTACACCGACGTGTGCCCTCCGGTCGGACACGGATATTTATTCGCCTGGGCGTCGGAACCGCGCGCGAGGCCCCAATCAGAGTAGGCACTTCGACCCGGTCGATAAATGGTCGCATTCGGAGATTTCCGGTGCGGCGCCCAAATTCCTCTCCGGGAGCGCACTCGCAGGCTGCCGATGCGATGCATACGGACACCGCTTCGCTCAAACAGGCATAACTTTTCGCTCGGTTATCGGAATCGCTTATAAGACCCCAATTCGGAATCGGCACTCATACGCGCTCGACGTCCACTTATTGCCTCAGCGAAAACCTTCGTTTCGCACTCTGAAACTGTGATTCTAGCCGACGATCTCCGCTATTACAAGGTATTTTGGCAGTAGCGACTCCCTCGATTACGTGAATCGGAGCCCACACGCAGAGCTGCCCAATCATAGCGATCGGAAGTCGTGTTCAACTCGACGCGAGATCTCCTCCCCAGGTCGTGGATATGGGTGCCCGAACATCGCCGATATAGTCACCCCCTCCAGTTTATTCCCACCCCTTCAGCGAAAGAATTGGCATAACTTTCCGCACGGGCATCGGAATCGCTTACGTGACCACAATTCGGAATCGGCACTCAGAGACGGTCGACAAGGCGCTGGTTTCGCGGAATTCCGTTCTGGGCCAAAATCCCCCCCGGAGCGTGTGTACTAGTACACCGACTGCCGTACCCTCTGGTCGGACGCGGATATTTATTCGCCTGTGGGTCGGAACCGCCTGCGAGGCCCCAATTCAGAGTCGGCACTTCGACCGGTCGGTAAATGGTCGCATTCGGAGATTTCCAGTCCGCGCCCAAATTCCTCCCGGGGAGCGCGGTCGCAGGCTGCCGATGCGATCGCATACGGACACCGCTTCGCTCAAACAGGCATAACTTTTCGCTCGGTTATCAGAATCGCTATATAAGACCCCAATTCGGAATCGGCACTCAGAGGCGCTCGACGCCCAGTTATTGCCTCAGGCGATAAGACGTTGTTTCGGGGTCTAAAAACCTTCATTTCACACTCCGAAATTGTGATTCTAGCCGACGATCTCCCCTATTCCAAGGTTTTTTGGCAGTAGTGACTCCCTCGATTACGCGAATCGCTGGCGGAGCCCCACACGGAGCCGCCCAGTCACAGCGATCGGAAGTCGTGTTCAACTCTACGCGAGATCTCCTCCGCAGGTCGTGGATATGGTGCCCGAACATCGCCGATATAGTCACCCCCTCCGGTTTATTCCCACCCCTTCAGCGAAAGAATGGACATACTTTCCGCGCGGGCATCAGAATCGCTTACGTGACCACAATTCGGAATCGGCACTCCGAGACGTCGACAAGGCGTTGGTTTCGCGGAATTCCGTTTCGGGGCCAAAATCCACCACGGCGTGCGTACTAGTACACAGTGTGTTGCCCTCCGTCGGACGCGGATATTTATTCGCCCGGGGGTCGGAACCGCGCGCGAGGCCCCAATTCAGAGTCGGCACTTCGACCGTCGGTAAATGGTCGCATTCGGAGATTTCCGGTGCAGCGCCCAATTCCTCTCCGGGAGCGCAGTCGCAGGCTGCCGATGCGATCGCATACGGACACCGCTTCACTCAAACAGGCATAACTTTTCGCTCGGTATCGGAATCGCTTATAAGACCCCAATTCGGAATCGACACTCAGACGCGTTCTACGTCCACTGATTGCCTCAGGCGATAAGACGTCGTTTAGGGGTCTAAAAACCTTTGTTTCGCACTCCGAAACTGTGATTCTAGCTGACGATCTCCCCATTCCAAGGTATTTTGGCAGTAGCGACTCCCTCGATTACGCGAATCGCTAGCGGAGCCCACACGCGGAGCCGCCCAGTCACAGCGATCGGAAGTCGTGTTCAACACTCGACGCGATATCTCCTCCCCAGGTCGTGGATATGGGTGCCCGAACATCGCCGATATAGTCACCCCCTCCGGTTTATTCCCACCACTTCAGCGAAAGAATTAGGCTTAACTTTCCGCACGGGCATCGGAATCGCTTACGTGACCACAATTCGGAATCGGCACTCCGAGACGGTCGACAAGGCGCTGGTTTCGTGGAATTCCGTTCTGGGGCCAAAATCCCCCCCGGAGCGTGTGTACTAATACATCGACTGCCGTACCCTCCGGTCAGACGCAGATATTTATTCGCCCGGGGGTCGGAACCGCCTGCGAGGCCCCAATTCAGAGTCGGAACTTCGACCCGGTCGGTAAATGATCGCATTCGGAGATTTCCGGTCCAGCACCCAAATTCCTCTCCGAGAGCACGGTCGCAGGTGCCGATGCGATCGCATACGGACACCGCTTCGCTCCAACAGGCATAACTTTTCGCTCGGTTATCGGAATCGCTTATAAGACCCCAATTCAGAATCGGCACTCAGAGGCGCTCGACGCCCATGTATGCTCAGGCGATAAGACGTTGTTTCGGGGTCTAAAAACCTTCATTTCGCACTCCGAAATTGCGATTCTAGCCGACGATCTCCCCTATTCCAGGTTTTTGCAGTAAGTCCGTGAGTAACGACTCCGGGACTACGCGAATAGCTGTCGGAGCCCACACGCAGAGCCGCCCAGTCACAGCGATCGGAAGTTGTGTTCAACTCGACGCGAGAAATCCTCCGCAGGTCGTGGATATGGATGCCCGAACATCGCCGATATAGTCACCCCCTCCGGTTTATTCCCACCCCTTCAGCGAAGGAATTGGGCATAACTTTCCGCACGAACATCGGAATCGCTTACGTGACCACAATTCGGAATCGGCACTCCGAGACGGTCGACAAGGCGCTGGTTTCGCAGAATTCCGTTTCGGGGCCAAAATCCCCCCCGGAGAGTGCGTACTAGTACACCGACTGTGGTGCCCTTCGGTCGGACGCAGATATTTATTCGCCCGGGCGTCGGAACCGCGCGCGAGGCCCCAATTCAGAGTCGGCACTTCGACCCGGTCGGTAAATGGTCGCATTCGGAGATTTCCGGTGCGGCGCCCAAATTCCTCTCCGGGAGCGCAGTCGCAGGCTGCCGATGCGATCGCATACGGACACCGCTTTGCTCAAACAAGCATAACTTTTCGTTCGGATATCGGAATCGCTTATAAGACCCCAATTCGGAATCGGCACTCAGACGCGCTCGACGTCCACTTATTGCCGTAGGCAATAAGACGTCGTTTCGGGGTCTAAAAACCTTCATTTTGCACCCCGAAATTGCGATTCTAACCGACGATCTCCCCTATTCCAAGGTATTTTGGCAGTAGCGACTCCCTCGATTACGCGAATCGCTGGCGGATCCCACACGCGGAGCCGCCCAGTCACAGCGATCGGAAGTCATGTTCAACTCGACGCGAGATCTCCTCCCCAGGTCGTGGATATGGGTTCCCGAACATCGCCGATTTAGTCACCCTCCGGTTTATTCCCACCCCTTCAGCGAAAGAATTGGGCATAACATTCGCACGGGCATCGGAATCGCTTACGTGACCACAATTCCGAATCGGCACTCCGAGACGGTCGACAAGGCGCTGGTTTCGCAGAATTCCGTTCCGGGGCCAAAATCCCCCCCGGAGCGTGTGTACTAGTACACCGACTGCCGTACCCTCTGGTCAGACGCAGATATTTATTCGCCCGGGGGTCGGAACCGCCCGCGAGGCCCCAATTCAGAGTCGGCACTTCGACCCGGTCGGTAAATGGTCGCATTCGGAGATTTCCGGTCCGGCACCCAAATTCCTCTCCGGGAGCGCGGTCGCAGGCTGCCGATGCGATCGCATACAGACACCGCTTCGCTCAAACAGGCATAACTTTTTGCTCGATTATCGGAATCAATTATAAGACCCCAATTCGGAATCGGCACTCAGAGGCGCTCGACGCCCACTTATTGCCTCAGGCGATAAGATGTTGTTTCGTGGTCTAAAAACCTTCATTTCGCACTCCGAAATTGCGATTCTAGCCGACGATCTCCCCTATTCCAAGTTTTTTTTTGGCAGTAGCGACTCCCTGGACTACGCGAATAGCTGGTGGAGCCCACACGCAGAGCCGCCCAGTCACAGCGATCAGAAGTAGTGTTCAACTCGACGCAAGATCTCCTCCGCAGGTCGTGGATATGGGTGCCCGAACATCGCCGATATAGTTACCCCCTCCGGTTTATTCCCACCCCTTCAGCGAAAGAATTGGGCATAACTTTCCGCACGGGCATCGGAATCGCTTACGTGACCACAATTCGGAATCGGCACTCCGAGACGGTCGACAAGGCGCTGGTTTCGCGGAATTCCGTTTCGGGGCCAAAATCCCCCCCGGAGCGTGCGTACTAGTACACCGACTGTGGTGCCCTCCGGTCGGACGCGGATATTTATTCGCCCGGGCGTCGGAACCGCGCGCGAGGCCCCAATTCAGAGTCGGCACTTCGACCCGGTCGATAAATGGTCGCATTCGGAGATTTCCGGTGCGGCGCCCAAATTCCTCTCCGGGAGCGCAGTCGCAGGCTGCCGATGCGATCGCATACGGACACCGCTTCGCTCAAACAGGCATAACTTTTCGCTCGGTTATCAGAATCGCTTATAGGACCCCAATTCGGAATCGGAACTCAGACGCGCTCGACGTCCACTTATTGCCTCAGCGATAAGACGTCGTTTCGGGGTCTAAAAACCTTCGTTTTGCACTCCGAAACTACGATTCTAGCCGACGATCTCCCCTATTCCAAGGTATTTTGGCAGTAGCGACTCCCTCGATTACGGGAATCGCTGGCGGAGCCCACACGCGGAGCCGCCCTGTCACAGCGATCGGAAGTCATGTTTAAATGCAAAAGATTCTGGATATATCATCCTCCTAACAAGGAGTTATATATTCCGCACATATTTAACCAAATTAAAGTTAGAATAATAGTAAGAAAAAAATATTATTTTTATCATTTACGTTGGAGTGTCAACTGGATCGAACTGATCAGAAGATACGACGGCCTAACTTGATTTTACACGGGTTTGAGTTGAATATTCTAACTTCTTTTAATTTTGAGTCTGGCTCGACTCGGCCCGAATAAGATTGGATTAGATATCCGGTCTGGACGCTAGGTGGTGCGGTAATTAAAAATAAATAAACAACACGATGATAATTCTAATATTTTAAAATTTTTTGATTGAAAATTATGTTTTAGAACTATATTAATGACTTAATATTTATAACAACTAGAAATAAATTTATCTAAATTAGTCTAATATTTATTTTATGTTATTTTGATTGAATAAACACTAATTTATTACAATAAAAATAAAAATTGATAAAATATTTTTTAAAAAGTAAAATCGGGGCGGGTCTTACCTTGTTAGAGATCAAGATGGCCTCGAACTAGGCCAATTCCCAAACCCAATCCAAGTCCGGCCTATTGTCACCCTTGCCTTTGCGGTCAACAACTTGGTATGAGAAAAAAAAAAATCCGAATTATGCAAACACAGTAGAGAAAGGTTTATTGTACTTCACACACATACACAACAAGTCCATGTAGCATCCAACAATTATATTGTTATTTTATCACTCCTCATATGAGGTGTGTCACATGGAATATGGTCTAGTCACAATGTACAAGTGTAATAAGCCTTTCTCAAACAAATAACCGTAAACAAGATACATTAAAGATTTTTCTGTCCGAAATTTAAATTAATGGGTACCTGAAAATTTTAAAGAAACATTTACTTTCATTTTAGAGGAATAATCGATACATAATCTCCGCCACAGCCGATCTCAAATCCGAGTGAGGAAGAAAGAGAGTTGCTTTAAGTTGACAGCAATAAAATAGTATCAAAATTTTACATGAATTCAGATATAAATGTTTATATTAATATTAAGACGTTCTCCGTAGATGACGTAGAGGATGATGATGAATCAAACCACCCCTCTTCTTATGGATCATCTAACAGATTGCTTCTCTATGAAGACACTTTTTACTAATATATTTTGATGTGCCACATTCTTACTTCTAGCATCAAAAAGGGATCTTATTAAACCCTATTATTAGGCGACTTTGACAGGAAATGTATGTGAGTTAGAGGGAGACGAGAGAATTTTAACAGTAAAAAGAGATAAAGATGGAGTTAAGATATCTCACCTTTTTTGATTGATTACTTTAACTCTCTTTAATTTTTAGGCCTCATTCCCCCCCCCCCCCCCCCCCTAAATTATTTTATCTTAAATAGAGTTACAATCTACTATTATTTTAACCGAAAATTTCTTATCGACTAGACAAATTCCCAGCTACTCAGGTCAACCACCCCTACCTTCCCATGTGTCGTCGTCCACAAGACTCACACACACAGCGCCAAGACCAACGGGAACCATGGGGATCGATTAGGGATGCGCGGTCAAGAGGACGGTGGGATTCGATCCACATATTTAACAGCGGACGTCAAAAAAAATTTTTGGGAGAATTAATGATCAGTTCCTGGTAGGGATCTGACATTATTTTAGGTCCATGTCAGATTTTTCAAAGCCTTCTGGTCCTTACTTTATGCAAGACTTATTTTTAAGTCCCTACTTTTTAGTCCCGTTATCCTTCCCTGTTATCTCAAAAGTGTGTAACTGTTTACCCAAAAGTGTATAACTACGTAAGTATGTACTTACACAGTTATATGTAAATTATGTAACTGTGTAACTTACCCAGTTACACATGTAAGTATGTAATCATGTAAGTATGTAAATTCTGCAACTGTGTAACTTACCCAGTTACACATGTAAGTATGTATTACATACTTACGCAGTTACACATGTAACTATGTAACTACATAGAAATTTTATAAGTTTGTAACTTTGTAATTAGGGTTTACCTAATTACATACTTACATAGTTTTAGAAGGATTTACCTAGTTATTTTAATTCGTAATATACCAAAAGTGGGTAACTGCGTAAGTACGTACTTACACAGTTACATGTGTAACTGCATAAGTATGTAAATCGTGTAACTGTGTAAGTATGTAATTACATACTTAAGCATTTACACATGTAACTATGTAACTAAATAGAAATTTTATAAGTTTGTAACTATGTAATTAAGACTTATCTAGTTATATACTTACATAGTTTTAGAAGGATTTATCTAGTTATTTTAATTCGTAATATATCAAAAGTGTGTATGTGACGGACCAGGGTATTTATGCCCAATAAGACTCCATATCCAGATCCGCCTCCCGCGAACGGACCGAAGTCTCGCAAGGGATATCTCACACACGTGTCCAATAAGAATATAAAAGACAAACCACAACAGTATAAGACATAAGAAAGTACATGTGCTCATATCTGTATATAAAATTTACAACTGTCCCATTACACTATTATATATCCATTAAAAAGTACAACTACCTGGGACATATCCCGAGGGAGCACAAGCTCACACAACACTAACTACTACACTACTGCTGGTGGTACAAGTCTGACACAACGTCTCCGCAAGCCGAACACACGGCAAACCCTGAAAAAACTGTAGGGGAGTGAGCCTCAACAAGTCACAGGCTCAGTAGAGGATCACCCAACAACCACACACAATGCAGAAGAACCTCAACCCCAGAGGGTCTCACAGGCAACACCAAAAGCCAAACCATAGCATGCTCACATCATTTATAATAAATAACAATTAAACATAACCATAACAATAAATATAAAGTCCTAGAAAGAAATGTAGGACTACAGAACTAGTACAGTACTATAGTCTGCCCAACGCCTGCAGTGCCTAAGCCGCAGCCTCACCGGCACACTGCAACAGCAACTGGTCGCCTAAGCTACAGACCACACAGGCACACTTCTACCTAGGCCACAAGCTTTACAGGCGAATTCTACTCACACACAGAGGGGAACAGGACTGCTAACCAGAAGCTAGTCCATTACACCGAAATCACCATACGTCAGAGCCACACACAGGCAATAGAATTGGATTCAGCAAGCCAAACCATTACATACTAAAACAAACGAGAACCTAAAAAAACTTACCGCAGGGTAACAAACAATAGGAAGGTCTCACCATTCGACCTTCATGGAGCACAGCTCCACCTCAACACCTGAAAAGGCTGGTACACAATGTACCAAGAGAAACCGGTATTCTCAAGGGTACAGGTACCTACCAGCACGAGGTACCACTACACAGTATAACCACACTAGTGCCACACAAGGCACTCTACACAAAGTAAACCACAACCTGTGAGTCTCCGCTCACTAACCACAACTACAACTGTGCCAACACCAGGGCACACCACATTGAGGAAAACCTCAAACAACAAGTAACAACAAAAAAGCCACAACCGGTGGCAAAGCACGAGTCGGAAAAGAACGACGCCACCACACGGGAACGGACTACTGGCTGATCA
Source organism: Colocasia esculenta (assembly GCA_014218235.1). Classification (NCBI taxonomy): domain Eukaryota; kingdom Viridiplantae; phylum Streptophyta; class Magnoliopsida; order Alismatales; family Araceae; genus Colocasia; species Colocasia esculenta. Next base: position 4,528,877 of record CM024758.1, read on the forward strand.
GGCTAGTATCCAACCCGAACAACACAACACAAGAACAACCTCTCAGTCTCGCAGTCACGGACGAAAGGTCCAACTGCCGCTCCACGAGAACAAGTCAAACAACTGTGGAGACCAACCAACACACACCTGCAGACACACAGCTGCAGGCCCATGCCTGGCACCTCTAGGGTCTCTGGCCGGAGCACCCTAAAGTGAGGCACTGGAAAATAGGACTAGCTGGGGACCAGTGTCGACTACTGGTGTCCGTACCCCCAACTACGAGCGCGCTACAAGTGACTGCACACCCACAAACACAAGCCGCTGCCCTACTGTCGTCTTTCCCTCAGCCAGACGTACAACTCAAACACAGGAGTGAGGGTGCCCAGGAAGACGACACAGACCTCGATGGTACAACACAAGTACCGGGACAAACCCCGAGCATAACACACGTGCCTGGCTCACACAGAACCTGGGGTACCCGACTAGAGAGGCATTCCGGAATAGGCACCGGACCACCACACTTGGCAAGCTCAAATCATGACATTTACATGTTCCATCTTTAGTACAAACCACGGTACACATGTGAGGAATAACTTGTTCGGGTCACACGTGACTCACAAGCTAACCTACACCATAACACATATAAACCATATTAATAATAACACTATAGCCTAACATCGGCCACCTCGTGACCTCTGTGGCAACACACACACCACTTAACACATGGATCATTATAATATCTTCGAAGGACAACCACAAACCAGGGCTAGGTACACACATGACCTTCACTGCCCAATTACCTCAAAGTAACTACATAAGTTATTACAATAATCATAACGACGACCACTAGCCATGCATACACATGCATGACACACAAATCATAGAAACACTACAATGTCACGGCTAGGTTCACACAGGAACCTCACTGCCCAATTACTACGGACCAACACAATATTAAGATACAATAAACACAATGACGTACAATGTGCCATGCACACACTCAAACCACATGCACGACATTCACACCGTAGACACAACGTGTATAATACACCAACCAGGTGCATCACACGTCATTCACGTAAACAACATGTCCAACACATGGACAACAAGCTCCAAGAGCGCTACAGGTGCCAACGCACCGCACATACTATGTAAACACCAAGCCGGTTACGTACATAACATAATAACCACGTAAAACATGCCCACCTCGTGAGCTATACGCTCCATGAGCGTAACAAGTGCACTGGCTCCACTTGTCATTGCCATGCACAATAAATACCATTAACCGGATATTCAAATAGAGAAAACATGCATAACGGGACCTCTCTGTTGAGGTCGCGACATAGGGTACTGTCGCAATCAGGTCGCGACACCCCGATGGACCACGATCATAAACCTCAACGCGACGGGTCGGCCTGTTGCTACCTGATCGCGATAGGAACCTGGACCGCCATAAGATCGCGACCCACCTATACGTCGCAACAGAAACCCAAAACGCGACGGATCGCGCTGTCGCGACAAGGTCGCGACACCCTGGGTTGTCGCCTTCGCAGCGCGAAAACCCTAACCCGGGATCCTCTTCCCGGATCACCCCCACAACCATGCAAAACACCTTTAATTTCTATTTTTCATGCTTACTAATTGTCCTAGCATGATATCTATGGTTTATAAACTGAAAAACACACCACACACATTTCAAGCATCGAAACGAGGAGGGATCTCCCTACCTTCGCGAAGAACACGAACTCCCGGCGTTTCCCCCGCTCCGAACAACGTCCTCACGGCGAGAACACGCCCCACGCAACTCCAGAATCACGAACCGCCGGAGAAACCCCGCAACAGCTCCCCCTTGTTGAGCAGAGCCTGTGGAGACTCTGTTCGGCCGAAACTTATTAAAAAACACACAACGGTTAAGAACACGACGCTGCCTACGTCGCGACCTGAACGCGACGTAGGAGGTCGTCGCCTTCCTACTCCTGACCAGCGCACGACACTTGGCGCGCATGCAGACGTCGACGCTCAACGGCGGCAACAGGAACGCGACCCCCACGGCTGTCGCGTTCAGAACGCGACGCATGCCCCTGTCGCGTTCACAGGCAGAAAACCTGTGAGCGCTTTGGGCCCATCCTGGCGGCCCACCAAGCCTCACAACATGCGCAAACACCTGAAACACAAGCTAATGGGCCACACATTGGCCACCTAACCCACTAAACTTGGATCCACGGGGATCCGAAAAACGCGCGACGTTACATTATTATCACCTAAAAAGAATTGTCGTCCTCGACAATCAACACAAACCACAATAAACCAATTATCACCTAAAGAGAAATACAATTGTATACAAAACAGAAGGATACTTTCTCTGCATCTTCTCTTCAATCATTTGCGATGACTGATCCATCTGTTCATTCCCATATTTGTTCTGCCTTCCTTTCTTTTCTTTTCATTCCACAACTGCCTTATTTTAAAATTTCAATCTGCTATTTCCTTACCTTTTATCCGTAGGCGATTCTGCCTTGCTGGTGGCGCTTTATCTCCTTGGACTGAACCTACTTTCACATTTTCGGGTTGTGTTGGCAACATTTCTTTTCGAACCACTTTTCTTGCTCAAATCCTTTTACTTTGTTCTGCTACTTTTGGGTACTCCACTATATTGAACATTGCTTAAATTTCTAGATTACTCAGTGCCATTTCACTATCTGCTTATCACCATTAGCCATTACTCTGCTTTATTTATTCTCATATTCTCAACTGTCTGACCTGCGGTTTGCGGTTCCACACCACGCTTCCGCTGCGCCACTCTGATTATACAAAATATTTGACAGAATATTTCATAAATTCTGCTTCCATTACTATTCACAATTGCTACACACTTTCACCACATTTCTGATTTCGGTTAAATTTAATACTAACCAGATTGCTTTACTTGCTCATTAATATTGGAACACAATATCAAAATTTCCAAACTGCTTTCTCTAATACTTCAATTGTGATTGTGCCACCCTTTTAAAAATCCAAATTTTGTCATACCATTACATTACTAACATACTTTGCTTTTCATATTCCCTTTCTGGCTTCAATTTACATTTCTGGCTGAATAACCACATTATTTCTATCATTTCTCAAAACATCTGCTTTCATCTTTATGGCGCTGCATTCACGCTGCTTAACTGACTTAACACACTTTAACTTTATTTCAATCGGGTACCATCTGACCTTGAGTCATTCACTGTTTATCTGATATACTTTTTCTTTATAACTTGACGGTCTCAATTTCCATTCAGCCATGCTCAAATCTGCACACTATTTCTTAACTGCCCTGCCTTTTATTCTTATATCAAATTTTAAAATACCTCGAGAAGCACTTCTACTTAAACTAACCCACTCTTTGTGGGCTGCCATACAAACTCTTACTGATCACTTTCTCAATCCTTCAGTTACATCTACAAACACTCTTCATTGACAACTGCCAAAGCTATAATTTGAAGTCAATCTCTTTAAATATCATAACTAGCTCTGCCTGACTTCTCTATACCACTTAGCTTAATATTGCTCAACGACTTCTTAGCTAATCCATTTCTTTTCTTTTTGATCCCATAACTCTATCTTACTCTGAACAGCCTCAGTTTCTGTCAGATACAAGTTTTACTTTTTCTCTACTCAAACTATACACAATTGCTAATCAGCAGTAATCTTATTTGTAACACTGTATTCCTTAACAAACCAATCTATGCAATTCTCATAAACTGCTACTTGCCAAACTAATATCTTTCTTACGGAGTTGTCAGAAAAGTCCGCTATGCACTGATCTTCTTTTATCTTCTCTTTGCTTAACTGACCACTTTTGCTCAGACTTCTAATTATCAAAACACTTTTATCCTCATCGGACAATCATAATTCTTTGTTCTTCTATTTACCCACACTTCATTTGAAACCAACCTGTCTCACTTAATCATTCTCAACTTGCCGGCATTAATCACATTATTACTCAAGCTACTTCTCAATTCTTACTAACACAAATCTCAAACAATACCTCTGCCAAGGCCCTCATCTGCCTTTTATCATACACACATTATTCCTTACTAATAACATCTGCTGATCTATCACAGTAACACCCTATATCTGTCTCTGTTAACTCTGTATTTTACTAACATATATCAGACATATCCCTTTCAGGGCACTACTTTACCTTTCTTTTCTAATCCCTGCAACTGAAAACCTTTGAATATTACACTCTAACTGCACAAGTGCCAGGGTGCTACCACACAACTTATGCCACCATCCACGCTGTGGCTTAACAACTGCTCACAACTGCCAATTTAACAAACAGAAACACACGGTTTACGTGCCAAAAGCTCAGGTAAAAACTACTTTTATCACACAAAACCGCAGACTTACTACCAACAGTGGACATTAATCCATGTATTGGGACATTGTAACTTCAATGTCTTTTTATATTCTAACTGGACCATGCTCTGATACCAACTGTGACGGACCATGGTATTTATGCCCAATAAGACTCCATATCCAGATCCGCCTCCCGCGAACGGGACGTCTCGCAAGGGATATCTCACACACGTGTCCAGTAAGAATATAAAAGACAAACCACAACAGTATAAGACACAAGAAAGTACATGTTCTCATATCTGTATATAACAATTTACAACTGTCCCATTACATTATTACATGTCCAATTAAAAAGTACAACTACCTGGGGCATACCCCGAGGGAGCACAAGCTTACACACACTAACTACTACACTACTGCTGGTGGTACAAGTCTGACACAACGTCTCCGCAAGCCGAACACACGGCAAACCTGAAAAGAACTGTAGGGGAGTGAGCCTCAACAAGTCACGGGCTCAGTAGGGGATCACTCAACAACCACACACAACGCAGAAGAACCTCAACCCCAAAGGGTCTCACAGGCAACACCAAAAGCCAAACCATAGCATGCTCTCATCATTTAAAAAAATAACAATAAACATAACCATAACAATAAATATAAAGTCCTAGAAAGAAATGTAGGACTACAGAACTAGTACAGTACTATAGTCTGCCAACGCCTGCAGTGCCTAAGCCGCAGCCTCACCGGCACACTGCAACAGCAACTGGTCGCCTAAGCTACAGACCACACAGGCACACTTCTGCCTAGGCCACAAGCTTTACAGGCGAATTCTACTCACACACAGAGGGTAACAGGACTGTTAACCAGAAGCTAGTCCATTACACCCGAAATCACCATACGTCGGAAGCCACACACAGGCAATAGAATTGGCTTCAGCAAGCCAAACCATTACATACTAAAACCATAAACGGAAACTTACCCGAGTAAGGGTAGAACACAACAGGTGGAAGGTCTCACCATTCGACCTTCACGGAGCACAGCTCCACCTCAACACCTGAAAAGGCTGGTACACAATGTACCACGAGAAACTGGTATTCTCAAGGTACAGGTACCTACCAGCACGAGGTACCACTACACAGTATAACCACACTAGTGCCACACAAGGCACTCTACACAAAGTAAACCACAACTTGTGAGTCTCCGCTCACTAACCACAACTACAACTGTGCCAACACCAGGGCACACCTCATTGAGGAAAACCTCAACCAACAAGTAACAACACAAAAGCCACAACCGGTGGCAAAGCACGAGTCGGAAAGGAACGACGCCACCACACGGGAACGGACTACTGGCTGATCAGGCCAGTATCCAACCCGGAAAACACAACACAAGAACAACCTCTCAGTCTCGCAGTCACGAACGAAAGGTCCAACTGCCGCTCCACGAGAACAAGTCAAACAACTGTGGAGACCAACCAACACCACACCTGCAGACACACAGCTGCAGGCCCATGCCTAGCACCTCTAGGGTCTCTGGCCGGAGCACCCTAAAGTGAGGCACTGGAAGACAGGACTAGCTGGGGACCAGTGTCGACTACTGGTGTCCGTACCCCCAACTACGAGCGCGCTACAAGCGACTGCACACCCACAAACACCAGCCGCTGCCCTACTGTCATCCTTCCCTCAGCCAGACGTACACTCAAACACAGGAGTGAGGGTGCCCAGGAAGACGACACAGACCTCAACGGTACAACACAAGTATCGGGACAAACCCCGAGCACAACACACGTGGCCTGGCTCACACAGAACCTGGGGTACCCGACTAGAGAGGCATTCCGGAATAGGCGCCGGACCACCACACTCAGCAAGCTCAATCATGACATTTACATGTTCCATCTTTAGTACAAACCATGGTACACATGTGAGGAATAACTTGTTCGGGTCACACGTGACTCACAAGCTAACCTACACCATAACACATATAAACCATATTAATAATAACACTATAGCCTAACATCGGCCACCTCGTGACCTCCGTGGCAACACACACACCACTTAACACATGGATCATTATAATATTCTTCGAAGGACAACCACAAACCAGGGCTAGGTACACACATGACCTTCACTGCCCAATTACCTCAAAGTAACTACATAAGTTATATTACAATAATCATAACGACGACCACTAGCCATGCATACACATGCATGACACACAAATCATAGAAACACTACAATGTCACGGCTAGGTTCACACAGGAACCTCACTGCCCAATTACTACGGACCAACACAATAATTAAGATACAATAAACACAATGACGTACAATGTGCCATGCACACACTCAAACCACATGCACGACATTCACACCACGTAGACACAACGTGTATAATACACCAACCAGGTGCATCACACGTCATTCACGTAAACAACATGTCCAACACATGGACAACAAGCTCCAAGAGCGCTACAGGTGCCAACGCACCGCACATACTATGTAAACACCAAGCCGGTTACGTACATAACATAATAGCCACGTAAAACATGCCACCTCGTGAGCTATACGCTCCATGAGCGTAACAAGTGCACTGGATCCACTTGTCATTGCCATGCACAACAAATACCATTAACCGGATATTCAAAATAGAGAAAACATGCATAACGGGACCTCTCTGCTGAGGTCGCGACATAGGGTACTGTCGCAATCAGGTCGCGACACCCCGATGGACCGCGATCATAAACCTCAACGCGACGGGTCGGCCTGTCGCTACCTGATCGCGATAGGAACCTGGACCACCATAAGATCGTGACCCGCCTATACGTCGCAACATAAACTCAAATGCGACGGATCACGCTGTCGCGATAAGGTCGTGACACCCTGGGTTGTCGCCTTCGCAGGCGAAAACCCTAACCTGGGATCCTCTTCCCGGATCACCCCCACAACCATGCAAAACACCTTTAATTTCTATTTTTCATGCCTTACTGATTGTCCTAGAATGATATCTATGGTTTATAAACTGAAAAACACACCATTCACACACCACACACATTTCAAGCATCGAAACGAGGAGGGATCTCCCTACCTTCGCGAAGAACACGAACTCCCGGCATTTCCCCCGCTCCGTACAACATCCTCGCGGCGAGAATACGCCCCACACAACTCCAGAATCACGAACCGCCGGGAGGAACCCCGCAGCAGCTCCCCGTGGTCGAGCAGAGCCTGTGGAGACTCTGTTCGGCCGAAACTTATTTAAAAACGCACAGCGGTTAAGAACACGACGCTGCCCTACGTCGCGACCTGAACACGATGTAGGAGGTCGTCACCTTCCTACTCCTGACCAGCGCACGACACTTGGCGCGAATGCAAGCGTCGACGCTCAACGGCGGCAACAGGAACGCGACCCCTAGGGCTGTCGCGTTCAGAACGCGACGCATGCCCCTGTCGCGTTCACATGCAGAAAACCTGTGAGCGCTTTGGGCCCATCCTGGCGGCCCACCAAGCCTCACAACATGCGCAAACACCTGAAACACAAGCTAATGGGCCACACATTGGCCACCAAACCCATTAAACCTGGATCCACGGGGATCCGGAAAATGCGCGACGTTACAGTGTAACTACGTAAGTACATACTTACACAGTTACATGTGTAACTGCGTAAGTATGTAAATCCTGTAACTGTGTAACTTACCTAGTTACACATGTAAGTATGTAATTACATACTTACGCAGTTACACATGTAACTATGTAACTACATAGAAATTTTATAAGTTTGTAACTTTGTAATTAGGGTTTACCTAATTATATACTTACATAGTTTTAGAAGGATTTACCTAGTTATTTTGATTCGTAATATACCAAAAGTGTGTAACTGCGTAAGTACGTACTTACACAGTTACATGTGTAACTGCGTAAGTATGTAAATCGTGTAACTGTGTAAGTATGTAATACATACTTACGCATTTACACATGTAACTATGTAACTAAATAGAAATTTTATAAGTTTGTAACTCTATAATTATTGCTTATCTAGTTATATACTACATAGTTTTAGAAGGATTTATCTAGTTATTTTAATTCGTAATATACCAAAAGTGTGTAACTGGGTAAGTATAAATCTTGTAATTGTGTAACTTACCCAGTTACACATGTAACTATGTAACTGTGTAAGTACGTACTTACACAGTTACACACTTGTCCAGTAACTAAATAGACATTTTATAAGTTTGTAACTCTGTAATTATGGCTTATCTAGTTATATACTTACATAGTTTTAGAAGGATTTATGTAGTTATTTATCTAGAAATTTTATAAATTCTCCCTACCTGTGTAACTGTGTAAGTACGTACTTACACAGTTATATAGTTACATGTGTAACTGGGCAAGTTACATAGTTACAGGATTTACATACTTACGCAGTTACACATGTAACTGTGTAAGTACGTACTTATGTAGTTACACACTTTTGGTATATTACGAATTAAAATAACTAGACAAATCATTCTAAAACTATGTAAGTATATAACTAAATAAGTCATAATTATAGAGTTACAAACTTATAAAATTTCTATTTAGTTACATAGTTACATGTGTAAATGCGTAAGTATGTAATTACATACTTACACAATTACATGATTTACATACCTATGTAGTTACACATGTAATTGTGTAAGTACGTACTTACGTAGTTACACACTTTTGGTATATTACGAATTAAAATAACTAGGTAAATCCTTCTAACACTATGTAAGTATGTAATTAGGTAAACCCTAATTACAAAGTTACAAACTTATAAAATTTCTATGTAGTTACATAGTTACATGTGTAGCTACGTAAGTATGTAATTACACACTTACATGTGTAACTGGGTAAGTTACACAGTTACAGAATTTACATACTTACATGATTACATACTTACATGTGTAACTGGGTAAGTTACACAGTTACATGATTTACATACTTACGTAGTTACACATGTAACTGTGTCAGTACGTACTTATGCAGTTACACACTTTTGGTATATTACGAGTTAAAATAACTAGATAAATTCTTCTAAAACTATGTAAGTATATAACTAGATAAGTCATAATTACAGAGTTACAAACTTATAAAATTTCTATTAGTTACATGTGTAAATGCGTAAATACTTACTTACACAGTTACATGATTTACATACTTACACAGTTACACATGTAACTGTGTAAGTACGTACTTACGCAGTTACACACTTTTGGTATATTACGAATTAAAATAACTAGGTAAATCATTCTAAAACTATGTAAGTATGTAATTAGGTAAGTCCTAATTACAGAGTTACAAATTTATAAGTATGTAATTACATACTTACGTGTGTAACTGGGTAAGTTACATAGTTACAGGATTACATACTTACATGTGTAACTATGTAAGTTACACAGTTACATGTGTAATTGAGTAAGTTACACAGTTACAGGATTTACATGTAACTGTGCAAGTACGTACTTACACACTTTTGGGATGACAGTTGCACACTTTTGAGATAACGGGGGTAAAAAGCAGGGAGTTAAAAATAAGTCCTGCATAAAACAAGGACCGAAAGGCTTTGGAAAACCTGACAAGGACCTGAAAATAATGTCAGATCCCTGCCAGGGACTTATCATTAATTCTCCCCTTTTTTTTTCAATGTGATCATTCGGACGACTTTATCTAATAAAATTATTAAAAAATATCTAATAAGAATATCCTATCTAAGTCAGTGAAACGTCAACATAAAATTTTTGGAGTTTTTGGATCCGTCGCGGCACACCCTCGCCGTTTGTCTTGGCCGGCTGCGGTCCACTTCGACGGCGGCCAAGTGTGTTTCTACATCTCCAAGGTGGGGAGCTGCTTAAGTAACCAGTGCAGAGGAGAGCAGCAGCCAACATCGCCACCCATGCCGGAAGCCGGGGCCGACGCAGAGGGAAACGCCCAGTAGTTACCCGGGATAATCGATCAGGCTGGCCGGGCCGACCTGGTCACAAGCATGAACGCCGACGCCGACACCATCTCCAACAGCTAGCCATCGCTGGGGAGCGGGGGCAGTGGTGGCCGCAGCGGGGCTCGCCGCTGGGTCGAGGTCGCCGATTTCGCTCTTCGTCGGGTTCGTCGTTGCCAACGTGCTGTCGCTCGCAGCGGTGCTTGTGCTCCGAGGCCTGGCTTTCGCGGCTCTTCATGCCGGAGCTGGCTCCGCCGGCATAGCTCCCTCTGTGACTGGATGGGTCTGAAGCCGTCACCACGCGATAATGCGGCTGGCCAATCTCCTCCTCGTCCTCAGCCACGTCCTTGCTCGTGGTGCTCCGTGTCATCTGTGCAGCACATCTTGCTATTCTTTTCGTAAAATAATTTACATATATTTAACCTCGTTCGCATGACACAAAATTTAAAAATATCATAACACTTTTGACGTATATGCTATGTAAGTAGTGTTAAATGAAGCGTGTCAGCTGAGTTGAATCGGTTCGAAAGTCCGGTGGTTTGACTCGATTTTCACTACAGAAAAACCAGGCTTTGCTTACGTCCAAACACCGTAGGTAGATAACCAAAAATCGTAAGCATAGTCTTTGCTTACGGTGTTACCCTACGGTTGGGTTTCGTCGGCTAAAGTCCGACGGCAAAGGCCTAAGGCTACGGTGTTTTAAACTCCGTAAGTATATAGCTATAGTGACGGTGTTGGTAGCCGTAAGTAACACCATAAGGATATCTGTTTTTGGCTACGGCGATGTTAACCGTAGTCATATTTTTTGTAAGGGTACTCAGTTACAACTACGAAGATCCCTACGACATTGTAAACCGTAAGCATATTCCCTACAGCCACATACACCATAAGCAAGTAAAATATTCAGATGGATCCACATTCACCTATATTTAGAGATCCACATTCACAAGCAATTGGATCAACACATACATATCCACATTTAGATCAACACATACATCCACATTTAGTTCCACACATACACATCCACATTTAGATCAACACATACACATCCACATTTAGATCCACACACATTCACACCCACTCATTCACAATGCACAACACATTAATAATATAAAAAATATTAAAGTTTAACAAACAATAATGTTAATGATAGATTACATCAAACATCATTGTTCACATTCACATACTGTTCAGAAGAGGAAGTTAAATTTTAGTAAGATGAGAGTTGCCAAATGGTTGTGAGGATGATCATAACATATAGGAGACCATGTGTGATATTGTTCTGCCTCTTCACATTCCTGATCTCTTTTTCTATCTCATCAGCTCCCAAGTCCTCAATACCCTCTGTCTTCTGGTCCACTTCTACAGCTAGGAAAGATGAAGTACTAGATGAATCCTTTAGGGAGTCCAACTATTTGTTATAGAAACAGAACAAGATTCTAAGATAAGTGTTCAGTTTAAAGAAGCTAATTAAGGAAGCAACTTTGGGCCACAGAATATCAGATTGGATGGCATGATGAAATTCAGATCTAAGTAGTCATAGAAATTAAAAATTGTTTCAGGAATGCATGAACGCAGAGTCGCAGATTGGTTTAAAAAAAAGGAGAGCAAACAAGGGAAGAAAAGCGGAAAAAAAAATCAGCACACAAAATGAACTCTGGTGTCTCAGTTGTAGTCAGGTACTATACATGACAGAAAGCAGAATTATTTCTTTGTGCATCTCACTCAAATTGAGACACTCAGGTCACCATATGTATGATTATGTTCTGAGGAATTCCTAAACCTTTTGAAGAGCCAGCTGTTGGCACTGGACCGCTAATTATATGGATGTCTTTCGGAACAGTATCTATGTAAGCTACATGTTTCCCAGTGGAAGCAGTCGACCTGAAATCATAAGCTTTTACAACAATCGATTGAACACTCTTTTATCTCACCAACCTTAATTTGTGTGCACGTACAAGTGAAAAAAAAAATCTAACAGACTGGAGATAGAGATTCTCATCATTTTAGAATTTCCACAGCTATCATGAACCTAGGGGCTAGCAAGGTTCTCTATAATTTGACACATCCCACAAATGTTGTCCTATGCATTGGCTAGGTATGCCACGTGAGCAGAGCAAACAAGGGACCAAATGGTGTCAGGCAGCTCTGGCAAGAGGTAGCAGGGTTCCTAAAATGGAAAAATTGGCCATCACACCTAAAGGACCCGTGGGACCTTTGTATGATTGGAAACAAATGGAGCTATGTGTAGATGCCATCTGTAAACCACCAGCAAGCAATTTATTTCAGTGTGGAAACTGGAGCATACCGAAAACAACTCTATTTTTACTGAACACTCCAAATTTTTACTAAAACAGTCTGTCTAGAATCTGGCATGTGGATGTCAAAAGTGACAACATATGACACTGAAATAATTATATCAAACTGAAATCAATTTTCATCATTGGCATTCACCAAAAAAAACTACAACTACCATTCATTTCAGTTAAAACTCACATCCAGTGCAACTCAGATCCAGTGCAACTCAGATGTTATAAAATTTGGACCATATTATGTTACTTACCAAAAAAGATGGAGGTGAAGATCAATCATCCTCAAGCTCAACTTGTTACATGTAAAAATGTAAATAACATCAGAGTTGACAATTAGCAACATATAAATAAGAATGAGATAAATATAAATAAACTTACATATTCTCAAAAACAATATGCCTTATGTGATCAACAAGGTGCTGGAGATGAATCATACATCAATAACACAGCTACATAATATAGGAGCTTTCCCCTTGGGAGCAACAATAATTACAGTAATAACCACTCAGAGATTCTAAGAAAACCTTTTTATTAGTCACATCTTCTCACTTGTGCCCATTCCCAATCTCATTGGGATGTCCATCTAAGAATGCAAGAAAAAGTAGGAGATGTGTTGATACATGGGTTACAGATGGAGCAAGCGTTGGACATAAAAACTGCCTCTAAGTCACTAAGCCTTCGCAAACTAACATGAAAATTTTTAATTAATTTTGTATATCCAAATCCCCAGTTTCCGCAAGCAAGATAGAACAAGCTCAGCATCATTCTTCAATCTTCGCATCCTCTCATGAACATGAGATCTGAAATTTCTGGTTTCTATGCTTCCAATTTTTCACCATGTTGGAAGAATTCAGAAAACAATCAGGAATGAGTACAATCATTGCAGCACTCTCATAAAGAGAATTATGTCAACATTAGAATATCATAAGAAAAATATCAAAGGAGGGCCTACATTTGTTTTCTTGGAGTCACATTCCAATTCTTCTTCATATATCCACAAAGATCACATGCCATTTTTTCTTCATAACCTCCAATCATGATAGTCAATAGGTCTAAGTCCAAACTAGAAGATAAGAAAGTTCAAGAGAAAAAACATATTTAGGTGGTTTCTATAACTAACCAGGCTTCACAAAATCTGACAGACCAAAATCTATGGCCTTCAAGGAAGCATTCTCCTCCTTTCATCTGAAAAGAATGTTTTGCAAAATATAAAAGATTGTCAAAAAATTTCTGCATAGAATCGGATATGCTTCAAAAGGCAGTGTCCTAGGTATGAAGTGATTCACAGTATACTAGTTCATGGCTTCTTACCAACATTGAATCTTCTGCAACACCTTTCCAATGACATTATGTTTTTATATAAGGGGGATTTTTTTGAGAACATATTGATACAATCATTGTACAACCTTTCCTTCATTCATTTTAATAGGCTCATGGAACTATCCAACGAAAAGAAAAAGAACAACACTTAAGAGCCCAAGGATAGTCTGTGTTTTTCAAGTTCCTGGTGGACCCTGGAAAAAGAGATAAGCATAAGGAATCAAAGTTAAACATGTTCTAAAAGAATCTTCAGCCACACCTGCCAAAAGAAGAATACCGCTCTCATCCTCATCCACAACCCACCTTAGTACTAGCACTGGCCTCATAAATGAGAAAGCAAGACAAATTTGATGTTGTAGATCCCACATATATGCCTATGATGATCCAGTGGTTATGTCTCTTCCACCTATCTTGAGGACATTCATATATCAGTCACCAAGTTTGAGCAAAAAGTGATGATTCATTGAGCAATATATTAGTTTTCTGGTCTACTCCAATACATGATGAGAAATAAAATGACACAGGAAATACAAAACAGAATTCATGAGAATGCAACAGTCTTAACTATACCAATTTCAGTATATACCCTACCTAGCAAGCAGTAGGACCAACATGTCAGAATATATCTTCATGTTGCAGTAGTAAATGTCAGCCATCAAAGAGAACCCCCAACTATATATCTTCACAGAGGAAACAAGCAGTCGAAAACAATAAAGGGGAGATTATCTACCAAGCACTCATAAATATCTCAATATATGAGTCCTCTATGTTGGAAAATAAGCATCAAGGGCGGCCAAAATTTGATCTGAAAAAAAAAATAGGAATCAGTAAAAGTTATTGAATGAAAGCATCATGTACAAAAAGTACAAATGTGCAGCCTATATGAAATCAGAAAAAAGTTCAAATTTGTTCCCTAAGCATTAGGTCAATATGAGACTACTTGTATTTTTTGGGATTTTTAGGTTGAACTCACCTTGGAAGTGCAGACCAAGTTTGTGGAATGCTGATGGGAGCTCAAAAAGTTAAGCAAATATCACTCTAACTGATAATAGTATCATAATCTAATTTGTTTTCATAAGCCACCAAAGAACTAGTGGGAACCGTGGCAGAATTAGCATGGACACCCTCTGGACTGACAGGGTCTTGATCGCCCTCATAGGTAGCTCTCATGCTGTCAAGAGGATGGACAGCAGTGGGTGCATCTATCACATGCTCCTGTTCAGATTTCTGAACTGGCATTTCAGCGAACACTGGGTGTACATCATCTTGTGCTGTTGTCTTGGCTGCTACTTGGACATTCTAAGCTCCCGGATATACAGTGGTATCATCCACTAAACTGTTATCAATGTGGTGGGTAAGAGTGGAACAAAGCAGTGGTGTGTTTGCATTATCACTTGGTGGAGGATTGTTCTGCGCACCAGGAGAATTAACATCTTGCTCATCAGTGGGAGAGCACACAGTCGCTTCAGATTGTTGCCCATTCTTGAGGATGGGTCTTTAAATTTGTTTACCGGTCTGTTTCGGCACCATATCATCAGAATTTATGTCAGTTCAGAGAGAGCACTGTGTCGAGTCCACCTACCTCCTCCTCAACACCCAATTATGGTTTCGGCTTGGTAGTTTTGGACTTGCGTTGTCATTACCAGAGTTTTATTCTCTGTTGTTTTTTTTTTTTAACAATGGAAGAGAAGATTTCTTTCAACGTAAGAGCAGGCTTCTGGAGAAGAAGCCAAAGATCGTACGCAGACAAACATACATAAGAGGATAGAAACTATGGGTAAACCAAATCTGATCTCCCTTGCACAAAAAGATCAGCCACATCATACTAGCACAAAAGGCCGAACACTGCCATCGGAGTATAAAGAGATGAAAACTCTAAGATCAAGGTGGAATCTATTAGTAACATGAGAAAAATAACTCGGATGAAACACATATAGCTCTAAACCTTCAGACCGAGGTCTTCCATTATAGACTTTTAATGGCTGAAGCTGCCCAATCAAAATCTTCCAGTGGTAGAGATGAACCTGGGGAAAGACAAGAATAAAATTAGAAGAGATATTACCGAGGACTAAGTACTCAAAAAAACAAAAAAACAAAAAAAGATGATGGTGGAGAGAGAAGGAAGGGGGTGGGATGGGTGGAGAGGTACCAGGGGTTGGGGAGGTGGGGTGGGAAATGAGATGGAGCGATGGAAGCTAACGAGGGGGATCAAGGCTGGGAGGAGGGGCTAAAGGACGAAGGAAGCAGGGAGATTTCCGAACTGGGGAGGGAAGGAGGTGAGACCACCAGAGGAGAGAACTACGACGCACAAGCAGGTGGAGATGGAATCGCTGGGCTGCTGGGAGGCCTCCATGGCCCATCTGCGGGGCCAGGGGTGGAGGGCACAGCTGGAGTTGGGTCCACAGCGGGAAGGTGGCCCTTGGCAGTAGCTTTGGGCACGCCTCTGGCAGCTGGAGAAGAGGAGGGCCCCAACGGAGGGAAGGCCCTTGACCAGGTCGCAGCTTCTGCCAGGTTGGGGGGAACCGGTGCTTCTAGGGGAGCTGGGGAAGAAGAGGGACCCAGCAGTGGGGGAGCCCTAAGCAAGGACACAACATCTGCCAGGTTGGGGGGAATCGCACTAGAGTGGGTTGGCGGACTGGAGAACATGGTGGCCGGAGGCGACGGTCTTGCAGGTGGAGACGGCGACGTTGGAGAGGTAGAGGAGGTGGGAGGCGTCGTTGGAGGTGATGTTGAGGAGGGCATCCTCTACGTGATGCTGCCAAAATCAAGAAAGAGAGGGGGATGGAGGCTGTAATGGGAGATGGTGGTCGGAGACGGAGGCGATGAAGCCCAGACCTGGCGGCGATGCATTCGCACGATCGGCGATGAAGTCAAGCCCTAGCCTTCGCGAGGGCGAAGCCCGGAGCTGCTTGCCGACGACGCCACTGTTTTCCCTTCCGCCGTTGCTGCCCTATCGCCGCTGCAATGGGAAGGAGAGTGGAGGCAAGGGGAAGGAGGGGTTTTTTTTCTGTATGTATTCTCGGTCGACGCGCGGGAGACCAAAGTTGAATGGGCGCCCAATGTTAAAAAAATATATTTTATTATATATTTACTGTATCAAACTCCGTAAGCATATTAATAATGTTATATGCTTACGATATTACGCCATAGGGATAGGCATATCTTAAAAGTTCAAGAACAAAGTTTAGAGCATATGCTTACGACACGTATAATTTGTAAGCATACATATGTCTATCCGTACGAATAGCCTACGAATATACTGAACCGTAAGCAACTTTTGTAGGCAGAGGTAGGATTTCTTGTAGTGTTTACACAAATTTAGATTGGATATTTTAATCTCTTTTAAAATTAAGTGCGATTCAATCTGACTCAGAATAAGATTGAGTCGGGTCTGCATTTAGCACGGTCGGGCCAAGGCGGTTCGACGACCGGGTTTTTTTTTTAAGCAACATGATGGTAATTTTAATATTTTAAAATTTTAGATTAAAAATTGTGTTGTAGAATTACTTTAATGATTTAATATTTCTTTCATATTTGTAATAATTAGAAATAAATTTATCTAGATTAGTCTAATATTTATTTTATACTGTTTTGATTCAATAAATATTAATTTTATTATAAAAAATAAAAATAATAAAAATATTTTTTAAAAAAAATAAAATCGGGTCTGAGTCGAGCCTAGACTAGACCTTACCTAATTATCTTAGACCTGACTGAATATCTAAAAATCAGAACTCGTCCCAAGCTGAACCGAACTTGAACCAATCGATTAAAAAACAAATTGAATCTCAACCATCTCAAATCCGGTCTAGATCTGATCCATTGCCTCCCTATGTTAAATATATGTGTTAAAAATAATGTCGCTAAACCGTTTTTCATTCCTTCCATATCGAATTAACGCACTGATCCACGTGAAGCAGCTGGTCGCTGCGGTGACAGACTTCTAATTAAATTAGATATTTATTTTGTTAGACAAGAAAAGAAGCATGGGGTATATTTACAAGTTAATTTCACATGTATGGTTTTCGAGCAGAAGTTATAGAAATTTGGTATGATATAGGTCAACGCTTAATTGTTGATCTCCGTATAGGGAGAGGTAGGTGAGAGGACCGAGCTGGTGCAGCTTGCCCAATGGTGGAGAAAGGGGCACTTGGACTTCGTCTGCGGATATATTACACATATCATGATCGTTATTATCATCAGAGTCTTATCACATTATTTAAGATCGATTACACGAATTTTGTTCCACCCAAAATTTATATCAAGTGTTATCTTTGCACTTAAATTAAGAAGTCAATATTATTCTTAATAATATCTTTCCATTAAAATTTAATTGTATATTTTAATCGACGTCAAGTTAAGACGACAGCGCACATGTTAAATTACTTAAATCTATTTTATCTCATTTAATTAATACCCGGTGATGATTAATTTTAGCATATGAGCACTGTTTATATCATACAAATCTTTCATCCCTAGTCCCCCTGCATTTTGTTCCATTTTTAAATCTGCCCAACTCACCAAATAGAGTCCTTCGAATCCTGATTGCCTCTCCAAACAAATTCCCTACTAATACCTTCAAATCTGAGTTGGAGTGTTCGGCGCGCGATCAATCAAGTCCCATGTATATGAACACGTACAGTGAGGGGTTCAACATCTGACCAATCAAATCGCAGTGTTAAACACTCCGACTCGACTTGTTACCCAGTCAAACGAGTAACAAACATTTCTCTTCCTAATTTGCTTGACTCTTTTTTTTTCCACAATGGGAGGCATTTCTTTATTCATGAGAAAAGTGGTACAGACGATAACAGAGGGCGTTGAACCCTGTCAAAAGGAAATGACGAACATCGTTGGAGAAGACCTAAACACGTCAGCCCGAGACCAGAGGTCCAAACATGAAGAACCAAATCCCAACCCAAATGAAAAGACAAGACGACCAATACATGAAAGCCAGCCGAACATCGTCGGCGACTAGCCAACCAAAGGAAACAACTAGACGTCAGTCAGGGAAGGGGAGAAACAGGGGCGCAACAAGGGTGCTAATAGGGGAGACTTGCAGCAACAATCATAAGGCACACATAACTGTCGAAGATTTTCATCGTCGACTATCGATAGAGGGACGGCAAGAGGAAGCAAACCTGCAAGCCACTTGAACTCTAAATCTTGTCATTGCTGACCAGAAAATAGGGATGGATTGTAGAACATGCTTTGTCAGTGTCACTCAGGCTGCCATAAATAAAGTTTTGCCTTTCTATCCCTCCAACTTGTTTTGAACTCTGTCAGCACTTCTTTAAAGGCTAGCAAATTAATGAGAGATGTGAACTCTCAGATATTTGCCTATGCTGCTTTTGAGGTTTCATTTGCAACTCCTGGCTGATTCATCTTGCCACTGGTTTATCCACAGATCTTCCAATAAGCAATTTAGATTTCTGTAGGTAGACCAGTGGCGGACCCTCTGTACAGTCAGTGGGGTCACGTGACCCCACTGACTTGGAAGAGGGTCTTAAAGAGTTTTTTTTTTTTCTTTATGTAAGTCAAATTTTTATGTAATCTTATGTAAGGTGACCCCACTAATTTTTAAGGTGACCCCCCTGCACTCAAGTGACCCCACTAGATTAAGTTTGAGGATCCGCCACTGAGGTAGACCTTCTGCCCTGACCACTCACTAATAGTTACTGATTACTTCCCTGGTGGATAGCAGGACTACCATCTCTGTTTTGTATCCTTGCAGTAAACCATTCTACTTTGCCTTTTTCCAAAGCTGCTGAGAAGACTTTAGACATGAGCACAAAAAGATATGGAGAGAGAGAGAGAGAAGATCACCTTGTCGAAGACCCCTACTTGGTCTAAACCAATGTCTAGGAGTACCATTTACAAGGATATATATATATATATATAATAGACATGGTTGTACTTGCAAGACAGATATCCACCCATTTTCTCCATCTCTCTCCAAAGCTTAAGTCTTTAGAACCTCATCAATAAAAGCCCAGTCTAATCTATTATATACTTGTTTCACCAAATCATGGCTTTTTCTTAAAGAAAATTATATATGTATATATACTCTAGAGTTCTAAATGGAATGAGGTTGTGTTTCATCGTGTGTACCTCTATCATCTTGTTGTATCTATGATTAAGTTAGAGAGACGAACTTGCCCTCAAAATCTCTCTCTCTCTCTCTCTCTCTCATTTACACGCACATTGTGGGGAGGGGGAGCTCACACTCCGGCGTCCCCCCTTCTCTTTCTCTCTCTGGGAAAAAATATATTGAGAATTTTATTTCAATTTAACAGTTCTATCTATGTGATAATGAAATATGTTTACTAATTCGATGGATGTAACTGATTAATTTTCATAAAACTTTGGAATATAAGTGATGTATTAAGATTTTAGAAGTACACAAGATTCATATATATATATATGTAAGTGATTAATTTTCATAAAATTTGGGATATAAGTGAGTATTAAAGATTTTAGGAGTACATGAGATTATATTATATATATAATACATAACTGATTAATTTTCATAAAATTTGGGATATAAGTGATGTATTAAAGATTTAATGAGTATACAAGATTTCAAAGATATATATATATATATATATATATAGGGCCCCCTGGTCCCGCCTAATGTTGTCTTATTGGGCCCAGCCCAAGTTTACTCGGCACATGGGAGTAGGAGAGACAAGAGACCTTCAATGGGAAACTAACATTATATCAAAACCCATAAATTTTCCCTACCTAAAGTTGTCATCAAGAAGACATCAACAGTCTCAGATAAGAGAAGAGGACAAGTATCAACACTAAACATAGTTCCACTCAAGATTTGTCTCCTGTCCTAACTCTCTTCTCAAACCAAACTCTCCTCTTTTTGTTGATTTGATCAGAGAGTCATCATATAACTTAATTCTCGTGATTAACTATCTTGCATATCAAAGAGATGATTAAAAGTAAGTTAAATATTTTTTTTCTCTCTTCATCTCCACTATTCGAGGTCCAAATTGAAGATCTAAGAAGCAGATCGAAGTGACCATCTCAATATACTTTTTAAGGCTTTGCAGATGATAGAGGTAAGGTGGGAACACAACCACTGCCCCTAGCATAAAAAAAAGAGAAATGCTTGATGCCCGTGCGCACGGACAAATCATTTGTCCGTGCGCAGGCCAGGGCGCGCCGCATTGGGCGCCGTCGTGGTGCTGCGGCGCGCCCTGACGCGGTCGTCCGAGCAAATAATTTGTCCCGACGCCCGTGCACAAAACGTTTCTCTAAAAAAAAAAAGAAATCATCATTGACACTTACAGCAGCTAAATTCCAAAAAGTATTTTTGGACTGTGGATCTATTATTATGCATGGGCTCTTGTTCTCGGCCAAAAACATTCTGAAAATTAATTTGTGTCAAATTATCATTCAGGAATGAGAAAAAATGAAAACACATACCAAGTATGGTTGGACATATAAGATTGAACCGGTCTGATATATTCGGTTCGTATTGTACTTGAGATCTTACAGTCTCGAACATAGTTGGCTCAATAAAATATGCTTCGATTCATATTAACATTTGAAGAGTTCAATCCGACCTAATTCACTGATTCCACCCATCATGAAGCCAAAGCCCTCTATATCAATCTAATCACTATGTAAAACATAAATGTTGATCTAGCACCCTATCAAATGTATTATATATATAATAATAACGTGGTACAGTCCGCTGCCTCGATTTATTTATATCTACTCCTTCACTTTGATATATTCATCTTGTCTCAATTCCCTAAATTCATTTTTGTAATAAATAAATGTGTGAGGATGGAATTTGAAATCTAAGATATATGTTAGAAATTTTTCATCATTGAGCAACTCGTTATGTACAGCTCGTTTACATTGATAAGCACATTATCCTTTCCTACTCACATGAGTTATTATTGTCAATATCTCATCTTATGAAAATTTTATCTAAACATATCTCAACTCAGTAATTACATTTTTTACTAGATTTCGAGCCGGGGTGGTCGTGTCGTCGGCTGTACTGAACCGTGCCGGCACACCCTTTGTTCCCCCTCCTCTCCTCGCCACGTCCAATGCCCCACCCCCTATTCCCCCTCGTTCCCCATCTCCGACACCCCCCACACTCGCCTGTTCCCCCTCCTCCCCCACCTTTGGCGCCCCCACACCCCCTATTCCCCCTCCCCTAATCGCTGCGTCCGGCTCTCCCCACCGCTTGTTTCCCCTCCTCCATCACCTTCGGCGCCCTCCACACCCCCTGTTTCCCCTCCTCGCCGCGTTCGACACCTCCCATTCCTCGTTCCCCTCTCTTCCCCCACCTCCGGCGCCCCCGATACCCCCCGACCCTGTTTCCCCTCCCCACCGTGTCTGGCGCCCCCACCCCCCCCCCCCCCGTTTCCCCTCCTCTCCTACCTCTGGTGCCCCACCTCCCCTCCCCTCACGTACACCCCCCCCCCCCCCTCTGGATTTTCACCCTCCCTTCCTCGTCACGTTTAGAGCCGATGACAGAGAGAGGGAGGAAGTGGAAGAGGTAGAGGCGATGGCGAGAGAGGGGAGGGACGGGGCGAGGCGGGGAGTGGGGCGCGTGGGAATCGGTACAGTATGGTTACCGTACTGTGGCCACTAAAATTCAGCGCAGCCAAGTCAAACAAGTCAACCAACTTTAGTTACAAAGTCAAAATTGATAAGATTATTTTATACATTTTCAAATTCAAGAGCTATTCTGACAACTTGTACTCATGTGCCTGTTGTCAGAATAGTCCTTAGATTTGAATTTAAAGACTTACATTATATTACGGTAGAGTCGTACTAAGAAGTTCTACCGCACTATAATACTTCTATATATATATATAATAACAAATTCTATAATCTCTATATAAGAGGGTTATTTTGTAAATTTACTTAACTTTTTCAGAACCCTTGTCTGGCTTCCGGCACGAGCATTCCAGTCACCTCCAGATACCCCGCACCAGGGGCCCCACTTGGCACTTTCGCTACCGAACCTTCCACGCCTTTGGTGGTTACCGGTATCCAAAAACCACCGACGCCGCACCAATATCCAGGCACTATGGTAATTTGCTTTAACTCGAGGGGCTATCCGCTAACCCCAGCAACCAGTTAAGATCCACAAAGTACATGTCGGCTATCCAGACCCGTGCGCTGGTCGGATCCCAGCCGTCAAATTCTGTCGCGAAAATCTGACCGTCCGTTTCCCTCTCCTTCCTCCATAATACGCTTCCCCCTCTCCCAATTCTCACCGGTTCTTTAATCGCTTTCGCGAATAACAAACTGCACAAGATTGGATTTTTTCCCCTGTTTTTTCTAATTTTCTTTTCGAAATTTTTTCTTCCGATCGTCGGAACCCCAGCGGAGGAGGGATCGAGGGGCCGAGAGCTTGGTTTTTTTGGATCCCCGGAGGCTAGGGTTTCCTGGGATTCTCTTGGTTCTTGGGCACAGTGGAGGAAGGCAGGGGTTTGTGGCGCTAGATCGGGGGGGAATTCTGTGGTCTGGGTTCGATTCGTCTTGTGATCGGTTGTTAGGTGTTGGGTAGGTGTTCTTGATTCGTTGGCCGCTGGATCCGATGATCGATCCGTCGCACATGATGAACCGGAGCTACGGGATGTGGCAGCCGCCGATGCCGCCGCCTCCGGCTGTGGATGAGCCGATGGGGTTTGGGAACCCCAGGGCGGTGTTTGCTGGCGCCGGGGGAAAGCCCGGCAGGGTCAATTGGAAGGGCAAGAAGGCGGCGGACAAGCGGAAGAAGGCCGCTGCCGGTGGCGGGGGCGTCGGCGTCCCCGGACACGGCGGCGTGTCTGGGTACAGCTACAAGCCGCCGACGCTCAGCGAGCTGCAGTTGCAGAACCGGGCGAGGGCGCGCAGGTTCTACCCCAAGAAGAAGTTCGCGAGGTTCGCGCCGTTCGCGCCGCGGAACACGACGTCGTTCATCATCCGGGCCAAGAAGTCCGGCGGCATCGCGCCACTTGTGTCGCCGTGCCCCGTGACGCCGGCGATCCTGCCGACCCCCAAGTTCTCCCCTTCCCGGGAGGGCCTGGTGGACATGGCCAAGGAGGAGTGGGGAGTGGACGGGTACGGCTCCATGAAGGGGCTGATTAGGCTGCGCTCGCCGACGGGGCACGAGGCGAGGGGCGAGGAGGAGGACGACGCCGCGGACGAGGGGGGGTCGAGCGAGAGCGACGTGGAGGAGCACGTGGAGGTGGAGCGGCGCCTGGACCACGACCTGAGCCGGTTCGAGATGGTGTACCCGGCCGCCGGGGAGGAGCACGGCCCCGCCGCCGCCGCCGCCGCGTACCTCCTGGAGAACAGGGTGGACGACCAGGACGCGCACATCGCACAGCTGGAGGAGGAGAACCTGACGCTTAAGGAGAGGCTCTTCCTCATGGAGACGGAGATGGGGGACCTGCGGCGGCGGCTGCAGCTGCTGGAGACGGAGTGCAGGGTGAGGGACGACGACAACAACAACAACAACAACGAAGACGGCGACAACAACGGTAGCAACGACATGCACGTGAACAACGAGGAGGCCTCGGAGAACGAAGGCGGCGGCGACGTGTGCTCGGAGAAGAGCGTGGGAGACTAACTCCACCCGAAGCAAGCTTGGGCAGCTGGGCTTCCTCCCATGGCCGCCTCTGCTCCTCCATCCAAGGTACAACCCACCCACCCACATCACATCGCAGCAGCTCCCAGATTCCCGTTCATGTACATAGCTCGTCATCACCGGTCCGTCGGCTTTGTTGTAGGATTCGGCGCCCGCCGATGTCAAAGAACAGTGTAAAAAATAAGACTAAAACACCACCTTTACCTAGGAAATGTGTTCTTGTGTTCTTTTACACTCTTTAGCTTGATCGGTTAAGCCGAAGCTGGAATCTTTTGTTGATTATTCTTGTCCTTCCCGCATGCGTCGTGCAAGATCCCAGGTGGGTTTCTTGCGATCGAAGCTGTTCCAATCTCGGTTTCTTGGTGTTTCCTGTTTTCTTGACGAGGTCATCGAACAGGTTCCGTGTTTCCCAGACTCTCTCTTTGCATGTGCTTCACGAACACTTTGGACATTTTTTTCCTTTCTGAGCTAGAAGATTTGATCGATTTGAATTTGGTGTATTGGGTCCGGGAACGTGGCCCCGCGCGCGCGTGGTCGCGCCAACCTTGGCGAGCAAGGCGCCCGCGTCGTCGCTTCCTCGCCTGTGCGCAGCGCAGCACAGCACGCAAAGCGTGAGAAGAAAGAAGCCACAAGTGGCTGTGACTCGGCTGTTTGCAATCAGATGCGTGGTCTCCCTATGTAAGCAAGCAAGCAAACGCTGGAACGGGGATTGGGCAAAGAAAAGGGCGTTGGAACGGGGAATTGTGTTCTTCTATTTGGTTTGGTGGTGACTCGTCTTATAATGTTATTATTAATATTTGTTCTTATTTATTTGACTAGTAGAGGAGATGATGCATCCTTGGAAGCACCGATCGAGTGGGTGCTCGTAGCGAATAATTTCTTGGGTGAAGACGTGAAGCGGTGGATATATATCTTTGCTCGATTCCTGCTGGAGGACTTGGCACACGGTCCAATCACACGCCCCTCTTCTGCTAGCACTCACAACCAGGGGGCGGGTATTTGGGCCGGGTTTTAAGAGTTCCTCTTCTTCTCGATCGCCGATGTTGTAGGTGTTAAAGTATTGTTAACTATTGAATAATTAAATGAGTATAATGGGTAATATTTATTGCACATCTAATTTGTAAACATAACGATGTTGATACGGAATGGTTGTCTCGATGTGTATGTTTTAAGATAAGAGAAACTCTTAATGCACACCCATGGTGTGCAAAATATATGGCACACCCATTGGGAGTGTGCCTTGTGGATAGGGGGAAATTTAATGCCCTCTCCACTCACTTTTTTTTTTTAAAAGGCTAGGGGCACATGGCACAACCTTAAAAGGGCACCCATGGGTGCAATGAGAGTTTCTCTTTAAGGATAAATGCCGACTTTTGTCGTAGACTCAATTGGGTCTCAATTGTTTGAGGGTTTTCACTAGGGTTGGTCGTATCGGATCGTATTAGGATCATCGCGAGTTTTGGCACGATTGGTACACTCTCGTTTCCCCCTCCTCCCTACCTCTGATGCCCCCCCACCCCCCCTCCACCCTCCTCGCCTCGTCTGACACCTCCCATCCCCTATTTCCACCTCCGACACCCCCACTCCCTGTGTCCCCCTCCACCTCCCATCCCCTATTTCCACCTCCGACACCCCCACTCCCTGTGTCCCCCTCCGATGTCCCCCTCACTCCCCACTCCCAATTTCCCATCCTCCCCACCTCTGGCACCCCCACCCATATTCCCCCCCCCCCCCACCTGCACCTCTTTGACGCGTTCGATGCCCCCTCCCCCCCGCATTCGGCACCCCCCTCTAGTGTTTCTCCCTCCCTTCCTCGTCACATTTGGAGGTGTTGGTGGAGAGAGGGAGTGGAGGGGGCAGAGATAATGGCAAGAGAGGGGGAGGGACAGGGTGGAGGGAGTTGTCGGGTGGGATGCAAGGCGGGGCGTTGCAGTGGGGAGAGGGTGAGGTGTGGATTGATGCGGTACAAATTATATCATATCATGTCCGATAAAATTTGATATGGTCGAGTCAAACGAGCAGACTAACTTTGGTCTTCACTATCTTTTTGCTCTTTTTATGTAGACTTGTATTTTTAATCAAAATATTATTCATCTTTTATAATTAATTAGTTATCTGTTTTAATATGATTGACACGGAAGATGTTGCAGAAGTATTTATAGCAAAATTAACAACAAAAAATGTGTCTGACCACTTAGGGGTAGGGGTGGAATATGGTCCGGTTCGGTTCACCTATTTTTGGGTGAACCGAAACTGAACCGAAATTAAGTTCAAATCGAACTGAAGGAACCGTTAAAAAAACAACATTTAAAGCCCAGATGGTCATGGAATCGGGAGGCGCTAGCCCACTGGGCTACGCACTCCTTTGATATGTATTATATATTTAATATATATCGATTCATTCGGTTTTCCAACAGGAAATCGAACTGAATCGTGGGACCTCTCAACCCGAACCGAACCGAATCGAATTGGCCGGTTCGGTTCAATTTTACGGGTTGGACCATATTATGAATAGCCCTACTAAGAGAGAGAGAGAGAGAGAGAGAGAGAGAGGAGAGAGAGGAGAGAGAGAGAGAGAGAGAGAGAGAGAGAGAGAGAGAGAGAGAGAACTCCCTCTCTTAAAAAACGGCATGCTTTTAGGGTGGGCGATCTGATTTCAATTTGTATATCCTCATCCCACTTTTTGAAGTTGAGGGGGTAACAGGATAAAATACCATAAATATCTTTTACGTAAAAATGTTTCTCCCAAACGATATGTTGGATTTTTAAATCCATCGTTACAAATCTCAAATGTGTTAAATGTCAAGGGATCAACAAAAATCCGATTTCATGTAAAATCAAATCTCAAACACGGTCTTAAATATCATTGGGAAGATTAAAAATAGATTTTACATTTTTAAAATTTCAAATTAATCTTTTCAAAAATAAGGAACACTCGGCCTTTATGTTCAAAATTTAAAGTTTCGTAATTACCGCTCTTCTTTTTATCTCTCTCCTCTTTTTTTTTAAGTTATTTTTAAAAATTCAGAAACACTTTTTTATGATTGCTAACAAATGTGAGGAGTAGATTTTAAATTATTAAATGATTAGAATTCACCCACCCACATCTCTTCCAAACGCGACCTACACGTTGAACATTTGGGGAAATAAAACCATCATGGCTTAGCCGGCGTTTGGTTTTGATTTTTAAAAAAGTGAAAATCGAAAAATTCAATTGAGATGCACCATGACGTTGACGAGGAGATTGTTGTCTCGTTATCGGCGTCTTTTATGGTGTGGGTGACGATAGGGGTGTTCACGGTTCGATTTGGTTTCCACTATTTTTTGAGGAAATTGAATCGAACCGAATCGAAATTATTGTTTGAACCGAACTGTCCGGTTCGGTTCAAACCGAATTCTGATATTTTTGACATTTTTTTCTGACATTCCCTGCAAAAAACATGTAAAAATGGAGTTTTCTAGTGTCCACCAGGCGCGCGGAGGGCGTGCGACGCCGCCCTCCGCTGCGCTACCATTTTTTTGTATAATTTATTATTTATATAATTATATATAGATATTTGGTTCATTTCGATTTTCTAACTGAAACCGAACCGAACCACCAGTCCATGAAACGAAACCGGTCGATTCTGTTCAGTTTTTCGGTTTGAACCATATTTTGTACAGCCTTAGGTGACGAGGTTTGAGAAGTTGCAATAAAAAAGGAAAAAAGTTTCTCGTTGCGCTGCGCTCTGTCCATCTCTCTCCTTCAGTCACAAAATAATTTAAAAAATGGTGTTACACTCGCTTTTCCATAGATAAACTCTTCCCTCTATCTCTCTCCTCTAGCCGATTTTGGAGGGCTAAAAAATCAAGAAGAGGGGCGCTGCATTTGAAACATGGCGAGTCTTTTAAAAAATAATTAATTTTTTAAAAATTCACTTTATTCCCAAACGAAGCCTTAGACACAAGAGAAAGATTTTGTGCACTTTCAAAAGTACACAAAGTACAAGCCACATGGGTAAAAAATTCATGTGACTTGCACTTTGTGCACTTTTGAAAATGCACAAGTCTTTCTCTAGACACAAACATTGAGGCCCTCATATTCTATGGGCGACCTACATGTTGTTTCCATTATTTATGTTTGCATTGTGAGAGAAATTTTGTAATAACGTTGACCTAAATACAAGTGTGGAGGCTTTTTCTTGTTTGGGCCGGGGCCGTGGGCCTACACTTGAAGGGGAAGAAGATGGTCGTCGGTAGCGGACGAAGACCTGCAAAATTAGAAGTGGATCAGGGGGGCTGGTTGAAGAACCGGAGAGAACCCTCGATGCCTAAGTCAGTAAGAGCGCGAGAGGAAGGGGATTCTCGTGTGTGAAGCGCAAAAGGGCTTGTATGAGCAATGGTGCCTTGGATCACGTACTTCTGTATGGAGGCTTACCAATGCCTTTTATAAGCTGAAGCGCTGAGGGAGAGGGACGGAACGTCCCTGATCGTTGCCGTAAGGGCGCGCCTGTTGGCGTCCTTAGCGGGGGAGTTACGCGTTGAGGCATTCGGCATTTAATGCACCACTTTGATCGTGGGGCGCGCGTGGCATATCTGTTATAACTGCTGTAGGGTGATGAAGGGCCACTTAGGTTCTCCTGGGAGGAAGGTACCAAGCAAGTAGTCTGCTCGGTGAGCCAGACCTGCCGTTCAGTAGTCGAGCCCGCTGCTCGGCACCTGATGCTCGAAGGCATGGCTTGCTGCCAGATGCCTGATGCAAAGGAGTGATGTCCGCTCCGAAGGGGTTTTCGGCACAGGCCGAGCAGACCCTGCTCGGAAGGAAGGGCCTTTGGCCGAACAGGCTATGAGGCGCCCGGAGGCGACTTTTGGGTCCCGTTGGTATCCGAATGCACTGACCGGACTTGAGACCTTGAAGCTGTTCTTGAAATGTTGTGGCACCTTGCGATAGGGCCACGTCTAGGGGTGTGCAAAATATAGTTCAAACCGAAAACCGAACCGAACCGGTTCGGCTTCATGGAGGTCCCAGTTCAGTTCGATTTCAAGTTGGGAAACCGAAATGAACCGAATATCTATATATAATTAATTAATAATACAGCTAAATAAAAAACCCGCTCGTGGCGCAGTGGTTGAGTCCCTGGCGCGGCCTCTGCTGGAGGTCATAAGATCGAAACTCGCTTAAAGTGTTTGATTTTTTACATATTTTGAACTTAAAAGTACATATAATAATTAATAATATAAATATAAATAAAAAAATATCTATAGCGCAGTGGTGGGCACCTTGGTGCCTTGCACCGGCGGAGCCGCTTAAAAGTTTTTTTTGTTGTTTATTTCGGTTTGAACAGAATCGAACCGAACCAATTCGATTCTGTTCGGTTCGGTTCAATATAATAATTCGGTTTGGTTCGATTTTCCTAAAAATAAAGCGAACCGAACCGAACCGAACCGTTGTACATCTCTAGCCACGTCCGCCAACCAAACTGAGCCGGGCCACGATGGGCCCAGCACACGATGGTGGCTAGAAATAGCCACCACAACAAGCAAGTAATCTTATTAGCCCATAAGAAAGGGAAGCGGACATATTATCATTCATGACAGGAGCATGCCATGGAAGGATATCATCCTCTCCAAGTTTGTAGTCTTTATAAAGGCGTAAGACAAGTTAGGGCATATTTGATAACATTTAATGGATATCTAAAGTTTTAAATTTTTAAAATTAAATTTTAGATTGTTTGATAAAAGATTTGAAATAGTATCTAAATTAATTATTTAATTTAAAATTATTAATTTTTAAATCAAGAGGAATCATTTTTTTAAGACCGTCAATTTCTCAATCCGTGGTCGGTGAATGATCGCTCCATTATGGGAATTCGGCGACACTGTTGACAATCATCGGAATTTGGCCAGCACCTCCGTTGATGGTCATCTGAGTTTCGAAAAATATTTTTATTGGTGTTGGATTTTAAACCCAAGACCTACAAAAAAATATTTTAACCAATTGTACCACAATTTAGACGTTGAATATTATATATATATATATCAAGTTATTCTTAAATTTCAGATTTAGATAATAAATAAAAAATTAGATTTAAAGTGTTATGAAATGCCACCTTAATGCCACCTTAACAAGTAGGCAATTTAAACGACACGTCACAACCGGCCTATTAGCTCAGTTGGTTAGAGCGTCGTCTTAAGACCGCGAAATACTGCGTTCGAGACTTGCATGAGGCGTCCAACGCAAAGAATCGAGCAGTGAGGACATTTGCAAAAGTGATGAACTTGGGTTCCATCACGACCGTCTGATCCCAGACGAAAACCGCAGACCTGAGCTCGTTCTTTGTTTTTGCTCCCGGGCACAATTTTATTTCCCAAAAAAAGTCTGATCTTAAAAAAAAAAAACTGCGTGATGTAAATATGGTTTTATATTTAATGATAACCTTAACTCATAAGGTTTCTCACCACAATCTTCCGGAATCTTTAATATCGGAATTTTCTGTGGGTTGTCGATTTTTCTCTTTCCCTAACTCATAAAAAAATAGTAAATAATGGGGTCGGAAAAGTATCGTTTCGTTTTTTTAAGAAAAAAAATATTCACTTATTTTATTTTGAAAAATAGTAGATACTCACACCATTGAGATGCAACTTTTTTTGCACTCCAACTCCCTGTTAAGTCCACAGAAGATTGCTCGGATTTGGAGAGTATGAAAAACTCTCGAAAAATGTAGAACGATAAAAGACCATGATTTATTTATTTTTTAGTTTTTTATTTTACTAAGAAGATTGTATCATTCTTATATGAATGAAGGGATGTTTGCACCGTAAAAAGATTGCACCCCAACAGTACTACTTTCTACATAATTATACTAGATTACCCATCTCCTAACCTCGTGCTTTACCAACTTGTGGGTTCGAATTTGACAATTCTGGCCGAAGGCATGTATAGTGTTTATTTTAAATTCTAATATCTTATATTCCGAAATAACTAAGATGAAAGATATGAGTATTATCTGATCCGGCCGGTCCGCAAAACCCGTAAAAATTGATCGATCTGGCTCCACTGGCCCGACGTCGAATGCTTAGGGCGAGGTTTGACACTCAAGACGAGATTAGATGACGGGACGAAACATGTTGTAGCTAAGTGGGCGTCAAGATGATCTAATAAGAAAGTCGACACGAGATGGTGTTTCTTGAGTTCGACTTTTCGATGTCAAAGTTAATATTCACAAATGAGAGAGAGAGAGAGAGAGAGAGAGAGAGAGAGAGAGAAGAGAGAGAGAGAGGAGAGAGAGAGAGAGAGACCAAACTTAGGATATAAAGGTTTAACTCCATCGGCCCACCCCCCCCCCCCAAAAAAAAAAAAAAATCTCTAATCCTTTATGTTTCTAAGTTATCACTATAGTAGCTCTAGAAATGCTTTGATTCATGATAAGGGCCCCACCACGCGTCCAGTGGGCCAGCCCAGATTCTTGTCCGAGCCCAGCTAACTCCTCAATCCTTTGATGGTTTGGCTTGGTCGGCCCATCTCAGCCAGACCCGTCTCAAGCCGTTGGGCTATGGCAGGCGGTCCAACTTGGGTCCAAATGCTCAACTCGAGACGCGTACAACGTAGGCCTCCCCATTGAAATTTTATAAAGGGAAAATACCTACTACTCGAGCGCCATGGTAGGAATTACTCATGTGACAAACAAAACGCTTTGGAGCTTGCGGTCTAGAGACGGGCCTCATGCGTCTATCTCATGTTTGTCGTGTAAGTAGAAATTATCCGTCTAGCCTGAGTAGCAACAACTTAGCATTCCGCTTCGCAAAGAGCATGTTGACGCTCACATGCTCTTCTAAAATTGACACCTCTCTTCCCAACTCTTAAAACATCTCTGTTAGTTTAAGGGTCTATTTGATTGTTTGTAAAATAAATTTATAAGACGTCGGACATCAATCGTCGGACGTCGGACGTCAAACGTTGTGCGTCGAGAGTCAACCACCGGACGTCGATTGTCGGACGTCGGCCGTCGATTGTCGATCGCGAGTCGTCAGACGCGAAATCCAGAAACATGATTTGCGGAGTCTTATCAAAGATGTCAAAATCTATAATTTTAGGTAACTTTTTTTTATATATTAATTTTCAGTGGTACCCAACATATTATTATATAATTTTTTTCTCAAAAATCTTGTTTGGATGTGAAATAACTGGATCCTAAGTTTGAGAGTTTACACAATAATAGTACCTCAGACCTAAGTTCCCAACCCTCTAGCTTTATGCTGCTCTTGATGTAGACTTCACCATTATGGGTTTCCTCCTCGATCTAGCCCAAGAGAAATATTTGTTGCATGTCGGTTTTATTAGATCCAATGTTGTAATTAATCAGTGAAGTGTTTGTCGCATGCCGGGCTTGTCAAGTCCAGTGTTGTAATTAGTCACTAATTGTTATTATATGTCGGGGGTGTCAAGTCTATAGTGTTATAATTAGTCAATGTGTAGATGAATATAATGCAGCATATAAACCCTAAAACCATGTATGCACCGGTCTTTCTCATCAATTAAAGTTTATGCAAGAGATGCTTTCCAACCGGCCTATTAGCTCAGTTGGTTAGAGCGTCGTGCTAATAACGCGAAGGTCGCAGGTTCGAGACCTGCATGGGCCAACGGTTTGTTTGAAACGAGCTGTGAGAAAGTTTGCAGCAGTGATGAACTTGGGTTCCATCACGACCGTCTGATTTCCGGACGAGACAACTGCCGATCTGAGCTCGTTCTTTTTATTAACCTATTATTTTTATTTTTTATTTTTTCTTATGTTAAACTAATGGTCATAATTTTGGTTTCGAGGGAAAATTGCTGGGCTGGCCATTGGGTGGTAAAAGTTGGGTTGTTCTTTGTTTTATTCTCGCATTTATCTCTCTCTCTCTCTTAAAACGAAACTTAGGATAAAAGAAACAAGTGTCTTTTTGCATTGCTATATGAATCTAATTTCACGAGTTTCCGTAGAGTAAACTATACACCATCATCTCTGTAGAATATTACTTTTCCTATATCACGACCGTCTGATTTCCGGACGAGACAACTGCCGATCTGAGCTCGTTCTTTTTATTAACCCTATTATTTTTATTTTTTATTTTTTCTTATGTAAACTAATGGTCATAATTTTGGTTTCGAGGGAAAATTTGCTGGGCTGGCCATTGGGTTGGTAAAAGTTGGGTTGTTCTTTGTTTTATTCTCGCATTATCTCTCTCTCTCTCTTAAAACGAAACTTAGGATAAAAGAAACAAGTGTCTTTTTGCATTGCTATATGAATCTAATTTCACGAGTTTCCGTAGAGTAAACTATACACCAATCATCTCTGTAGAATATTACTTTTCCTATATCACGACCGTCTGATTTCCGGACGAGACAACTGCCGATCTGAGCTCGTTCTTTTTATTAACCCTATTATTTTTATTTTTTATTTTTTCTTATGTTAAACTAATGGTCATAATTTTGGTTTCGAGGGAAAATTTGCTGGGCTGGCCATTGGGTTGGTAAAAGTTGGGTTGTTCTTTGTTTTATTCTCGCATTTATCTCTCTCTCTCTCTTAAAACGAAACTTAGGATAAAAGAAACAAGTGTCTTTTTGCATTGCTATATGAATCTAATTTCACGAGTTTCCGTAGAGTAAACTATACACCAATCATCTCTGTAGAATATTACTTTTCCTATAATATATATGCTCTTAAATTTCATAATCTCTTTAGAAAAAAAATACCATGACACGAGCAAATAGTTGTACATGTGTCTCTACTACCACACTGAAATCACGAACCTGCCCCTATGGGTTATACTTCGTAAAAAATACTTTATAAGATCGTAATATAACATGTCGAGGGCATTCTTGAGTTTTTATACCTTATTTTTAAGAGTAAATTAATTAGAAGTTCTTATCATATTTTTGACTTATTTGTTAGTCCCTAATAGAGCTGTAACTCATTATAATTAGTGTTATCACTTATTACAGTATACATTAAGTCATGTTACAGTAAGGACCTCCATATTACAGTTAAAAATTTTTAATTAATTTACCCTATTTTTAATAGTATAAGAATCGAAAAAAAAAAAGTGAAACTATTTAAGGGCCACCTTGACAAGAGTGATAAAGGAGAATAAGAGGTAAATTAATGGTTAAAAATTATTTTACATTTTATATAATTAGAATTGTTTATAAATAAAAGGATGATAATTTTATTCCACCAATGAGGAGGAGTGTCCTGTCTTCACAGTAGACGTGCCCTTCTATCATGGCGCCCTCATTTTCTCTCTCCTCTCCTGACACGTAGTATCTTGTTCTTCCTCTTCCATTCTCTTACAGTTGACGGCAGGATAATTAAATAATTGTAGATAAAAAAGATATAAGAAAAAAGTCTCAAAATAGAATTACTTAAATTCACGATTAACCTATCGGAAGACAAGTCATTTCTATATAAACTATCTGGAAAACAAAAAAGTTAGATATATCAGAAATATTTTTGACAATACATAAGAATACAGTATTATATAAAGGTACTGTCCTGTTTACAAGGATACATAGAGAACTTTAGCCTCAATTTGGTAATGAATTGGGTTAAAATTAATTTTAACTCAGAGTTAAAGTTAGTCTATTTTTAACTCGCTTTTATTTTATTTACAATTGAGTTAACTCATTTGATTATAGTGAGTTAACTTATTTTTCTCAAATATATTTTGATAAAAAAATGAGTTAACTTATGTTGGGAAAAGAAAAAATAACAATTAATGTTATGTGCCGTGAGAGTAAAAAGATAGTTAACTCAATAGATTAACTCCAATCCACTTCTACAGATGGGTTGAAAAATTATGAGTTAACACACAATTGACTCACCTTTAATCTAACCCATTTGAGTTAATTTTATAATATTTTTAATTAATTTTAAATTAACTCTGATTTAACTTTAATCTAACTCATTACAAAAAAAAAAAAGACTTAACAGATCAAGCTACTTGCACTCCATCCTCATGTTAATTCCATTTTCTCTTTTTGTGGGGAACATCAGATCTTGGGACGCCATAGATTTGAGATTTGTAGCCCAATCTTTGGACATCCTTACAGATTTTAGGGTTCCATCACAAGATCTTCAGCATGAGACCGGCATGTACTGCTCCATTCGACGTTTTGCTGTCGCTCTATTAAATTATGGTGGTAGGCGCAGACATGCAAAACTTTTAACAGCTGCAACCCCAAATCATGCCATAATCGTTGGAATAATGTTGGCATTTAATAAGATCAAAGATGGGTTTGATCAGACGGTCCTAAATCTATTCTCGTCCCTGACACTATATATGGCCCTTCTTAACATCTATCTCTTGATTTAAGTATGCTCCTTTCTTGCTAATTAATTGGATTTGGGTTTTCTTTAGTTTCATGTGATCGATCTCAAGCGTAGATATAAACTGATCAAGTGCGATGACATCTCACGAGGTCGGTCGATGATCTAAATGTGCGACGAACCTCTAGTGGGCCTAAGTCGCGATCTTGGGTGATGAAAATGAGGAAGAACAAACGTCTGTGGATTGTCGACACTACTTTGATACGTAAGAAAGTCAATTTTGAGAAAATGTTCTTGAGTTTGACCTTTCGACAATCAAATCCGTATTTTGTTAAACGACAGTGTGAAGATGGAAATCAAGAGTTTAGATTCAAGAAAAGAAGTGATGAGCTAGACTATATCTTGCTTAATTTTATTTTCGACCGTTGACTTATTTTTTAAATTAGCTGGGAGGTGGAGGGAAGTGTGGCATCTGATATGAGATAAATTCTTCTTTTGAAGTTTTATCTTCTTTCCTCATTTGCTCTCTACTTATTTTTTAAATTAGCTGGGAGGTGGAGGGAAGTGTGGCATCTGATATGAGATAAATTCTTTTTTTGAAATTTTATCTTCTTTCCTCATTTGCTCTCTCTATAAGAGGGTAGACTTGGCTTGAGCCCATTAATTTAGAATCGATAGGATCGATCCAAAGGATCTATCAATATTTTTAAATTCAAATTTAACTATTTTCTTAGCGATGGTTTGCAATATCGAACTATTTGTATCATATTATGTCAGATATTTTTAATCTTCACACAGTTCATTACAAATAATGAATTTTTTTGTAATAAAATTTTAGATTTATTAGATCAAATCGGTGCCAAATTGGACAAGTACATTATATATATATATATCTGGTATTGTACCATACTAGATAAAAATTAATTTGATCGGTTCGGGCAACCTTCACCTAACATAAGTCATCCTTTAATGACTAACAAACTTTAGGGTGCACATCTCTCAAAAGTAGCTACACTCTTTTTAATGTACAAAAATATTTGGTGCACATCAAGTGAGATGTGGTGTGCGTGCATACCACGTGTTCTCTTATTAGATGTCTCGTCATTTTGATATGATGGATATCTAATAAAATACAAAGAGTAACACTTGGTGCAAACTCCCCATGAAAGTTTGCATCCACGTGGGTGCAAACCACATCCCCATTGGAGGGTGGTTTGGCCCCACCTCAGCTCCCCCCCCCCCCCCCTGATGGGGAGCCGAGTTTTTTGCAACAAGACTTACCCAAATACAAAATCTCTTTTGATGTGCATTAAATTATACTCTTTAATTTAATGTACGATAATAGTGTGCAAATTTTTAATGCATAGCTCACAGACATATCGAGGGTTTTAGTTTTTGTTCTCTAAATATTTGCAATTATCCTCAGAATTTGAGTATTTACATTTGAGTTCTTTAGATTCTTAACAAATTCTTCCCTTCTCAAGTGAAAAAACACACACTGCCAAGAAAAATTAAGTACAAAAATATACTCAAATTATAAGGACTAAAAAGCAACAATTCCCGTAAGCAAAGTTGACCCAACCCAACCCAACCCAACTCAAAAGACAGTCCACATCGTTTACAAGACGCACCACCATCGAATTCGGACACGATTTCAGACGCCAGGCGGGACCATCGATCTAATTCGGACAAGAGAAGGATTTGGATGCATGTGAAAGTTTGTATTGAAGGATAATATTTGTTTGTTCTATTGGACATGTATTTTAGAACGAATAATATTTATTTATCCTAAAATATATAAAATTCATAGAGTCTATATGTGAATATCTAAGATAGATAATACTCGTCCATTTCAAAAAATATACCAATTTGTATTAGTACGTAGCTGACGGGGTGGGCCCCACCTATTGCATGCGCGCACATCCTTATCCAAGGAGATTGGCTCCTCCCCTCCCACCCCCATATGGATTCATCATGTTTTGGAGGGGACGGATATTACTTGCTTGAGACCACGTTTGGACATAAGGTTGGAGGGATTTTTAGGTGCAAAATTTTTGACAATTTCACAATCTTTACCAAAGGTTTTGGGACGACCTCGACGTCCATGTACACATCACTTTCGAGAGAAGAGAGAGATAGAGAGAACGAAATGCCGTGGCCGTTTTCACCTAAGCGGCACGAGAGCCGTTCTCGAAAAATCTCTCGCGAAATCATAGTAGGCGTCGATATGGTGGGTGAGTGAGCGAGCTTATATATATATATATATAATTTTTTTGTTAAGGTGACTTTACTTTTGGGCAGCACGGACGACAAATGTACACTTCGCCTACGAAGTCGGCTTATGTCGTTTCCAACTTCCGCAAAAGTCATTCCAAAAGATGCCTTAGATACATATGTGTAGAGTAAGTTGGGATGTATATTATTTATTTGTTCTATGTGCACATGTTTAGAGCGGACAATAATACATACGCTCCAACAAATTCTACTCTTATATTCAAAATCAACGGCACTAGTCCACCTCAAAATATGTGCAAAATATTTCTATTCTATTTTTTATCGGTAGCTGATGGTGTGGGCCCCCCATTTACACACATCTCTATCGAGAGAGATTGCTTCCCCACCCTCGCACCCCAAACGAATCATCATACTTCTTCTCCCATTAATTATCTCCTATGACTTGTCCTCTGTATGCCCACCCCACCGGACCAATCCCTGATCCATCGGACTTATCTTGGGAAATAAGAAAAGAGGGGAAACTTTACACATATGCATACTCCAAAGTGCTAATTTGCATCAATTACACCCTGAACTCTTCATGTTTGTTTCCAAGTTCCCTAAGGTCTATCAAAGTTTTAACTCCCATCCATCGACAGACTAATGAATGGCACTTTTGATCTTAGTTTGCACCCACACCAATGGTTCAAAACTCAGTTGACATCACATTATGTAGTTTAGGTCGCGTTTGATAATATTTATTTAAAATATCTAAAATTTAATTTATCATCTAATATTTAAATTTAAAAAATATTTAAAAATATTAAGATATAAAAAAAAATTGTTTGATAACTAACTTAAATAACATTTGAAGACAATGAGATATATTTCTGTAGTCGACGGTCAGTTTTTGACGGTGCGGTTGGTTGCTAGCGCCTGACAGTCGATGATCGACACCTGACGGTCGCCACCCAAAGGTCGACGGTCGGTGCCTGACAGTCGGCGATCAGTGTCCGATGATCAGCGGTCGGTGCCCAACGGCCGACGGTCCGGAAGTGGCACTAGCAGTTGACGCCTAGCAATCGACGTCTAGCAATCGGTGCTGAATAGTTTGGCAGTCGTCCTGCAGTCGGCTCCCGGCGTCCAACAGTCCAGCAATCAGCACCTGACGTCGAGCGTCGATCACCGGACGCTGGGAACCGACCGCTGGGCGTCGGTCGCCGGGTGCCAACCTCCGGTCTTCAGATGTTGGGCGCCGACCGCCGATCTTCGAATGTCGGGCGTTGACCGTTGGGAACCGACCGTCGATCGTCGAACGTTGAGAGCTAAGAGCGTTACATGTCTTAAAAAAAGTGACATATCCTTAATTTTTTTTAGGAGAAAAATTAAGAGAATAGATATTCATTTAGACATAACTTTAGATGTTTTATCAAAAAATCTGAAAATACAATATCATATCATTCTAGATATTAGACATCTATCACCTTTAATCTTATATGAGAAGAGAGTTTTAAGTGATTAACCAACCAGTATACGAGAGTTTATAATGTAAAAACATTCAATTTTTTTTTATGACAAAGATGGGGTTTGTAAGAAATTTATCCATCCTGTTGAGAGACCTATTTGACACAGACAAATATTTGTTGCAAGATTGAGTGAAGGAGCACTCTCATTAAAGAGAATTCTAAAAGGATTGTGGAGAAGAACTCTTAATTATGAACCACTCCACTCCACCCCACCCCACTCACCCTCACCATGTCACCCGTTCTCCATCTCCATCCTCTATCCGAAGTTTAGATCATCATATCATTTGTTCTTGACCTAGTGCGATTGGAGATTTGGAGGGCAGTTGTTGATTGCATGGTATTTGTGAAATTATCATGTATTGATGGTAGGACATATACACGAAGGGAAATACTAGTCTCTTGATTAATCAGGATCCGTCTTAAATACAAGATTCGAAGAACCAGCAACTCTAGAAGGCAGTGGCGAAGTCAGGGAGGGGACAATTGCCCCCCTTATTTTTTTTGCATAAGTTTTCTCCTTATTAATTTTTTTTTATAAAATTTTTCTTATGATGGATATGTGAAAATTTTTTTAAACTTTATTAATTGACCCTCCTTACGTTGAATATCCATAAATAATTATTTTTATTAATTATCTCCCTTCTAAATATTTCTGACTCCGCCACCGCTAGCTAGAAAGTGCATGGCCCTTAGATCTTATATCTGAGATGGCGACGTCAGCTCGACGTCAGCACCTTTTTCACAGGTGAAGAATTTTGCATTTCTCATACATAGACTCCTTTAAGGGGCCATACACAAATTCAGAGAATGTAGGGGTTCAGACATAATAAATATCGTGTAGCAGTAGAATACCAGTACCACAAATAGGTGATGGGGATAAGGAGAGAGAAGTCCCAAGAGATGAGCAACCCTTAATAGTAATGGTGTTAAAAATTGGACAATGGACAGCAACTGAGAGGGATGGGGACGCCATGGTCCATGGATTGGGAGCAAGGCAAGCAGGACAACTGATGAGAGGCTACCTTGCTTGTGGGGGCGGGAGAAGGGGGGGGGTCTCCAGCTTCCATGAAACCGCGTTCTGCGCGTCCTCGAAGCAAGCGGAGGAAGAAGCCAGCTTGGCTGCACCTTCCTCTCTCTCTCTATCTATATATCTCTATCTCTCTCTGCCCTCCCCTGTACTGTGCATCAAAGGCAGCAGCTGCGATTCCTTTTACATTAATTAATCCCAACTCGTGGATGAAGACGAGCAGAGCTCTGAGAGAGAGAGAACACTAGAGAAGGAGAGAGAGAGTAGATTCTTCCTGTTGTTCCCAGTGAGAGGAGCTGAAGGAAAGCGAACTGTGGGCACTGGACCCCATCCCCGAGAACGTGAGACGCGAAGGTCGGCATGAAGTATCGTCCTCCCATGCGTCTCCCCCTTTGAGGAAGGCCTTCAAATTTCTCACCCTCCCCCTCTTTCCCTGTTCCACCCCACCCATCTCTCCTCCACGACCACAGCCGC
Source organism: Colocasia esculenta (assembly GCA_014218235.1). NCBI lineage: Eukaryota > Viridiplantae > Streptophyta > Magnoliopsida > Alismatales > Araceae > Colocasia > Colocasia esculenta. The sequence continues at coordinate 4,569,928 of CM024758.1, forward strand.
CGCCCTCCCTCTCTCTCTCTCTCTCTCTCTCTCTCTGGGGAAAGTTTAATCCTTTTTGGTTTCTTCATCTGTTCTCCACTTTGCATAACTAAACGACAGGGTCGGTGTTCATCCCTGTCGCGGGCTTTTCTCCTCCCTCCCTCCCACCCAGAGAGCTTGATTGGACGCCCGAGATAATAAATTTGGAATTTTGGCGAGTGCCCAGATCGCACAGTGTGGTGTTCCCCCTCCTCCCAGCTCGAGATTCCCCGGCTGTTCAATCAAGAGAGGAGATTTCTTCCACCCGGTGCTCCCACTTCTCCAGCGAGGAACCCCCAATCCATGCGCCCTCCCTTGGGTGCCCCACCCTCCCTTTGATGGGCAATTCATGCCGCCGCTCCTTCGGAAGTGGCTACTTCTACCCAGAGCCGGCGGACCGCTCGTCTCTTTCTAGCCGCCGCCGGAGGTCCTCCTCCCGCAGCTCCGCCAACTCTTCCGAGCCCCCAGCCCACCGGGCCGAGGACGACCGCCCGGCGCCACCCAAGCAGCTGCCCGCGCCCGCCGTTGCTGCCCCCGCCATGCGGCGCGGCGTCGACCCCCTCCAGACCGCTCCGTTCTGGGGCACAAGACCCCCAACATCCGAGACCTCTACATCCTTGGCCGCAAGCTAGGCCAGGGCCAGTTCGGCACCACGTACCTCTGCACAGAGATCTCCACAGGGATTGAGTACGCCTGCAAGTCCATCTCCAAGAGGAAGCTCATCTGCAAGGAGGACGTGGAGGACGTGCGGCGGGAGATCCAGATAATGCACCACCTGTCCGGCCACAAGAACGTGGTCGCCATCAAGGGCGCCTACGAGGACGCCCTGTACGTGCACATCGTCATGGAGCTGTGCGCGGGCGGGGAGCTGTTCGACCGAATAGTGCACAGGGGCCACTATAGCGAGAGGAAGGCGGCGGAACTCATCAAGATCATCATGGGGGTTGTGGAGGCGTGCCACTCCCTCGGGGTCATGCACAGGGACCTGAAGCCGGAGAATTTCTTGCTAGTTAACAAGAACGACGACTCCTCCCTCAAGGCCATCGACTTCGGGCTGTCAGTGTTCTTCAAGCCTGGTGAGGATCTGGAGGAAAATTTCCGTTCTTTGATTTGATTTGGCAACTTGGGTCTTTCCGAATTCTTCTGTTCATGCGATGTGGTTGCCTTCCAGATAACTGTGTTTCTCGTTCTCATGCCATTTGCAAAGCTTCAGATTTCGCCCCCCTCCTCTTTAGGAGTCGAAACATCACATAAACTGAAACATCCCTCAGTGTTTTTATGGGTTAAAATGTAGATCCGTTGAATGATGGCTACCAGTTACTTCCTTTTGGGGGTTTTCATGGAAGAATTTTTTGAATAGGATTATTCTCCCCCTCAATTTTTATTTTATTTTCTTGGTGAAAAAATAGGCTGCCTTGATTTCAGTACTGAGCATTTTGGGGAAATGATAAGGTTGTCCATTACAACCCACAGGCAGCAGTGTAGCTTGTGAATACAGTGAGTGCATCTTGCTTACTCAAGACACTCAAGTTGTCAACCGTACTTGTCGATTACTGTCACTACTGGTGGGATCATTGAAGAGACACCTATGCTTGAGAAAATGGATACTAGTGCGAGCTCTGACTACTGTACACAAATTTCAGCGAATTGCTTCAAGGGAAATGCAATCTACTTTGCTGTGTCGAGTAGCATAATTCCAGTTTTCTTTCTATCTTGGGTTCCTCCAGATGTATGCTTTGTCTTAGATTTGCGAATTTCACTGTTTGGTTTTATGACAATAGAAGAAAAAAACATTCTGCAAGAGCTTGTTCCTTAATGACTTGAAGACATGCATAATTATTGTTCTTTTCAAGGTGGCTTCATTTATTAAACCTTCCTGGTATTCCATGGCCAAGTTCGCTCTGGTGCTTTTCTGGGTTATGGAATAAAAATGTGGAAAAGTTTGGTACTTGTTCATCTTAGAAGAATATTTTCCTTTTATCTACTGTTTATACCAGTTTAGTTACTTAGGATTTGTCGATTGTATGTATGCTTTTGCCTATTATGTGCCTGGCTGACCGTATGTGTAACTTGGCACCACAGGCCAGGTTTTCACGGATGTGGTTGGAAGCCCATACTATGTGGCTCCTGAGGTGCTGTGCAAGAATTATGGACCAGAAGCTGATATATGGACAGCAGGAGTCATACTTTATATACTGCTAAGTGGTGTTCCTCCTTTCTGGGCAGGTGTGCACTGGTCATGTTTGAGGGTTTCACACTATTAACAAAGATAACTGCTTGTGCACTCATTATGAAATTTTTTATTTTTTCAGAAACACAGCAGGGAATATTTGATGCAGTTATCAAGGGTGTCATTGACTTTGATTCAGAACCATGGCCATTGATTTCTGATAGTGCCAAGGATCTCATCAGAAAGATGCTTTCTTTGTGTCCTTCTGATCGTCCAACTGCCCATGAAGTACTATGTAAGCTAGCCAAGTTTCCTCTTAGAGATCATGACAGCTTGTTTGATCTTTCTTTCTGGTTGCAATTTGTGATAAAAATGAATAGTAGAGGAATTAGTGCAAGTGTTGTTGTTACATTCTGTCAGCAAGGCATAACACATCTGTATGCCATTCTAGATGGATATAATTGTTGGTTGCCACAACATGATAGATCTTGAAAATATGATCTTTTGTTTAGTGTTGGCATTGAAACATCTGCATATTGTATATGATGGAAACAATCTCTCGATCTTTCTTCTTTTAATATAAATGAAAATGGTTTTCTTTGTTTGGGAGTGTTTCTCATCTTTCAAGAGGCCAAGCATCAATGTGCTTATTTGCTTTATGATTTAGGTCACCCTTGGATATGTGAAAGCGGTGTTGCTCCTGATCGAGCACTGGATTCGGCTGTTCTTTCTCGTCTCAAGCAGTTTTCAGCTATGAATAAGTTGAAAAAGATGGCTTTAAGAGTGAGTTTACTGTTCTGCTTCTTTATGTGCACAATTGGTGGTGTGGTAAATTCTGGGCTCATTGTTGGAAGAATACTGTACTCTTAGCTAGTTCCTTGCGATTTATGCTCTGGAAGTTTAAACACTTCAGGGATCTGGTTGATAACTTGTTCGCTCATTAAGCCAATACCTTTAGACACTAGTCTGGGGTTTCAAGGGTGATGATGTTGGGAGTCTTTCGAAACCCCTGGAATATTTGTAACATATTGGATAAAGTATTCCAGTTCCTCTCTAAATTTGCATTCACAGGGGATAGACCCATGGTTATGCCTGTTATCTTTGTCCTGGGGGAGGGTGGGTTAAAGTAAAAGGGTGGAAGGATGAAAAGTGAATACTAGTATAAGAGGTTAGGGAGGGGGCTGTGTTGACAGGGGACTGTGATAATTGCAGCTGAACAAGGAGAAAATAATCAGTAATGAAGGAGGTGGGCAGGGAAAATAAGGATGGTGGAACCTGTCATGAGAAGGTACTATGTTTTGTGGGCCTGAAGATGGGAAGCTGTGCAAGGGATGGAAGATGACAGTGGTGAACTCATGTAGATGAGAGTAATTTAGATGAGGGTGACAATCAATTTTTTTTTGTTCTTCTTGCATTTGAATGGTCAAAGAAAGGTCCATACATGAGGCTAGAACCTGGACTGGCATTTTTATGGACCTCAGGATTCTCTGTGAAGGGCTTTGTATGGACTCCAGATTGTATGTTTATGCATGTTATTTTCAGGGGCTTTTGTGTTGCTAGAGTAACCAAAATAAAAGTCAATATGTTAATTTTAAGGTTGCTTGAATACCGCATTTTAGTCTATGCCAAATCTTTTATAACATTTTTCGATGCTATTTTCCAGCATAAAAGATGTTGAAGTTCATAATGCTTACCAACCGTCTGATGATCCTCTGAGAAAGCTTTTTGTACCATTACACAAAGACAATAGACTAAGATACAAAATCTCTTATGAAGTTCATCCAACTCCATGGCTTACATTGTAGCTGTAATCTTTATGTTTCTTACATCTGTATCAATGAATTGTAGCCAGCTTTGGCTACCTTCTGAAGAACTCTACAACTTGACATTTGATACTGCTAACGTCTGTCCCACAAAAAATCCTTCCTGACAAGGTTATGCAAAGAAAACTTGGAGCTCTATATAAGGGGAGAATTAGAGTAAGCTTGTACATGAATATTTTTTTTGCATCAGTTATCTCCCAAAATTGATGGAATGACATTCTACTCCTTTTCATAAAATGAGTTTCCTTGGCAGTAAAAATTGACAGGCAAAGGGCTTGTAAAACGAATAGAAAAATCAGAGAAACTAAGGATCGCAGTCTCAATAATCAACAGTTTTATTCCATACTCCAAAGGGCGAAACAAGTGCTTATAGTGTCTAAGTGTTTGGACAGTTGTGTAAAGGAGAATATCTCTACAGCGGGCATAACAACTTCTCTTACTAGTGTATTTATGCATTGCTATTTTCCTCTTCTTTTGTTTATTATGTGATTTATGTGTCCTCAAGTTCATGTTTTGCTTACTTTCTGCACCTTGAATAATGATCTCTTACTTCTATAGACTGGATTTAAAGGGTTCTGTTCTTTTCTTCAGGTGATTGCTGAAAGCCTCTCAGAGGAGGAGATTGCTGGTTTAAGAGAGATGTTCAAGGCAATGGATACGGACAACAGTGGTGCAATCACGTTTGACGAGTTAAAAGCTGGTCTAAGAAGATATGGTTCTACTCTGAAGGAATCAGAGATCCGTGACCTTATGGAAGCAGTAAGTTCTTTCACCCCTCCCCTCATAAATGTGAAAAAAATTTCATCCACTGCAGCATGGTGATTGCAAATGATCTTTCCACTTATCTGGGAACATCCAAAAGGAGTGCACATCAGTTAGATGTCTTTGTCAGATTTTGTTAGTTGGTTGCTTTTGCTTACTCTTTTTTGGGATCAGAACAGATTATATCTTGATTTATCTGTCTTATCACTTTTAGGAAGCTATGGTTATTAGTTAGCATACTGACTGTAGATTGACTTATATGGTGTCATGTATGCCATTTGATGGATTGGTTCAATGGTATTTTAGGCCGATGTGGATAATAGCGGCACAATTGACTATGGGGAGTTTATCGCGGCCACTCTACATATCAACAAACTTGAACGCGAAGAACATTTGGTTGCAGCATTTCGATATTTTGACAAAGATGGGAGTGGTTACATCACGATTGATGAACTTCAGCAAGCTTGTCAAGAGCATAACATGACTGATCTTTTCCTGGATGATATTATCAAAGAAGTTGATCAAGATAATGTGAGTAACAAGTGTCATTTCATGTATAAACTATTGGCCGCTAAGGAAGTTCATTCTCTCTTCCTCCCCTTTCTCTCTCTTGGAGGTGAAAGAGAGTTCTCGTTGGTTTATTTTAGGTCATTGTTTCTTGGGAGGAGGAATTTGATTGGAATGCTTTTCTTTCATGTCTCAGGATGGTCGGATCGACTATGGCGAGTTTGTCGCTATGATGCAAAAGGGCAACATGGGGCTTGGCAGGAGAACTATGAGGAACAGTCTTAATATAAGCATGAGGGACTCTCCAGTTGCTGCCCCATGAGTTTTGAACATAAAGTGTGCAGGGTATGGTCAAATGTTTGTTCTTAACATTGTTTCATCTCTCCATGGTGTGCCAAGATATGAAATCAGTGTTGGGAACTAGTTAAAGTTCTTGATGGATTCCCAGAATTTCTGGAGGAAAGGAGGGGAGATGGTTCCTGTAGCACTCTTGTCCAAGTACCACTAACTTCTGCAAGATCCTTCAAGGGGCAAGAAAATAGCATCTGGGGATTTTCCTTGGCCTGTCAAATTATAACCCACAGTGATGATCACCTTGTATCACCTTTTTCCTTCAGATTCATGCCCTACAAAGATTGAGACCAGTGTCGCTGTAACTTTTGTAGATTTGTAACCTTTTTTGAAACCTCATTGAGGTTTAGCTTTTATTCTGATCTCTTCACAAATGTATGGCAAGTGATCTTTGTTGAGCCTTCTTAAATTGAGTAATCGCTTCCACCACAATAGAAAGAGGTTACTAAGATGCCACACCTATTTGCCATATAGACAAATATGCCATATGAATTTATTAGTAACCCTCGTATGGATGCACCTCTAAGGGAGGTGATATGACACTAATTTTTTTGTGTGGGGCAATATAGTCTAGAACAAAGTGTGACATTTTAACACCCCACTAAGAGAGGAGGAAGGTTAGGGTGCTCGACTCGTTTGCTATACATGTTTGAGTAATGTTAGCTACTCGAGCGACCGGATAGTTAGCCGACGTGAATCAGCTGCACGGCCGACTTGATTGGGGCCCACATGCGGCCGACCAAACGAGGGCGGCGTGGGGCTCATGCGCGGCCGATCCAGCTCATGCTGGTTACTCGGGCCCAAGTAACCAACATTTCTCTACATGTTTTGCCACCCTCAAAAGATGTGCCACATCTTCTTGCAACTCTGATAAAAATAAAGAAGGGGAATGATAATTGATTTTGAAAACTGTACTTGCGCAAACTCTTCCCTTATAATCTCCCTCTATGTCTTGGTGTCGAAGTCTCATTATATTTTGGCTGAAACTCGTAAATAGGAGGCTTTGGTGAAATTTTCAACTGAAATTTGAGCTGTGGCAGTTTTTAACTTGGTTTGAGAGGAGGAAGTCAGATCTTGGACGCTATCTATACATGAACTTAACTTTCAACGAACGAATGATTGAAACTTTTTGGACTAGAATTATTGAGAAAGATTTAACTTACATGCCTACCAAAAGTGAATTCTTTTGACACTCCTCAACTTCTTTTATGTAGAAAATGAGAGCTGAGCTTCAAGTGATTTTTGAGATTATGGGATTCACCAAAACAAGCTTTAAAAACTTGCATAAGTGGCTTCTGACATCTAATATTCTTCACACTTCAGCAAATGGAGACTTACAGACTTCACAGCCTCTTAAACAAGACATGTGGAGGGTCAAGGCCACACCACCACCAATCCCATTTTCATGTGGTGGTAGCACTAAGATTACTTCATATGCCTGCTTTGCACAGGCACAGCTGCTTGGATCATGGAAAGCTTCCCATGCTCTTTTTAGAGCAACCTGTATGATCGGATTCAGAACTGGTTTATGGGTTACTCACCATTTTATCCAGATATCCAGAGATGTTTATGAAAACCATTACATAGGGAACACTAAGATCATACTGTAAGTTCCAACTACTGTCAGGAATTGTATAATGAACTGCAGAGTACTACTTGTGCCGAGTCCCCCAGAATGAGAATGGTGGATTTGAGCTCAAGGTTCAGGTGAGACATAGTAAAATTGAGAAGGCTCAACTCTATGCCAGTTGGAAGGGGAAAATCTAATGAAAATTTATTAGCTGGGGGTTTAACACTCACCCACAACCATGTCTTATCACGGTTGCTCCACAGTCATATAGATGTTCTGCTGCAAGTTTATGACTCTCACTGGTTACATCACCTGAAGTATTTACAGAAGGCAGATATTGCAGTCAAATTATGATGTGAACTTAACACTATATATCTCCCAGAACTGCAGACTCGTGTCCAATTTCTATCTCCTGCAGGGAAAAAAAAAAGGGGGGGGGGGGGACTCATTAGTAGTGAAATGTGCTCAATGTATAATTGATTCAGATGATGCAGATGTTGACTCCCTTGAAACATTTTGCTTTCTTTTTGCTATGAACAAAACGATTTCAGAGTAAGTCTGGGCATGCTAATTGATAGATCTACCGGTTGGCAATTGAGTAGACATTGTGTAGAGCATTTTTATCCGACTTCACAAGTGTCTTGGTTGTACCATGTATAAAGTAAATATTTTAAGTAATCTACCCAACCTGGGTTCAAGAATATTTTTGGAGGAATTTGAACATTCCTTAATGAACATTCTCAGTTCTAGCTACTCTTACTGTCCTTGGTTGGAGGTTGTGGAAAGTTCTCACAAGCCTTTAGCATGCATATGAGTTATTAATGCATTCAAAATCCAAATTTAGGCCACATTAAGCACTGAAATTGTAAAACTCGCCTTCAAATTTCCATCTTGCATGAAGATACATCTTGATGTCACAGCACGTTCATGATCTATCAGCCATCCAACTTCTGTATAGGTCTCACCATCTTCCTTTTTTCCCACTGAACACCATAGTTGCTTCGGTAGTGTTACGAGACCCTCTTGATCTCTAATCAACTTCTGTGCCTTGTTGTTGACAAGTTCACAGATGGCACCCTGGACAGCAAGGAAGAAAATGTACTAAGAAAACATGGAAAAATTATGCAATAATCATCTATCCATATAATTCAGCAAATAATTTGTTTCAGCAATTTGATAAACATGGAACTAACAGAAAAAGAAGAAATCTGTAGCTGGGTGTAGAGACATAGACCCACATCTGATCCAGAAGCAGTTACAAGGATGATTTATCTGTCAGCTGAAGAATTGACCTCACTCTTGTTTACTAAGAGTCTTTCATAAAGAAGAAAACATATCGAATAGACCCCATTTTTTCCCCATTTCTTACTCTAAAATTACTTATGCCTACTTCCATTGTAACAAACACCACTAGTGTCACAGACTGAGATGCAAAGATTCACTGTGTTAGAACTGTTCATGGTAAACCCTCATGTAAACAATTATCTGTGCTTGCCTGGAATTACTTGAGATTGTAAGATGATTAAAGTAAAAATTTTGCAATCACTTGTGTGAATGATTTACAGACATTCTGAACCTATAGCTTGTTTGAGTTATCACATGCCAATGCTGAAAAACAATAAATTAACTGCCAGGAAGGTTGGGGGAACAAAGTGAGACTGGTCCTAAGAGGAAAAATATGATACTCACCGTGGGGGCGTTTTGAAAGGAAGCGGAGATGCAGGCACTCTGCCACATGCCTAGGACTTCAGACACTCCCATGGCACCAGTGGTTGCGAACCCAGATTCACGAATAGCACATCCGCCAAGTTGTTCCCCATTTCTGAATGGACCATACCATTGTTCAGAAAAGGCATTTACCTTCTGCAGTTTTGGCATCATTTTTTCTATGTGGATGTCCTGAACAAGCCTCACACGGATTTCATGATTTCTAGGATCAACCAGGCAATGCTCTACCTCCAACAACTTGTCTTCACCATACTCTTTCACGGCCCAGATGGCCACATAGCTTCCACTTTGATCATATGCAAAGGCGAAGACCTTGTTGTCATCACCCCCTACTATCTTCTTCTCGACACTATATCTTGTTGCGGCGTCAGCTTCGCATCCCACTGTTGGAAGCAGCTTTATTAACTTGTACAAGAGTGAAGGCCTCCCTGCTTCAGCAAGTGTAGGACACTGGGTTTGCCAGTCAAACACTTGAACTCCCCATTCCCTAAATGCTTCAGGGACTACATTTTCAGGAAGCTCAACAGGCTCCCCTTTGCTGGTGAACTCGGCCCCAAATCCATCCCATTCACCAGATACACGGCTGGCAAAATCTCCCCACTCTGAATACAGCAAACACATGAATAAATAAGTGGTGACATGTAATTACATCTGGCAATTCGTCCATAAGTCTGTGGACAGGCGTGGTGATTACTTGTAGGTATTTTTGCAAGTTTGTAGCAATAATTTAGACGCCATAGTCTATTAGGATGGGATTAGTAATAGCAAACAATAGAGGTACCAACATCACACCCTTGAAAAGTACCTTCGGATTTGTAAGGCTTATTCAGCATACAAAGAACCCAGCACATATCATACGACAAATTTTGGAGAGAGAAAAAAGGAAGAACAGTGAACCCACACATGTACCGTTTTCCCAGATACTGGTACTGCAACTGTTCCAATTGCATAGAAGACCAAGATGAGAACTTGAGGGTTTTTCTTCCCTTCTTTTTAGTTTTCCCGCTCAGTAAGGATCCGAACATGCTTGACCTGACGCAAAATTAGCTACACTGACCTAAGAATCCCTCTACGCTAACTTCCTTCACCGGGCATCCAGAGAGTTGGCACGACAACGGGAACAAAGACGCGATTTTGATCTTTCAGGGGAACAGAAAAGGTTAACATTATAGTTTCTGGAGACAAAACGGCAGAAACCTGCGCGGTGCCAATCCCCTCTCAGCGAATTTGCAGTAATTTATCGGAAGAAGAGGAACAGGGAGGGAAACCCAGAACCCCAGAGCGGAGAGAACTAACTTGGGTGTGCTTCCGAGGTCCGATTCTCCTCTTCCTGGAGTTGCTGCACGGCGGCTATCGCGGCGGCAGGGTCGGAGGCGGCGGCCCGCCTGGTCGGGCGGCGGAGGCCCCGCGGCGGAGCCGAGCTGCGGAGGCGGCATGGGTGGGGCGTTTCGCTCCGCGGCGGCCTCCCGGATGGAGAGCAGCCGAGGGGGACAACCGGGGTTCTGTGTGGAGCTAGGGAGGCTGGAGAGAGAAGCACCATTTGCAAATCCCCCGCGCCCCACTCCCCCTCTCCTCTTCTCCCCTCCTGTCTTTATCTGCTACCTATCTCTTCTGCCCTTCCCCACTCTGTTCTGCCGCCCCGCGCCAACACCCGAAGATGGCGCGCACGGACAAGGCCTTTTCCACCCGGCCGGCCGCCGTCCCATCCGGACAAGAAGGGACAGCATTGGAAGACCAGGCGCCCAACCATGAGACAAACAGATGCCGGATCTTACCAAGAATCATCTCCAAACAGTCTCCGCTACGAAACAAATTTATTGGAGCGGAATCGAATTCTTATCTACCGAACCACTGATTCAATGTTTATTTTAAAAAAATTAATTTAAATTAAAAAAATAAATTTAATTATGAAAAATAAAAATGTGAACAATAGTCTTTATAAACATAGTTAATTACATATTAATCTATCGTTAGCATATTAGTTCTTCAAAATTTATAAATCTTGCATATTAGTTCCTACTTGAGAGATTTTTCTATAAAGTTTTAGAGGGTTTGAAGGATTACTATGATAATAATCTAGTTTGAAGAATTATATACTACTAGAAAATCTTAGATACGGGGACATCGTCGACTGGAATCACAATTTTGGAGCGCAAAATGTAGGATTTTTTACCCGAAAATGGCGTATTATTGCCAACGGCGATAAGGGGCAACGAGCGCCTTTGAGTGCCAATTCCGAAATGAAGTCTTATAAATGATTCCGATAACTGAGCGAAAAGTTATACTCGTTTGAGCGAAGAGGTGTTCGCATTGGGAGCCTGCGACCACGCTCTCGGAGAGGAATTTAGGCGCCGGACCGGAAATCTCCAAATCCGACCTTCTGTCGATCGAGTCGAACTGTCGATTTCGAATTGGGGTCTCGCGGGCTGTTCCGATCACCGAACTAATAAATATATGTGTCTTACCGAATGCGTGCGACAATCGGTGTACTAGTATATACGCTCTGCGGTGAAATTTTGACCTCAGAATGGAATTCGGCGAAATCAACGTCTCATCGACTGTCTCAGAGTGCCGATTCTGAATTATGGTCACATAACGATTACGATAGCTTAGCGGAAAATTATATCCAGTTCTTTCATTGAAGGGGTGAGAATAATCCGGAAGGGGTGAATATATCAGCGATGTTCGTGCACTCATATTTACGACCTGGGAGAAGTTCTCGCACCGAGATGACCACAACTTCTAATCATCGTGATAGGTCGACTCTGTGTTGTGGCCCCACCAGTGATTCACGTAATCGAGGGAAATATTACTGCTAGAAAATCTTTGAAACCGAGAGATCGTCAGTTGGAATCGCAATTTTGGAGTGCGAAATGAAAGATTTTCGACTCAGAAACTCGCCTTATTGTTGAAGGGGCAACGAGCGTCTCTGAGTTCCGATTTCGAATTGTGATATTATATGCAATTCTAATAACCGAGCAGAAAGTTATACCTGTTTGAGCCAAAGGGTGTTCGTATTTGATCGCATCGGGAGCCAGCGACCACGCTCCCGGAGAGGAATTTGGGTGTCGGACATGAAATCTCTGAATCCGACCTTGTGCCGACCGGTTGAAGTGTTGATTTCGAATTGGGGCCTCGCGGGCAGTTTTGATTGTCAGATAAAGAAATATTCACGTCTTACCGAAGGGGTACGACAATCAGTGTACTAATACACAGGCTCCGCGGTGGAATTTTGACCTCGAAATAAAATTCAATGAAACCAGTGTCCTATCGACTGTACTCTCGAAGTGTCGATTCCGAATTGTGGTCACATAAGTGATTTCGATATCCGGACGGAAAGTTATACCTAGTTCTTTCACTGAAAGGGTGAGAATAATACAGAATGGGTGAATATATCGTCGATGTCCATGCACCTATATTTACGACTTGGGGAGAAGTTCTCGCGCCGAGATGACAACAACTTTCGATCGTCGTGATAGGCCGACTGTGTTGTGGCCCCACCAATGATTCGCGTAATCGAGAGAAACATTACTGCTAGAAAACATTGGAAATGAGGAGATCGTCAGCTGGAATCGCAATTTTGGAGTGTGAAATGAATGATTTTCGACTCGAAAATGACGTCTTATCACCAAAGGCAATAAGGGGCGACAAGCGCCTCTGAGTGCCGATTTCAAATTGGGGTCCTATATGCGATTTTGATGACCAAGCGGAAAGTTATGCTCGTTTGAGTAAAGGGGTGTCCATATTCGATCGCATCGGGAGATTGCGACCACGCTCCCGGAGAGGTATTTAGGCACTGGGCAAGAATCTCTGAATCCGACCTTGTGCCGACCGGGTCAAACTGACGATTCCGAATTGGGTCCTTGCGGGCGGTTCTGATCGCCGAGTGAAGAAATAGGTGTGTCTTACTAAACGGGTACGAAAATCGGTGTACTAATACACACACTTCGCGGTGAAAATTTGGCCTCGAAACGGAATTCAACGAAACTAGCGTCCTATCGACCGTCTTGAAGTGTCGATTCTGAATTATGGTCACATAAGCGATTCCGATATTCGGGCGAAAAGTTATACACAGTTCTTTTACTGAAGGGGTGAGAATAATGCGGAAGGGGTGAATATATCGGCGATGTTCGTGCATCGACATGGGAAGAAGTTCTTGCGCCGAGTTAACAACATCTTCTGATCGTCGTGATAGACCCTGTGTTGTGGCCCCACCAGTGATTCGAGTAATCAAGGGAAACATTACTGCTAGAAAACCTTAGAAATGAGGAGATTGTCGACTAGAATAGCAATTTTGGAGTGCAAAACGAAGGATTTTCGACCCGAAAATGACGTCTTATCCACAAAGGCGATAAGGGTCGATGAGCGCCTCTGAGTGTCGTTTCCGAATTGGGGTCTTATATGAGATTCTGATAACCAAGCAAAAATTTATGCCCGTTTGTGCAAAGGGGTGTCCGTATTTGATCGCATCGGGAGCCTACAACCACGCTCCCGGAGAGGAATTTTGGTGCCACACTAGAAATCTCTGAATCTGATCTTGTGCCGACCGAGTCGAAGTGTCGATTCTGAATTGGGGCCTCGCGTGCGATTCCGATCGCTGGACGAAGAAATATCTACATCTTACTGAAGGGGTACGAAAATCGGTATACTAATACACACGCTGCGAGGTGAAATTTTGTCCTCATAATAGAATTTTGCTAAACCAGTATCCTATCGACCGTCTCGAAGTGTCGACTCAGAATTGTGGTCACATAAGCGATTTCGATATCCGGGTGAAAAATTATGCACAGTTCTTTTACTGAAGGGGTGAGAATAATGCGGAAGGAGTGAATATATCAGTGATGTTCGTACACCCATATTTACGACCTGGGGAGGAGTTCTCGCGCCGAGATTTAACTTCTGATCCTTGTGATATGCTGACTCTGTGTTGTGGCCCCACTAGTGATTCGCGTAATTTAGGGAAACGTTACTGGTAGAAAACCTTGAAAATGGGGAGATCGTCGGGTGGAATCACAATATTGGAGTCTGAAACGAAGGATTTTTGACTCGGAAGTGACATCTTATCACCAAAGGCGATAAAGGGAGACGAGTGTCTCTGAGTGCCGATTCTGAATTAGGGTCTTATATGTGATTCCGATAACCGAGCGGAAAGTTATACTCATTTGAGCGAAGGGGTGTCTGTATTCGATCGCATCGGGAGCCTGCAACCATGCTCCCGAAGATGAATTTGGGCGCCGAACTAAAAATCTTCGAATTTGACCTTGTGTCGACTGGGTCGAATTGTCGATTCCGAATTGAGCCTGGCGAGCAGTTCCGATCGTCGAGCAAACAAATACCCTCATCTTACCGAAGGCGTGTGATAATCATGTACTAGTACACACGCTCCGCCGTGGAATTTTATCCTCGTAACAAAATTTCACTAGACCAGCGTCCTATCGACCGTCTCAAAGTGTCGATTCCGAATTGTGGTCACAAAAGTGATTCCGATATCTGGGGCGGAAAGTTGTGGCCAGTTCTTTCACTGAAGGGGTGAGAATAATGCGGAAGGAGTGAATATATTGGCGATGTTCGTACACCCATATTTACGATCTGGGGAGGAGTTCTCGCGTCGAGATGACAACAACTTCCGATCATCGTGATAGGCAACCTCTATGTTGCGGCTCCACCAGTGATTCGCGTAATCGAGGGAAACATTACTACTAGAAAACCTTGGAAATGGAAAGATCTTCGGCTAGAACTACAATTTTGGAGTGCGAAACGTAGGATTTTCAACCCGAAAACGACGTCTTATGACTAAAGGCAATAAGTATCTACGAGCATCTCTGAGTGCCGATTCCGAATTGGGGTATTATATGCAATTCTGATAACCAAGTGGAAAGTTATGCCATTTGAGTAAATGGGTGTCCATATTCGATCGCATTGGGAGTTTGCGACCACGCTCTCGGAGAGGAATTTGGGCGCCGGACCGGAAATCTCCGAATCTGATCTTGTGCCGAGCAGGTCGAAGTGCCGACTCTGAATTGGGGCCTCGCAGGTAGTTTCGATCGTCAGGCAAAGAAATATATGCGTCTTACCAAAAGGGTACGATAATCGGTGTACTAATACACATGCTCTGCGGTGTGAAATTTTGACCTCGAAACAGAATTCGCGAGACCAGCGTCCTATCGAGCGTCTAGAAGTGTCGATTCCGAATTATGGTCACATAAGCGATTTCGATATCCGGGCATAAAGTTATACTCAGTTCTTTCACTGAATGGGTGAGAATAATGCGGAAGGGGGGAATATATCGGCGACATTCGTGCGCCCATATTTACGACCTGGGGAGAGTTCTCGCACTGAGATGACAACAACTTTCGATCGTCATGATAGGCCGACTGTGTTGTGGCCCCACCAGTGATTCGCGTAATTGAGGGAAACATTACTGCTAGAAAATCTTGGAAACGGGGAGATCGTCAGCTAGAATCACAATTTTGGACTACAAAATGAAGGATTTTCGGCATGGAAACGACGTCTTATCCCCAAAGGCGATAAGGGGCATCAAGCGTCTCTGAGTGCCGATTTCGAATTTGGGTCTTATATGTGATTTCGATGATCAAGCAGAAAGTTATGCCCGTTTGAGCAAAGGGGTGTCCATATTAGATCGCTTCAGGAGCCTGCGACCATGCTCCCGTAGAGGAATTTGGGTGCCGAATAGGAAATCTCCTAATCCCACCTTGTGCCACCGGGTCAAACTGCCGATTCCGAATTGGGGCCTCGCAAATTTATTTCACATTTGTAACACTAGAAATAAGTTTATCTATTTCGTATAATGTTTATTTTTATATTTTGGTTCAATGAACATCAATTTTATTGCAAAAGCAAATAAAAATTAGTAAGAATATCTTTTAAAAGGTAAAATTGGGCCAGACCGGATTTGGGTCGGATTTTATCTAATCGTCCCGGGCTGAGCCGAGTTTTTAAAAATCGAGCAGGACCGAGCTTGAGCCGGTCGGTTAGAGACCAAACTGGATCCGGCCAACCCAGACTCAGTCTAAGTCCGACCCATTGCCACCTCAAGATAAAAAAATAACGATTTTCTTTTCCTTTTATATTGGGGTAAAAGGATAATTTTGTTAGATGTGTGGGCCTTTGCCCATCGCAGCCCACTACGACCCAAATTTAATCTGAACCTTCTATTGTGAAAGGCGGTAAGGAATTTGGGCCAACGGCCACGCAGACGCAGGAAACGAGCCCAAAATAATTGCCTTTTATTCTTGGAATGGACATGATGATTAAGTGATCAGAAAAATGGGTATTTTGGTAAGTTCAAGGTATACAATGGATACTTTTAACTTATATTGCCGATTTTCCTCTTAGAAGTCATATTTAGTTCTCATACTTCCCGTCAACTCTTTCTATGTCTGCATTTAAAATTCTGGTTTTTATAAATTCGTTTGCATACATAGTTATCCATTAGTCAAGGCCTTAATAAAGCCTACAAACATCACCATTATTATCCTCTTCCATGTCAAGTTATTATTAATATTATTAAGATTTTCAAATAACCTCTTACTATTTCATAAATGAGAAATCATCCTCAGTCACCGGCAGACGAACAACACACTCCGCAAGATGGCATGCATCTATATTGTCTCTCTATCAATACCACATTTCCCCCCCTAACAACTCTAATCTGGGGCTTATTACTTATTAGGAGTGACAAATGTATGTACATGGGCTTCTAAGGTTCATGAATCCTAAACATCTATGATGGGCCAAATTGGCCGAGGAAATTGCCCACGAGAATTATTGGATCTGGACCTCCTAATTGGTCATTCATATTGTGATATGAGAAATATTAGTTATTTTAAGATACGGATAATAGTCGAGGTGAAATTATCGCACGTCAGATTTGATTAGTTTAATATTTACATTAGTATTGCCAACACCCCTCTTTCTCGAGGGAGAGTGAGAGAGAAGACTTTAGTCAAATGTGAGAGGGGTCTTGTCCTATAAGATGTAAGATGAGAGAGAGAGAGAGACTTGTAGTCAAATGTGAGAGGGGTCTTGTCCTATAAAATATGTCATCCCAAATGTCTTGTCATTCTATATAATGTCCTTTCTTGTCTCCAGATGTCCCACATATTATCCTTTATATTTTCACAAAAAACAAATACTACTCTTTACACTCACATATAGGTCATTAGTGTTCCTGTAACTTTTAACTAAATATTTATCTCCACCTTATCACCTCTGGCAAAGTGGCATGTTATTGATGAAGAATTCCCCCCCCCCCCCCAGCGGAGGGGGACTGGCTTTGAGTGACTTGACTTGCCCTCGTGGTCTCCCATGCAAAGTATATTCATAAAAAAAAAAACTCAGGTTTTGATCAGTGGCATATGCCCTATCTATATACTATATACACATGCAAACACCTACTCCTCTTAAAACTCCCATTCAGAAAGCAAAATTTTTTGTTGAGAATGAGACCCATGGAGAATGTGGTGTCTCCAAGGGCACAGAGCCAGCTTTCCAATCTACTATCTGAAAATGGTGGGGAGAAGAAAAAGGGAGGAATGGGTTTGCTCTCTGTGGTTCACTCACCTGAACTGCAAATAATTCTGCACAGGACAAAAGCCAAGCTAGTACTCTGAACAATGAAAAATAATGGGACCTAAAAAGAAGGCTCCTGTGGGTCAGAGAACATGGGGACAAGCTTTCCTCAAAGCGGAAGCTTCTGGCTGTAGAAGATGGCACCGTTTGGTAACAATGTGGGTTGAGAGATTTTAATTATTTATGATTGAAAAGTTATTCTTTCTCACTTTAATTTTCAAGTGAGAAAATATATTTTTAAATTATGACTTTAAATTTTGGGAAAGGAGGAGAGAGATAGAGAGAAAATGTGAAATGATAACACATGAGCTTTTGTGCCCCCAAAAACAGGTCTTGGGGAGCTTTTGCCCCAAAATCTGATTTGAAAAAGGGGAAAGCCTCAACCCATTACCAAAAGGTGGTGGTGGAGGAAGAACTGTGGGACTAAGGCTGTAAATAGAATATAAAATTTTGATCTAATTTTGATAATTTTTTTTTATTATTTAAAATTGAAAAATGATCACAATAGTTTATCGGATCGGATATTCGATAACTATCGGAATCGGAATTGAAAATTATTAGAATCAATTATTTTGATGAATTATTTATTAATTCAAAAAATAAAATTATGATAAACACCTTAATTTATCAGAATTTCGATTCCGATATAATATAATCAGAATCGAAACATAATCGAAATTAACTATTCTCATTTTATCAAAATTGGAATCAAAATTATACTGATTATCGGAATAAAAATTTTCGAATCCAATTCGTTTGCAACCCTACATAGGACTATATGGATGGAATCTATATGGGTATGCACAAGGCATCAAATTTCTCTATGCTTATGGCTTGCATGCATGCAAAACGATATGGCATGCGGAGGGGCCAGCTGAAGAGATGATAGGTAAGGTAGAGATTGAGAATATAATCTCAAAGTTGGTAGAAATTCACAACAAAGTGTTTTGTGTTGATACAAAGATCTTTTAAGCTCAACGTACGTGAGGTGACTTAAGAGCTGTTCGGTGTGCTGTAAAAATGATGAAATAGCAGTTTTGAAAACACCACTTTTAAAATTCATGAAATAATAAAATATATGATTTAAGAACAAAATATATAATTTAATTTCGATGTTTTTAACTGAAAAAAGATGCCAAATGTGTCAGCCGATTTTGTACCCTAATAACCTATGGCACTCCAAATGCAAAATAGACAAAACATACATCCTTATTTGATATTCTTTCACAATAATGGTATGGCATTGTATGATATCCTTCAGCAATTTATGACACAGGTGACAACCTGTTAATTAATATCTTTTAGTAAATAATGTAGGGGGCGAGAATTTGAACCACATATAAGATTCTTGTGGAATCTTTAAACTTTTTTTTTCCCTTTTTACATGGCAAGAGATCACACATACCTCGATTATTGGATGAACATGGAGTTAATGGAATGTCTAGTACTGTTTCTAAATGATCAGACTCATCAAACATGGACCCATCATCAAGTTTTCCATGCCATGTAGGGTTAGGGGAATGAGAGACCACTCTCAACGTCTACATCTAGGGTCCATATGGGGGCCATCTCCTTGGAATGTTAGGGTTTGTTGTCATGATTTTGGTTGCAACAGTGGAGAACTTGGAGCTGGTTGGTACCACATGAATGAGGTTGGTGTGGTCACGTGATGCCGTCCCTATCATTGAAGTTTGGAAATGGAACCCTAAGTTGATACCCTCCACTTGTTTTGGATCCCATCAAAAGAAAGAATAGAATAAATAAACTTTTATATGTATAATATAAGACACCTGTTTGAATGATGTAGATAAATAGCCATTTTGTTGATTATATGGGGTAATGAGTTGATCAAATTTGATTAAAGTTGGGTTATAAGTGGAGCTTAGTTTAATCACTAGACTGTCTTGTAAAGAGTAAGAGAAAAGGAAAGGAGATGGGAAATTAACAGGAAATAATAAATTTTCATTGGAGATCATGCTTGCAAGTTAACTACCACTTAAGGTTAAGTTGAGGGGATCCTGGGTCCTGCAATTTGGTTCTACAGTTATAATTAGGCATGCCAATGAAAATCCAAAATGGGAAATTAGGGTTTTTTGGGATACCATATGTACATGCACCCATCTGTGGAGAGGACTTGGGCACATGTGAACTATGAGATTTCTTAATCAGGGCTAGGTGAAGAAAGTGACAGATTTCTGTTGGGGAACATATATATATACCAGAAGGAGATCATATATTCTTTCTCATGGTTTGAAGAGCTAAAAGTTGATCACAACTTGCTGGCCAAGTAGTAGTAAGATTTGAGAGGAATAATACTTGATGCATCTAAGGGTGATCAGTTTATATGTCAGTGATAGAATATGATAATAATAAATCTCTTATTAAATAGTGGGTCTCATCCGTTTCATTTTTTATCTACTTTAATAGATTTGATATCATTAAAGAATTCATTTTTCTAATTAAAAAACTTTGAACTTTGTGTTTGAAGACCCACTCCCCCACCAAAAAAAGGCAAAGAAAAAAAAAGGATGACACTGAAAGATGTGCACTTAATATTATATTTGTTATGTATCGTGCCTGCATGCATAAGAATAAAACTTATGATCAGATATTTTTATAATCTCATGGGCACCCTTTACATTCAAAAGCTTGAGACTTTCATACGAGGAAACAGAACCAAATCCATTGAGAGACTGTTTGATGACGCATAAAACTTATAAACATTTGAACGAAGAAGAGATACACAACTTAATTATAAACATGAGACCTATAAATTTTTTTGCATGGATCAAGGTCTCTATGCGTGCCTAGAATTATCACAATTGTGTTTTAAAAAAAATATAAAACAATTTCTACTTAAGAGAATATTTGATATGCAGCAATGTTATAACAGTGAGCGTAGATCCTTTCGGCCCCCCGCAGGAGGGGGGCCGGTCAGTACAAGAGGGTGTGAGGGTTTTTTTCATATACCCTCTGTGTAAAATACCAAAAAAGAGATTGTTTGAGGGGTGAAATGAAAAAAACCCTCCCACCCTTTGTACTGACCGGCCCCCCCTCCTGCGGGGGGCCGAGAGGATCCGGACTCTATAACAGTACCACCTTCCACTTTCAAGTGGAAGAATGTATATTTGACCAGTTGTTCCCTTATCTCTATTAAAAAAACACACAAAAAATTTATCTAGCAAAAACAAATTGATATGCAGAGGTGGAAGTACAAACTTGCATTTCCAAGGCATGTGATGAAGAATAGCATGGGAGCAGATGTGAGACAAATTGGAGGGTATGGATGGTGACTAGCTAGCTGCATGTGGGATCATGGGTGCCCACCTAGTTAATTTGTCCATGACATTTTATAAAAAGACATTCTTTAAGAACAAATGAAGATAGGAATATATCTTAAAATAAGCACAAGTGGGCATGCAAATTTAAAAAAAAAAGTACTTACCAAGTACCAGGGCATGCAAATTCCTAATGTCCTTAAAGGTTGAAATGTACTCCACCCCCTTAATCAAACCCTACAGAGAGGTAGACAACAAAAGGAACCCCTCATCATTTCCACCTAATTAGCAAGAGGGAAGTGCTGTCTAGTTAAACTCTCAACAAACTTTTGGCAAGGTATGAGGCTATTATGAAAAGGAGAAAATTAACCCATTACTCCCTCTTAGGGATGTTTATAATATGGTTTAACCAGAAGAACCGAAGTGAACCGACCAATTTGGTTCGAGTTGAAGAACTCCGACGATTCGATTCGATTTTTTGTTGTGAAATCGAATAAATTAAATATATTTAATAATAGATAATATCACAAAGTAAACTGTGGCCTAATCGACACAATCCTTCAAGTAAACTGTGGCCTAATCGACACAATCCTTCCCTCCCAATAGAAGATCTTAAGTTTGAAACTCAAGACCGCCTTTTTAAACAACACAGATTTTTTCTTTTCTTTTTTTTTTTCGATTTGAATCGAACCGAATCGATTTGGTTAAACAAGAAAGTCGGTTCGATGCTATTCATCCAAAAAATTAGATTAAACCGGACCGTGAACAACCCTTAGCCTCACCAGTAGAGTCATCCAATAAAAGTGATTTATCTTAATAAGATATGGGTTAAGTTAGTAAGACCATCTCATTAGACTTTAAAAAAAAATTGAACCTAAATTTTGAATTCTGATAAAATAATTTTGAAAAGTATAATTGAGATCTTATAACTCCTATTCTATGTAGATCTGCCACTATCTATATAAGCTAATATTATACTACAATGGTGACAAGCACATACATGCACTTGTGCTTATGGTGTCCTGAGAGGGGGGGTTGGTAGAAGCAACTGGGAATAGCGCCCATACGCATGGATATGACACACCACCGTGTCATCCGTGGCCACTCTTGAGAGCCAAGAAAGGCCCCCCACTTCATGGAGGGGTGTCGTTGAACTGTTAGGAGCTGCATGTAACAGTGTTTTTTTTTTCTTTTTTTTTTTATGAGTTGCCATCAGATCAGATTTAGAATCGAAAAATAGATATTTTCATTTCCGCGTCTTATAAAAAGTTTCGGAGTTAGAAATGGACGCTGGAAAAGGATATTTTCGCTTTCGCATCCACATCCACTTCCACTTTAAGTCGAAAAAATATAAATAGAAACGAAAATAAAATGAAAACTTCATATGCAATAAATTTATATAATGTAAATATAATGAGGATAAATTTATAAATTTACAAGTATATTGACTATTAAATTTATGAATAGTTTTAAATATAAATTTAATAATCTACTAATATAGATAACTAATTAACAACAATAAATAAAAATATATCTTCTACCATATCTTCTTCATCACATATATTATAATAACCCTTACTAAAGGAAGTATGACAAGATCAAATTAGTAGAGTAATATCATATAGTTATATATAATGGTTGATAATAAATAGTTGACATATGTAGGTATGAAGATTTTAAGAAAAAAAAATTGCCATATATGATAGAATGAGAGAGTGACCACTAGCCACTAATTAGAAGAAAGATAGACGACATTTATATAGATTGGAGGTGGGGGATAATGAATTAAAACTTTTATTGTAAAAGTTTTTATCGGAGTTTCGTATCCTCTAAAATGCAAAAATATCGGTTAAACATAAAAAATAGACATCCATTGAGAGAGTGAGAGAGAGAGAGAGAGAGAGAGAGAACTCATATACTCTAAAACCCCATTCACAATATGAGGAGAGAGAGAGAGAGAGAGAGAGAGAGAGAGAGAACTCATATACTCTCAAACCCCATTCACAATAGTGAGAAGAGAGAGAGAGAGAGAGAGAGAGAGAGAGAGGTTTGGATTGACCTTCATATACTCTCAAACCCCATTCACAACAGTGAGAAGAGAGAGAGAGAGAGGAGGTTTGGATTGATCTTCATATACTCTAAAATTCCATTAACAACAGTGAAGGAAACTGTCCCCAAATGTGTGTGAGTGTGTGTAAGAGAGAGAGAGAGAACTCGAAGTGATCTCCAGACACAAAAATCGTAACAGTAGACTCCCTCGCATGCAAGATATCTCCTCAGATACCACATCTCTACTGTGAGCAAAACCTTCATTCGTGTGTCTAAATGGAGTTAACTAATGGCAAAGGGCACTGACTTAACCCATCAAAATATTCCATTCTGTGCGAAGCTTTCGGAGCCGGCCTTTCCTTCACACACACACAGTCCGTGGAGGAGGGAGATGGTGCTAATTAAGAAACCCACCCGAACACAAACTTCCAAGCGTCTCCTTTGCAACCATGATCACTTATAAAACTAATAATAATAAAAATATTGTGATGTCATCTCTTCGGTCAGCATTCATGTATAGGAACATGAAACCCCCCTACACGTCTGCCTGAGACACACCTTTACCCTTTCGATCCCCCGTGTCTACACATCAGATCCAGCTCACCAGCTCCAGTTCCCAAGATCTCTCTTTCAGTGTGTGTTACATCAGCTTCACTTAGAATAACCTCTGAAACCTTATTACTCTTGTTGGTGTTGGTGCCCATGAAAAAAGAACACTACTCATCCTCGTCACCTTTGTCATGTTTCATGATTCTTGTTGCATTTTCTTAATCTTTAAGATAGGAGATTCTATATTGGATTGATCATTCCAAAAACGACTGTATGATTTTAATTTTTTTTTTTCAGTTATCTAAACCCATATACGTGCATGGATCTCGGCTAAGTCCTTCACATGGAAGGAATAAAAAACGAAAGAGGAATACTTATAAGAAGGCCCTCTCTTATCTTATAATTAGTTATGTTATATTTATGTTAATGTGAGGTGATAATTCAAATCACTCAGCTCCGGTGGTGATCACAACAACAATGAGTGATCGACTGAGTCCAAATGGCAAAAATACCCAACTAATTTTGAATAATAATAAATTTAGACTCATAAATAAAGATTTTAGACTTTTAAATATAATTTTTTCATGCCACCATCTACTCTACTGTCATATCAATTGGCTACCTCAACTATAACTAGGAGCCATATTTGTCGTATGGTCGTGGATCATGGCGGCATGGTTGGGATACTTGGGTCAATAGACTTGCGGTGATTCGGTCCGATCCAGATTGGATGGGCTATTCGGATCAGATCTAGAGCCAACTAGATCTACAACGGTCCGATTGAATCCCCACTACACCCCCAAGACACTACAAGAAAAAAACTGTTTAGCGACGGACTAAATCCGTCGCTATGTTGTCGCTAGTCTGTCGCTAAATGGTTTAGCGACAGATTAACGACAACATAGCGACAGAATTAGTCGTCAGCTATATATTGGACGCTAATTAGCGGCGGGTCGGCGGCGGTCGCTATGCTGTCGCCAATAGAGACGGATTAGCGACGATAAACGGCTGTCGCGAAAGCTGACGCTAATTTAGGCGTCCACCATACTAGCGACAGCTGATATTCCGTCGCTAATCCGTCTCTAAATTAGCGACGGCTTAGCGACTATCTCTCAAACGATCGCCGTGGTTGAAACAACCGCAGATGTTAGCGATGGATTCTATTCCGTCGCTATTCCGTTGCTAAATAAATCAAATAATATAATAATATATTTCAAAAAATATATTGATTTTTTACCCCTGTATACAATTAATATAACAATTAACTAAAAATTAATATATCACAATCACCATTCACACACAACAAAATCACATAAGTAAAATTAAACATTTCACACCAACACAAATGTCTATTAAATGTTTGACAACAAATTACAAAAGTATTTACATAGATAATGAAGAAGATAAAAATAGAAAATTCATATGACGAGACTCCTAATCCTCTACAAAACGAGTCTCGTGGTCGTCGCCATCTGCATCACTGCTAAGCTATTCTCCAATGGCCTGCAAGAACAGAATAATTATTAGACATGCATGTATATGAAGAAGAGATAAGAGATCATTTTACAATATAAATAAATTTAAACATTTCACACTAATTTAAATATCTGTTAAATATTTGCAACAAGTCACAAAAATATTTACATAGATAATGAAGAAGATAAGAATGGAGAAGTCAATGACAAGACTCTTAATCGTCTGCAAGATGAGTCTCGTGGTCTTCGACATCTGCATCACTACTAGCCTATTCTCCAACGGCCTACAAACAAAAAATAATTATTAGACATGTATGAATATGAAGAAGAATAAGAGATTATTTCACATTAACAAACTTGCGGATTATTAAAAGTTGATTCTAAAGGATTTGAGAGACTTAAAACTAAAAAGATCCTTCAAAACATACTTGTTGTCGATGTAAATGACATACTTTTAATATTATAAGACAACATAATTAAGTCAAAGAATACGTAGACTAAAAATTTTTAAAAAAAAATCATCAGGAATTCCTCAACATATATAGATTTGTCTATCTTAATTGATTTTAGCAGCTAGACTGTAGCAGGTGGCGCACATGCACCTTTAGTGCGAACAAATATCATGCATTCACAGTTTTCAAAGATAGCAATACAATAGGCCCATTTCCCTTCCTCTACAGAAAATTAACTATAAGTGGCATTTTCAGAAATATTTTGCAGTAAGGGAAGGTATTGGTTCAGGCAATAGAGGAAATTTTTTTAATGAGAACAATCAATGTCCTATATATGCAACAGAGCATGGCACATGTTAAGAGACAAGCAGCATAGAAAATAGTTGAAATTCTCTTGAAAGTAGCAGTGTCCATATTTTTTCCCTTTTATATAGTTGATGAGGCATTTGAATGGAATATTTGCAGAAGAAAGTGAAATCAGAAACCTACCAAAAAGAAATGGCCCCAAAGCATATAAAGCAGTCATGATGCACAGGTCATAAGAACAATCCTATCCCAAAGGGTTCAGTAGGTTTGCACAACATCAAAAAACTCCGTCCAGATGTTGCAACTTAGTTTTTTTATATTCTCTCTGTGTTTGAACATTATAAAATAGAAGTAAAACATAATATACTCACCTGACCGAAGCCTGCAGTAGATGGAGGTGGAGGTGGAGGTGGAGGTGGATGTGGATGTGGATCAGAAAAACGTCTCCCTGCAACCTTTTCCCAGGCTATCCGCGCATCCTCCTCTTGCTTCGCAGTCGCGAAGCGATAAGTGCACTGTATAAATTGATGCTATTTTTAGTAACAAATTACTTTAAATTAAAATAAAATATAACATACCAAAAATGATTGGAAGAGGCTGTCGAGGATGTCCCTCGGATAGTCCCTCCACTGTGCCACTGGCCCTGGGAGATGGTGGAGCAAAGATTTTGTGATTCATCGCGTCACTTCTGGTGGCTCGAACTTTTATTTTAAATTAAAATAAAAACATTTCTACCTCTGGAACCGAAAACAACCATGACAAATCGCCTGCAAAATCCAACAATGCAGAAAGGGAACAGGGAACATGCTTTAGCAGGCCGATAGGAAGATGCAATAGAGAGAAGAATACAAATGTTAAATTACATCACAGGTACTTTTTAAAAAAATCCAACCCACTTATTCTCAGATAAGATGGAACTCAACTGACCAGAAGTACACTAATCTGCTTCCCACAATCCAAAAGCAAAGGACGATCAATTCAAATTAGACCCTAGGAACATATAATAGCTCTCTGCGGTGGTCAGCAAATAGAAGTCAAAAGGCGATCATTACACTACATTGCCAAATCCCGTTGTCAACAAGTATGACGCAAACCCCTCCCATATGCATTCAAACCACCATCCTAGTTCATCTATTAGACAACTCCAGTTGTAATTCCCAGAAATTTCCATCTGCCCCAAATCCCCAGCACCCACCTTCACTAATTTAACATGCGATCCCCGAACTGTACCACTTTCCCTGATTTTTACAGAACACAGGTACACTTAGACAAAGCGGATCAAACACCTTATAATCCAATTGGAAAGAAGAAAAAAGAACTCAAACCATAAAACGCCAAGAACAACTTAATCCAAGAAGCTCCAACAGGCTTCTCAACAAATCCCACCAGACAACTAAACCTGATTCATCCACAAGAATCCCCACGAAGAACGGTAGATGACGCACGCCGGGAACACGACAACACCAACCCTACGGGCACCAAGACCAGTCAGGGAAGTAGGAAGGGAGCATGGACAGAGAGCTTTCCAGCGAATTACATAAGGTACTCATAGGCGCCGACGGTGATGAAATAGTGGATCCGCTCGATGGGGGTGCCCTCGAAGTGGGCCAGTGGCCGCACAGCAGTGAGACCACCACCAGCAGGTGGCCGCGGCGACCGGCGTGAAGGGGAGGGGAGGAAGACGGCAGCGCGCGAGAGGCGGGGGGGGAGAGGATGACTGTGTGAGGGGAGGGGATGCTAGAGAGAGGGGGGGTTACAGGGTGCAGAGGGAGGGGGCACAGGCCGGCGGAGGGGAGGACGGCGCCTGGGTGAGGGGGTGGTTGAGAGAGAGAGAGAGAGAGAAAGAGAGAGAGATTTACCGTGGATGGCGATGGCGACGACGGCCGGCGACTGGCGAGCGACGACGACCGGCCACTGGCGAGTGACGATGGCCGGCGACAGGGACGGGCGTGGGAGCTCCGAGAAGGGTTTCGACGGTTCGCACGGAAGAAAAGAAGGGGGAAATGGGGGGTTTCGACGGAAGGGCGGGGGGGAGGGGAAATAGGTTGGGCGGGATAAGAATAAATTAGCGACGGATGAGCGACAAGTAAATTTTCCGTCGCTATTCCGTCTCTATATAGCGACAGATTCAGCGACGGACGCTTCCGGCCGCTAATCCGCCGCCGAATTCGAAGTTAGGGACGGAACCTAACGCGTCGCTAATCCGTTGCTAATCAGAGACAGATTAGCGTCGACAAATAATCCGTCGCTAAATGCCGTCGCTAAAACATGATTTTCTTGTAGTGAGACCCGCCCCCTCCTCTGCTTTTGGCAGACCCCTTCCCCACCCCCGACAGCCCCCCTACATTTCTTACTCCCCTCCCCCCTCCCCCCTCCCCGTTGTTGACTGCACCACCCCTAGCCCCCGTGTGCTTCCCCCTCCCCTCCTCGATACCAACAGCCTCCCTCCCCATTCCCCAGAGTAGCACCAGTCGCGAGGATGACAACACATCTTCTTTGGTGGCGGGGTTGCATGCACATTGCCTCCCAAGTTCGTCTCTGTGAGGTCTTCGCCTCCAACACATTCTTCTCCATAGGGGTGATGAAGCAGGAGTGGGACATAGGAAGGGGAAGGGATCAGAGGGAGGGTCCGATACGGTGCGTGTCGTACCATACTATGTCAATGAGAGCCCGACACCGCAAATTCTGCTAGGAGTATAAGTACTTCAAGAAAAAAAAAACCCACTTTGCACTGCAAAAGTTGATGTGGTAAGTGAAACTCTTGTTGATACAATAAACTACTAACATTATTTTTAATGATTTTTGAACATTGTTAGCAATCCCCCGTACCAACCGCGTAAAATTGTTGACTAGTGTTTGGACAAAACAAGCACAAGATGTAGTCTTTGACGAGGAAATGGAGATGTCTGGTGCCAGATGTTTCCAAAGTTCATGTGTTTGTTTAGGGCATGTTTAGATCGGAGATAGAGTGAGGATATCTTCAAAATTTTAAAAATATCTTCAAAAATTTAAGAATATCTTCACTCTATTCTCGATCTATCATAATACCAAACATGTCCTTAAAGAATGATTAAGAATAACCAGCAAGGGCAGCTCCTCACACACACACAGACTTACCAACCACCACACATCATGGTTAGATGACATATGAGCACCACAGGTGGTGGGTGACTTCATATATATGTGCACACTTAATTATGTGTAGCTGTTTGATCTTGAAGATTGGATGATAAAGAAAATAAAGTGCTTCATTTGAAACACACACACACACACAACACACCACACACACACACACACACACAACACACACCACACACACACACCACACACACACACCCACACACACACACACAACACACCCACACACCACACACACCACACACACACACACAACACACCACACACACACACACACACACCACACCACACACACACACACACAACAACACACACACACACACCACAACACACACACACACACACACACACACACACACACAACACACACCACACACACACACACACACACACACACACACACACACCACACACACCACACACACAACACCACACACACACACACACACACACCACCACACACACACACACACACAACACACACACACACACACCACACACACACACACACACACCACACCACACACACACACACACACACACACACACACACAACCACACACACACACCACACCACACACACACACACCACACACACACACAACACACACACACACACAACACACACCACACACACAAAATTTTAATTTGATACTTCCAATAGTGTAATTTAGATTGAACGTTGACAAAAACGGGTAAATATCATTTTTGTGATTAGATGTGGAATGCATGCTAACATTCACCTTTACATGCAATTAATAGCTGAAGTGTTTAACACTCCATGATGAACTCGTTTTTTACTTTGATTGGTGATTTTGAGCACTTTAACATAATAAGAAACTAATATTTAGTACCTCAAACTCTTCACACATAAATCCCAAAGTATTAACTAAAATCTATATTAAAGTGTTGAAAATGATTATTTGGACTAAAATGTTTTAAAACTGCTAAAAGTCACAGAAACATGACAACTTCAATGGCCGATTTGGATGGGGGGTGAAAAAAAAACAAATTCTTTATAAACAAAAGGATGATTAACATATGTAAGATGAAAAATAATATGTATACAGAAATAACAAGATGCATAGTTATATAAAATTAAACAAGGGGAATACTAAAAATATTGTGTATTAAAAAAATGGATCTGATCTCTTCTTTGGACGAGAAGACATGCCAGCAACTCGACAAAAATCTATTGAAGGGTCAATAAGAGCAAGGTGG
This sequence comes from Colocasia esculenta, assembly GCA_014218235.1. Classification (NCBI taxonomy): domain Eukaryota; kingdom Viridiplantae; phylum Streptophyta; class Magnoliopsida; order Alismatales; family Araceae; genus Colocasia; species Colocasia esculenta. The sequence continues at coordinate 4,599,917 of CM024758.1, forward strand.
CAGAACACATGTGAATTCTCTCCTCTTTAAATTAACTTGGATTAATTTACAAAAGGTTCTTTCTTTAATGTAAAATCTTGGATTAATTTACAGAAGGTTCTTTCTTTAATGTAAAAAATTGTAAGTTTCTTTAATACATGCACTTTTCTCACTTTTAATGACTTTTTAAGTACCACATGGGAAGAATATACTTGCATATGTGTCGATAATGACATTATGGAACATTCTAGAGTAATAAGATTTAAAGAGAAGTAATGAAACATTTATATATCTAGTCTTAAATTTTATCATTTGTATATAAATGTATCGGGAACAAGGTTCGCCGTACCGATCGGATCGACCGTACCGTATTCTCCGTGGTACGGTACGTATCGAACCGTACTGTACCGTTGAGATACGATGGAAAATTGACATGTTGTGTTGAAACTCATTCTGTACCTTGTAAACCCATTCAAATAATGTCCATTTGTGTCGAAATTTTAGCTACAAACTAATGTAATAGTTTTACAAATTATGGTGATTTTAGTTTAATTTTTAAAATTTATTTTACACTGGGTGAAAAATCACCCGGAAAATAGTTGCATCGGCTTAATATCGAAATCCGTACGTCAACAATTCCGGATATTTACATTTCTGATATCACCATATTTTTTTGAAAATTATGGTGTTCTCAAAATTTATTTTTGTTACAGTTTTTTGATGTCGTCTTGTTGGAGCGCGCACGTCTGAGTATGGCATTAGACTATCATTTATTAATGTTAATTAATCCTAGATATTAATAAAATTACTATAATTTGTATCATCTCTTAATTAATTTATGTTTGAAATTTTATCTCAATTAGACACTAATTAGACCGCTTAAGTGCAGACAGAGTTTGTCGCGGTACGACGAACTCTCTGTGCGCGTACTTCAACGGGACGACATTTGGTTTCGAAAATAAAGTCAAATATGAAGTCATCATAATTACTAGAAAAATGTACTGATTATAAAAATATAAATATCATGAGTTATTGATGCATAGATGTAAAGATTAGGTCGACCTAATGATTTTTGGGACAGTTTTTACTTGACAAAAAATTAATTTAAAAAATTAAACTAAAATTATTACAATTTGTATCACATATTAATTAGCTTATGTTTGAAATTTCATCTCAATTAGACACCATTAGATCCCTTAAATGTTGAGATTAAGTAGATTTACTAATTTTTGAGATAATTTTTACTTGATAAAAAAATAATTAAAAAATTAAACTAAAATTACGATAATTTGTATCATCTCTTAATTAATTTATTTTTAAATTTTTATCTTAATTGAACACCATTTACATCATTTTAATATACCTAATATAAACAAATTATGAAAAAAAAAATTAACCCGGGTCACCCCATTGGGGTGACCCGACCGTGCCCGGGTGCCGCTGGCGCCCGGGCACGGTACGGTACGCCCGTGCCGCCCGGTTTGGGCGGCACGGGCGAACCATGATCGGGAATGATTGTTGTACCGTGGGACTTGACCGTGCTTTGTTCCACCTGATATAATATGAGTACAGTTCATCCGTCCAATTTGCTCTCAAAAAAATAATTAAAAAATATTAAGAGGATTAGACCGTCTACTATCTCCCAAACATAGGATAATTTGCACATACCACACGGATCTAGTGTGGCACGGCGAACCTTGATCTGCAGTATCAATAGATCTTACCTTAGATTGTTAATGTTCAAATTAGGATTTTAATTATTTTTTTAGCCCCACATATATGTAAACTAAAGTTGAGTTCAACTTGGGTTGATGACGGGCTTGATTCATCATATTTAAATTTATGACTATTTCCTATCATCAATTCAGTGATTAACTAAGGTTTGACTGAGTTATGTGTCCATTTTACCTATCCTACCTATCTGTCTAATCATCTTTCATATTCTTAATAGAGCATCTATATACAAATGTACATAGGTTTTTGCAATTGACATGAGTAATTTATAAAAGTTAATAAGTTTGGTAGGAAAAGAGTATATCATATAAATATATGGCATTTTTTTCAAAAAAAAAAAACTTGGCAATGTGCACTAACAAACGGGCAGCTCAAGTTTGAACTAAATTTTTGTTCTTAGATGTATGGTTGGTCATCCCGCTGCATATTGCAATGGCACAGCCGTATCAAGGGCTGAACGAGTTCCTAGCAAGGTCGGCATGATATCATGAATAATATTTATTTTTTAAAAAAATATAATTATATATATTTTCTATTTTTATCAACTTAATTGAATGATATAATATTTATATAATTATTTAATATATATATTTGTATTGTTTATCACCTCAATAGTTCAATATATCTTTTATATGTTTATTACATATGTCAAATAATATTAAACATCAAATCTGAACCTTGTGACCCTACCATATTGGTATGGTGCGGTCCATATTTTACCAGCAAGAACTCAGCACCATTGAGTTCTACAACTTTACTTTGACGACCAACCTTTGCATATATACTCATCCTCAAATAAAAGTTATATAACCATTACCATCTATCTTATACCTTTTGTACATGAATTATCTTTCAAATAAAAATTTGAATAAATGTATATTAAAACATTTCATTTTCTTCTATCTCATTACTCAGAAATCGCGATGATGTCGACTTAACTATATTGTATTCATGAGATTTGAGTATATCATATTACGTCCGTGCGATCACGTCATCTAAACACGATCAATGTAAGAGTGTTTATAGATCGCCGCAAATCTATTTTTCCCCTTGTTTTGATTTGTATTAATTTTAACCAAGAACATGGTTGGACATATGGTTAATCGTATGTATCGAACCAAAGTCTTCGGAAATCTAAATTTTAATCATAAAAAATAAAGAAGAAAAAAAAGATCAATTACTATGTGAACCTTGAGCGGTATGCCAACCATGCATAAACTTAAAGTAAAAATATTGTACTTGGTTAGGAACTATTATAGTAAATTTAGCATAGATATAGGGTGATCTAAGATAGTTTTAGGCACCGTTTGGAACTATTTCTGGAAAGCCAAAATCTATAAAATGGATTCCCCTACTCGTAGTCGCGTACGGGTGTGATTTTATGGGCTCGTCCCCCGTGTCCAACCAGCAAAAGATCAAAAAATTGTTTTAAAATAAATTGAAAAAGGAGGGCCGCACTCTATCTCTCTCTTCCGCCCCGTCTAAAATCACCAAAAGCGGCGAGACACCCGCTCCCCGCCGCAGTGGAGAGAGAAAACTATTTCTCTCTATCTCTCTCTTTCGCGTGGAAGCAGCCGCCGCACACAAGTCGAAGTCACTGTGCACATTTGGAAACCATGGCAATTTTTTCAGAGATTTTGTGCCTCAAAATCTCCCCGGCCATGGTTCCAAACGGTGTCTTAGTGGTTGAAACTATACATGTATTTTTGTATCTTATTAATATTTGGGGATGTTAGATTATTTAATTATTCAATATTATTATCATGTCATATACATAGAATATGGAAAATGATCTATAAAATTTCAAAACAATAAAAATTTAAAATCTGAAAAAAAAAATCATTTAGACTTAGACCCATCCAAATCCCTACAATATATTCGCTCGGCACATTGCCATTTAACAGTCTGGCGATCATTAACCAACGATTGTTGCCGTTTGTTTCCTTCTCATTTCCATTGTCATGTGCAATGTAATGTTTCTTGACTAGTATAATAGAAGTATATTTTTCTTGTTAAAAAAAACATTAACCAACGACAAATATTGAAAAAAATGTAGGTCGGCACAATTAATTTAACGGTATATTGTTAGAACACAAATTAAATATTGACCTTTTATATAAATTTCACTTTAATAAGTGTATATATAGAAAAGAAAAAAAAAGCCCAAATAAGTCGAGGCTGCCGGCACAAAGTAAGAAAATTTGAAGTGCCCGAGAAGGCAGGAGCCAGGAAGAACACTTTTTTTCACAGCGGGGAGGGAAGGAGGAGGGAGCCCATGAATCACGCCTAGCGTCTATGCAAAAAAGATCCCTTCTTTCCAAGGATTAGCCGTGAGATGATCCAACTCTGCAATGACAGGGCTGTAAAGAACGAGATCGGCACGTTCTCCCCGCAGTTCCCGGCTCCTCCGCACTCCCTCTCTCTTTCTTGCCCGTGCTGTGCTGTGCTGTGCTGGGTCTATATATAACAAGGGATTCTGGCCATTCTCTCTCCCACTCTCTGTCAAATCTCTCTCCTTTGAACGGCTCCGGCTTTACTGATTTGGGAAGATTTGTTCTTTTTCCCCCCCATTCTTTTGTTTCCATCGCTACTACTATCCTGTGGCCTCTGTTCTTCCCTCTTCCCCAGCGCCGAGGGTGCTCCCAGCACGCTCTCATCTGCCCCCGGGCGCGCCCACCCTCGGTGCCCAGTTCAGTGCCCACTCCCGTGGGCAGGTGGGTGGAAACTATAAAGATATGAATGCGATGGCGGGCGGATGCCGTGCCCGTTTCATCTGGGGTGTGGAGTGGTAGAGCAGTCCGGGAGGGCGTAGGGGGAGTGCTCCGGGGGGCCGTGCTTGGAGCTTTCCGCAGTGGGAGGAGGGGTTCCTGTGGTGGTGCCGTTCCCGCAATTGCCGCCTCTTTCGCGTTCTGGTGGGGGGAATTTGTTGGGTTTTGGGCGTCTGGGGAAACCCTGTGATTGGATCGGTTAGAAGGCGCCGAAAGCTTTTTCCACTTTTTGCCCCAGCCCGGAGAGAGATTTCGTCGGGGTTTTCCACCTTTTCATCAAACACCCAAAAGCCGAGAAAAGAAAATTTGCTGAAGAATCCGCCTTTGTGCTCTTGTGGAGGGGGGTGGTGAGAGGTCTGTCCACCACTGTTCTGGGCGTCTAGATCTCAGACCACTAGCTGCATTCCTCCGTCCATCACTGTTCTTGGCTTTTTTCGCCTCTTGTTTTGCTCCATTTTTCTAACTGTATCGGGAACGGAAGACCATTTTCTTTTCTTATATTTCCAGATACGGTCAAAAGCGTAGTTTTGAGGGTGGAGCGAGGCGCATCTTTCAAACCCTAGGGTTCCAATTTGGCGATTTCGTGATCAGGGTGGTCATGCAGCACGATCCTCTCTGATACCCATTCGTTCCCGCCCCTGCTTGATATTTCAGCTAAGGGGATTTGTTTGTTCCGGGTGCTCGGCAGGCATTAGTAACCGGCCTTGAGATCTCTGTTTAGTGAGGTATGATTTTTCCTCCCTTCTGTTGTCGGATTAAACGAAGGGTTCAATCAGATGTCCACGTTGGAGGAACTTCTTTCCTGCTTAGAATAATCATTTTTTATTGTCCCCGGATGTCTTAAACCTTTCTTTTTTTTTTCCAACGCTGGATTTTTTGGATGGGTGATCCGCTTGAAGACTACTGTTTAGCTCATTTTCTATGGATGTTTTCTTCAATTTTGGGTTGGATTGTTATCTCTGTTCATGGCCACTATTCTCGCCGTCTGATTTTCACTACATTTCAGGTCTGTCAGATTGTGAAGAAGAGTGCACTCATATCAGTCTGGAAAGATGAAGGGTGCTTTGCTTGTAGCTTTAGCTGCTTCCGTGGGCAATTTCTTGCAGGGATGGGACAATGCTACAATTGCTGGTAATTTTTTGCGTCTCTTCCTTATTAGCCCATGCTCATCTTTAACAGATGAAGTGCTCAGCATTGCTGGAGATCGGTGTCTGCATAATGCTTCTCTCAACTAACCATGGCCCATGGGTTCTTTGTTTAGCTAAGGATGGAGGAGGATACTGATCTTAGGCTTATAGAGAGAAGCATCAAACCAGATGTAAACGATAATTAGCACTCTGAATTATGTCAATTCTTTCTTTCAGGGGCTGTTCTGTACATAAAAAAGGAATTCAACTTGGAAAGCGAGCCAACAATAGAAGGACTTATTGTTGCAATGTCACTTGTTGGAGCCACAATAATAACAACATTTTCTGGAGCAGTGTCCGATTGGCTTGGGAGGCGTCCAATGTTGATAATCTCTTCGATTCTATATTTTCTTAGTGGAATAGTGATGATGTGGTCTCCTAATGTTTATGTCCTGCTCCTGTCAAGGATCATAGATGGATTTGGTATTGGTTTGGCAGTGACACTTGTTCCCATTTATATTTCTGAGACGGCACCATCAGAAATAAGGGGATTCTTAAATACCTTTCCACAGTTCTCTGGTTCCACTGGAATGTTTCTTTCTTATTGCATGGTTTTTGGAATGTCACTATCTTCAAGTCCAGACTGGAGATTAATGCTTGGAGTTCTGTCAATTCCCTCCATGCTATATTTTATATTAGCAATATTCTTTTTGCCCGAGTCTCCGAGGTGGCTTGTAAGCAAAGGGCGAATGCTAGAAGCTAAAAAGGTCCTGCAAAAGTTACGTGGAAGAGAGGATGTCTCAGGTTTGTAATCAATGTCTGCTTTGAGCGCCAAAGCTAATGCCTGAATAATTTTAGTGATAGGTCTAGTCCTGCTGTTGAATCTTATCTACAAGTAGGAATTCTAGAGGAAAACGAATTCCTATTATTTCATCTGTTATGTGAGCAAATGTGTCAAATCTCTTGGCGATAGCACAGTCCTGATGTGATTCTTTCATTTTTCCTTGCCTCATATTATGTCACATGTTAGTTATTGCATAGATTTGCAACATGTGTAAGTCAATGTTGCAAAAGGCCCAAGTCTTTTCATCTCTTATTTGAAGTTCTATATAAAGTAATTTGCCAGATTTTTCCCATTTGTTAATCAAGAATTCTAGAAACTTTGTTGTGTTCTTACAGTTGAGAATTGTTTATGCAATTCTTAGAAACAAGTCCTTGTACATGTATGTACTGTTTGTCATCGATTGTGTTTACTCTCTTCATGCATTGTCAGAAAACTTTTGGTGCAAGTTTCAATGAAATATTTTTTTGAGGCCTTTAGTTGTATATGCATGTTGTGAGGAATATGTTACATAAAAAAATAAACATTCTCCAGTTTATTTCGTTGCCTTACCTTCACTTAGACCTGTCCGTTCTAAAGGATTATTCTTTTTTTGATTCATTTGGTTTAGTTATTTATTTTGCTTCTGGATGCCAGCACTTGTTTTTAGTTGTGGGCATGCCTTCCAGTGTTTTCCCCCTCTAGGGTGATCTTCATGGTTAACTTTCTGCCTTACCTTGGTGCCATTCTTGATGCATGTCATAATCTTGTTGATCCCTGATAATCATCAAAACCAATGACATGGCAGTGAACTAGTTCTGCATGAAAATGGAAATCATAATAGAAGGCACTTAATTGGTAGGAGAGATGGGAAGTTTTCATTTCTGTTAATGTTGATCAACCTTACTCAATTAGTCTCCTTGGTTCTTTGTTAGAAAACACATGATGAAATTCAATTATTTTGCTGACAAAGGGACTAATTAGGATTCTCCTTGCATTTTCTATTAACATGTTTAACCAGGGATGTCCCCGCCCCCACCTAAATTCTGATTTATTTAATATGCATTTATTTGCATAATGAGTTTGTGAGACAATCTATCTCATGGGCTTCTTTCAGTAACATGACAACAAATGAGATTCTGATCATATGTTGAATCATCAACAGGAGAAATGGCACTACTAGTTGAAGGTTTGGGTGTTGGAGGTGAGACATCCATTGAAGAATACATAATTGGTCCAGCCAATGAACTTGATGATGAGCAAGGAGCTACAGAAAAGGACAAAATTACACTGTATGGACCTGAGGCAGGGCATTCCTTGGTCGCTCAGCCTGTCACAGGACAGAGTGCACTAGGTCTGGTGTCTCGACGTGGTAGCATGGAAAATCAGAGTGTTCCTTTCATGGACCCTCTTGTCACACTTTTTGGTAGCGTCCATGAGAAGCTGCCAGAGATGGGTAGCATGCGAAGCACACTATTTCCTAACTTTGGTAGCATGTTCAGTGTAGCAGAGCAACATCCAAAAACAGACCAGTGGGATGAGGAGAGTGTCCAAAGGGAGGGTGATGACTATGCCTCTGATTCTGGAGGAGATGATTCTGATGATAATTTAAGGAGCCCCCTGCTCTCTCGTCAAACAACGACTATGGAAGGAAAGGACTTTGCCCCTCCAAATGTTTCTCATGGGAGTGTTTTAAGCATTAGACGCCACAGCAGTCTCATGCAAGGAGTTGATGGCGAAACTGCAAGCAGTATGGGTATTGGTGGTGGATGGCAGCTAGCCTGGAAATGGTCTGAGAAAGAACAAGCAGATGGTACGAAAGGAGGATTCAAGAGGGTTTATCTGCACCAAGAAGGTTACCCATGTTCACGACGAGGCTCTCTTGTTTCACTTCCAGGAGGTGATGTTCCTGAAGAAGGTGAGTTCATCCAGGCTGCTGCCCTTGTGAGTCAGCCTGCTCTTTGTTCGAAAGCGCTCATTGGCCAGCATCCAGTTGGGCCTGCTATGGTGCATCCATCAGAAACTGCTGCCAAAGGGCCAGTTTGGGGAGAACTTCTTGAAGCAGGGGTCAGGCATGCATTGCTTGTTGGCATTGGCATTCAAATCCTTCAGCAGGTGAGGATTCCTGTTTTGCACAATAAACTATGTTTGTTATCAATATATTTTCTAACATCTAGCTTATTGTACGTGTTCCCTCCTGTAACTCCGAAATTGTTTTAATTGTTTGACATCATTAAAATCACCAGGAATAAAAGTTATCTTCTGTTGTTTGGACTACTGTTCATATCTTGTACTTCATATGTATTCTGGATGACCTGATATTGAGATCCTTTTTAATCTTATGTAACTTGATAAAGCTGTGGTATCGAGTTTCCCTTTACTTGATGGTTCTTATCATTGACAGTAAATTCTTAACCATTGCCTGGGAGTTTGGCTTGAGACTTAAAAGGAAAAAGACTGAAGATTCAACCAAAGTTCCTCATCAGCTGTCACTTAGTCAAGTTCCTTTTGTTGTACCAGATACATGAAAGCGGACTCCTACCTAATCATTTCTGCTGAGAATCCTGAGTTTTAAAGCATTCACGTGTCCAGTCCCTGCTCCAGATGACAGTACCAACCTTTTGACTGTGTCTTGGTGCTTTGTTTCCAGAGTCAATGGTTTGGTGCATACAGGGTAGGGGTGTAAACGGAACCCGATAATCCGATATTCCGACCCGATACCGATAAAAATTATCGGTTTCGGAATCGGAAAATGATACCGATAGCTTATCGGAATCGGTATCGGATATTCCGATAAGTTATCGGAATCGGAATCGGAATCGAAAAAATAATCGGAATCGGTATCGGTATCGGTTATTCGATAAATTACCATAAACTCAAGGTAAAATTATGGTAAACATCTTACTTTATCAGAATTTTGGTTTCGGTAATGTTATCGGAATCGGAACGGAATCGGAATTAACTATTCTTATCGGAATCGGAATCGGAATCGGAACCATATTTCGGTTATCGGAATCGGTATCGGAATCTGTGTTTCCGGTTCCGAAACCGACCCGTTTACAGCCCTAATACAGGGCAATCTAGCTTGCACTTTCCACATTATTGGCTATCTTATTGATATCAGATTTTTTAGGCATGCTACTTGATGCTCTGCCGTTCTAATAATGTCCAATTAAAGCTTGACATCATTTCTCTTCATTGTGTGGGCAGTTTGCTGGTATAAATGGAGTTCTATATTACACACCTCAGATTCTTGAGCAAGCAGGTGTTGGCGTTCTTCTTTCAAATCTTGGCATTGGCTCAGACGCAGCATCCATCCTGATCAGTGCTCTAACTACACTGCTGATGCTTCCTTGCATAGGAGTTGCCATGCGTCTTATGGATATCTCTGGGAGAAGGTCAGATTTTTTTTTAGTTTCTCTGTCTTGTTTTCTTGGTAATTTTATTTGTTCTGTTTATGTGGAAGTGGGCATTTGTTTTGGCATGGGGACCAACAGTGATCTCACTTGCAAATACTTAACAGTAAGCATCTAGTTACCTTCTTTTAACTGGTTAGGCATAGCAGAAGACTTAATTATCATCTAAAAGCTCTAGCCCAGGGACTTATGTGAAGTTATGGGATGTCCAAATGATTCCTCGAGGTATTTAAGGTATCTACATGTGGCATAACATGTCCCTACTGCTAGCTCTTCTAGATTTGAATATTTCTGTTCTGCTGATGTGGTCCACTGTCCCATACTTTTGTAACCATATATGTAGTAAGTGACAGGGATAAACCATTGCCCCACCATTCGGGATTTGATCTGTGAGTGCGCTTTTGCAATGTAGGATTGACATAAATTTCTTAGATCTTTCTCTGCATTATAAAGAAAGTGACAAAACTCTCATCAGAGCCCTTTTTTGTCTTATGTTCAGGAGCCTTCTGCTCTCTACAATCCCTGTTTTAATAGCCTCACTCATCATACTGGTTGTGGCCAATGTTGTGGACTTGGGTACTGTTGTGCATGCCATACTCTCCACCATCAGTGTTGTGGTTTACTTCTGCTGCTTTGTCATGGGCTTTGGTCCAATCCCCAACATCCTCTGCTCGGAGATATTCCCAACTCGAGTAAGAGGAGTGTGCATTGCCATATGTTCTCTCACGTTCTGGATTGGCGACATCATCGTGACCTACACCCTCCCTTTGATGCTCAACTCCATTGGCCTTGCTGGCGTATTTGCCATCTACGCTGCCGTCTGCGTGATTGCACTTGTGTTTGTGTTCCTCAAGGTTCCAGAAACAAAGGGCATGCCTCTTGAGGTCATCACAGAGTTCTTCTCTCTCGGTGCAAAGGCTGCAAGGAATTGATGATAAAAGGGTTATTTGGAGTTGAGATTTTCAGTACAGAACTCCAGAGTGAGAGAAAGTCACTTGTTGCTGTAGCCATCTCACACCAAGAAAGTTGCATCCTCCAGATGATCTGGTGAAGTCCAAGTGGTTAATACTTGACACAAAGACCCAAGGTGGATGGCTAGGAATTTGAGGGTTTTTTTTTTTATGGTTTCAAGGATGAAAGTTGCAGGGAACTTGCCAGTTTTGCTCATTGATTTTTACCATATCCATTTTTTTTATGTTAAAACTCTTCAATGCTCTTGTTTTCTTTTCCCTTTTCTCTCTATCACTGCCCTTAATTCAGCATCATGGTTGCTGGCCAATCAACATGTGTTCTGTGATTGGCACTCAAGAAAGAGTACGAGGGCAGTTGATGAGACTTCCCATTGCAAATGTGAGCTTCCACCTTCAACATGAAAAAGGAAATGTTAGAATAAATTTGGAATGTGCTCATCAAAACGACTACACGACTGTTTTACTTATTGTTTTTCTTCTTGCATAAATACAGTGAAAGTTTCTTGTGCATAAAAAAAAGACTTACCTAGTGCACAACTATGAGAGATGGGAGTTCTTCAGATCTTGTGTTTAGGGACAGTAAAATTAGCGAGATTTTGTCGTCCGTCTAGACCAGAGATATACATTTCTATTTTGAGTATTGAGAAACACTCCACTTCTGCCTTGGACATAATTGGCTAGTGGGCTCCACTAACTTTCTGTTCTCTTCTCCATATATTTTTCTTTCTCAATGTAAAATAATATTTATTACTCTTAAGTTGTCATTTATCTCGTTACGGCTAAGAATAACAAATCATAAATTAAGAATGATAAATAACTTAAAATATCTATCACTCTTGAAAGTTTTGTCACTATTAGTGTCTTATTTGTCATCTTTAACATTAAGGTTGATAAATAGTAATTTTAAATTTCTGACAAATATATTTTTATATTAGAAAAAAAAGGTGTTGCAAGGAGTGATGCACACACAAAGCCTTCTCCTAAACAGTAGCAGTAATTTATTGAGAGAAATGTTAATGTTTCTTGCAATAATGCTCAGATTACAAGAAAAAAAAGTAATCTTATTTGCCCACAAAAAAATGGAAGTGGGCACTTCAGCCAATAAATTTATTTTCTTATAATAGATTAATAGAATTGGTTTCTTATAATCCACGTCAATATTATCATAAAATATTTTAAAATTCTCTTGCAAAAAGTAAGTTCTCATCCATATGAAACATGTCCACATTGTGAGAGAAAAGGGGGACAACATAACGTGGTGGTGGGGGGGGGTGGAGGGTTTTGGAGTATCGGATAGATGGTGATAGCTTGCACAATGCCAGTTCAGAGGACGAATGCTGCTTCCCCACGGCAGTGATCAAGTGATAAAATGGAGGAAGATTTTAGCATATTTTGAGGCCGACATATATTATCTATAATAGATACATGCGTATTGATATAAGACTCAATAAATCTCATTTACATGTGTTAGAGATAGATAATATTTACTCGTCATAGACGGATCCCAAAAAGATCTAATAGAGTCATGTGACTCTATTAGAATTTTCGAACTCTTATAGTTTACTTTAAAATCTAGTTCAAAAAATCAAAACTCTTATAGTGATCTTACTGACCTCGGCTAAATGACGACTCTATTGAGTGACCTCACTAAATAAAAATATCCGAATAATCTCATTAGATAAAATTTTTGCATCCACCTTAGAACATGACAAAAACATCTCTCTCCATCTCAGTCATGGTGCACTCTTTTTTCTTTTCCCCCTTGAATCAGAGGTTAATTAACTGGACTATTTTTAGAGAACCCATCTTTGAACTGGATGCCAAAATTTTCTATATATTAAGAAGAAAAAAAATTTAAGGATGGAGGTGTTGTTTATGTTGGCATTTTGTTTGGGACAATATGTTGTTTTTTTTAGTCAACTTTGGCATCAAACAGCTCTGGGAATCACATGCCAGCAACTCAAACTCTGAGCAGTGAGGCTGCCTCCATGATACTTAAGCTTAGGGTTTGTTCTGTATTCTGTCACTCTGGCCAGTTGCAGCATGTGAGTGTGAGATAAAAATATAATGCACTGGTATTTAAGTTTATGAGAGTTTAGATTGATAAGTTATATACTGTTAATCTAGCTATCTTCAATTATTGAGATTTAGAGTTTGGTAAGATAAGATTATCAGGACTCATAATTTTGCCAGGAATCGAAGGCATGGTAAAAATTAACTCGCATATCTGGGTTTATTTGGAATAAATATCAATTACCTTATTTATCTTATTAAATCATATTTTCTTATAGAAGATCTTACATTCATAAATTATCTTCGTCTATCTAATTACCAAATTGGCCCGCAAGACAATATTTAATCCCCAACTTATGATTTTTCCACTTTTTCACCCCTAAAACTAGCAATTTCTGAATATTTGTCGGTGTATTAGTGATTAAATATCTTATTAATCTGCCCTATTGCGGCCCCCACCCTGTTTTCCTTTTCCCCGGTGACATAAACATTGAAGTTAATTCCAATATTTCATATAATAATAACTTACATCAAACACAACTCACTCTTGATCAAAAATAAAAATGAGAAAATAAAGTTAAGTGGAGAGGAAAATTGGGTTTAAACAAAACTAAATAAATAAATTATGACATTGACTTAGTCAACCTAGCTCCTTACACGTGGCATTCTTCGTTCGTTGCCTCAAAAGAAACGTCGTTAGCGATAACAGACGAGTCTGTAGTAGAGCATCACCGTCCTCGCCGGCCTCCGCCGCCGCCCGCCTCCACCTCCTCCTGCGGTGCCGGAGACGCCCGCGCAGCCTCCCCTGGACCAGACGCCGCTGCCGGAGACGCCCGGCCGGGGTACGTGGCGCCACACTTGTCACACGTGGGGGCGGCGCCCCCAGCTCCGGGGTCCAGGACGAGGCGGCAGGACGGGCACGAGGAGTGCGACACGAGCCAGGGGTCGACGCAGGCGACGTGGAACCGGTGGCCGCACTGAGGTAGCACCCTCACCTCGTCGCCCCCGGCGAACTCCGCCAAGCAGATGGGGCAGTCGTCGTACCCGTCCGCGCCCGGCTGGAAGGAGAGCCTGGGGAGGGAGAGGAGCGCGTTCCTGCTCAGGCCCTTGTCCGGCGCCGTCGCCGCCGCTGGAGGCGGCGTAGGCGCCTCCTCCGGCGGCAGGCCCCAGGAGTAGTGGCGGAGCCAGGCGCAGCGGGCGACGAGAGTCAAACCCACGACGCAGACGAGGGCAGCGAGGAGGGCGGCGAGGATGACGACGACATGGGTCTCCAGTTGCATGGGTTGCGGCGAGGGAGCCGGCCCCATGTGGCCGGCCGCTGCCTGCAGCAGCCTCCTGGGGACCTGCATTGCCATGTCATGAGAAGAAGCAGCAGCAGCAGAAGGGAGAAGAAGAAGAAGAGGAGAGATGGAGAAGAGGCGATTGGGAGAGGTGTGGGAGAAGAGGAGGAGGAGGAGGGATTCTGGGATGTTGGTGGGTGGGATTGATATGTAGATATATATATATATACACAGAGGCTACAGAGGAATGGATTGGTTCCATTCCATCAACTTTTCCCTTTTTCATGAGGAGGGGGGAAGAACAGGAAAAAGTGAAAGATATTTTCTTCTGGTTTGGGGACCCACCAAGTGGTGGCCTGTTTACATGTACCTGAGAGTAGAAGATATTTTTGCTGCCCTAGGTTAAATGGTTCAGCTGGTATTTAGTAAGTTCTTTCCATTGGGAGAGTCCAAATTTGATTTGGTGTGTTCCTCAAACACTGTGAACCATCAGTTTTGAAAGATTAATAAATGTGATGTTCTATATATGTTTATTTCATCTTCTTATTAGTTCAAGTCACTCATAATAGATGATCAGACAATCATCTATTATGATGCAACTGAATCAACTAAGTTGTCGCCGAATAGAATTATTCTCAAAAAAAAAAAAAACTGCTCAGGCCTACGTGGCTATCACTTAAAGAAGAGTTCGATTCTATCCAAATAGGTGATCCACACAGGTGTGCGCGCATGCGTGCTTTGAAGGGAATGAAACAAAAGGGTCTCTCTCTCTCTCTCTTTTCCGTATATTCCTCTTTAAACTTCCATATTTACTGTGAATTATCAAAAATATTCTTCCCAGTTTCCAACTTCCCATATCAAAAGATAATTGCACTTTTAACAATATTGTCATGTTGAAATCACAAATCTGCCATCTAAAGTTAGGAGTACTCCCCCACAACATGCACCAATGTTATGTTGAATTAAATACCCACAAATATTTAGATATATTAAGAGTGTTTTTAACATTTTATAGGTGCCATATATATAGAAAAATATGTATGTTTGACTATAGGGGAGGGCCACATGCAGCAGATGCCTTGGTAGAGTAGGAAGTGGGGATGCAGACAAAGAGATATATCCAGACACAAACCTCAAAAAAGGGAGGTGGTGGATCATGTACTGGTCAGTACTGCCACCTTGAAAAGGTAGTAGTAGTAGTGATCTAGTGGAGCATCTTGAGAGCTTTGAGCTTATCCCAAGGCAAATGGAGGATTCGGTACCTTTTGGGTGATCCTTTGTGAGGCACTTTTTGAGGCTATTTTGATAGAAGGATAAGAGGTTCGGATGACAAACTTCACAATATCATATATTAACAGGTTTGATAATCAGATAAGTTATCTCGTAAGATGGATATTCGTTGATAAGATAATCTCCGATAGTTGTTTCTTATTTTGATACATTATTAGGAGGTATGATAATTTTATATCACATCGATCATTTTATATCATATCAAGATTATTAATGAGATAATTTTATGTCACATCAGAGTCATTAATTAGTTTTGTCTCCACTTTGACATGTTTTGAGCCATAATTTTATCAGCTTAAAAATAAGAGTTAGATTTATCAAGATTTATCACCAATAAATATCTGATAAACTATTCAATTTACTAAAACGACATAACAATTATCAGGATTGATAAACTCATTTTATCAAAAATTATCAAGATTTATTGGGTTATCAAATCTGCTCATATTTTTATTGTTCCATATGAGATTGGTTTGATTCTTTTTTACCTCAGTTCAGCTCTACATGTAACAATAGCTCCATTCTATGACACTTTCACATTAATCTTTTTATTAGGCAATCTTTAACTTTTGAACAAATAGATAGCCTAAGCCTTCTCTTTCTACACGGCTTATGACTAGGTCATTATAGATCCATCGACTTTTGCTTGATTTGTTCCCAAACCAACCCAATATTGTATAATTACATGGGTTGTGCTCTAACCTGTTCAAGTCCAAGATATTATAATTACCACCTGATTTGGACAATTTAGACTAACAAAAGAAGATTCCCTTGAGCCAAGTGAAGTATGCATGAAAGACTAATAAAAAAAGATTCTTTCAATGTCTCATTCTTGGGTCCAATGAAATTCATAGATAGAGAAGTTCCCAAGAATTTGTCCCAAAAAATATGCCTCACAAATTATAGACAACAAGCCCATATATATAAGTTAGTAACATTCTCTTATTTTTCGATCTAAGATTAATTGTGTTCATTATTGCCTCAGCCCCGTTACACATATAGTAACTCCAGTCCGTAGCTGTTCTATGTTAAGTTTTCTTATTAAATAACTCTTTCTAAATAAATGAATAACTTTCTTCTCTTACACAACTCACCAATGGATCACTACATGAGCAAACTTGAATTACTTATCCACACCCTCTTTGGGATATTTACGCTTTATCCAAACTTATCATGTGTATTAAAGTGAGATATAATGAGGGCACGCGACGCCGCCGTCCACTGCGCTATCAATTTTTTTTGTATAATTTTATTATTTATATAATTATATATAGGCATTCGGTTCATTTCGATTTTCCAACTTGAAATCGAACCAAACCACCTAGCCCATGAAACCGAACCGAACCGAACTAGCCGATTCGGTTCGGTTTTTCGATTTGGACCATATTTTGTACAGCTCTACTGGTATCGGTTCGAGTTGGGCCGGTGCCCTTATTGGGCCGACAGATCTAGGCCGACTACTGAGACCTGTGAAGTGGATATTACTATTTATCAAAATGGTGCATCTCATCACCAATCGCAAGAAATCTACCTTCATGGGTGATTTTTTCAGCCCATGCAGGTGGCTATTTCAGATCAATATATTGCATTATAGGGAATAAATCTCCTATAAACTTGGCCATCCGGCAGAAGCACTCGGGCATGGACCCTGGAGAGGGGTTAAAATCCCAACATGGTGTTGTGATATGTGCAAGATCGCCTCGTTCTTGGGGATGTACATTGGAGCATTAGAAGTGTCCAAAACATGATGCTGTAGTCCGATGTTGGTTAATTTGTAGAGAGATCAGTTCCTGCAGCGGTGGTGCCTGGTAAACTCCAGAGAGAGCTGGGCATATATCCACCTCCATGGCTGCAACCCTCTTCACTGTTTACCAAGAACTGCTATTGGACACAAAGGTACCCCCTGCATGAATTTTGAGATGATCACTGGGCAAGAAGAAGTTCACAATGGCTGCCATGTCTTGCGAGCAGAAAGTGGTCACCAGTAGGGTGTCAATGGGTGGGCTTGGGCTGGCCCAATTCAAACCCAGTTCAACCCAACACTAAAATAACCCAACCCAAGCCCAACCCAAATTTAATGATCAAAGTAAAACAAACCCATGCTAGTCCATTGGGACCCGTTTCAGCCCATCAAGCTAATATGTAAATAGATTCACTATTTTAATTTAAGCATGTTTTAATTTAGATAGAACTATTGGTGTGGTGGAAACCGATTTTTTTTATTTAAGCATGTTTTTTAATACATGTGTAGGTATGGTGGTTATTGATAGGTATAGTGGTTATTGATGTCTTTTAGCCCAATGGGCTAACCCGAGTCCACCCATCAAGTGATGGGTTTGACAAATGGGCTTCAAAAGATCCATGGGCTAACCCGAGTCCAACCCAAATTGAGTTTGGAGTGGACTGCCCATTGGATTTCAAACTAACCCAGCCCATTGACACCCCTAGTCACCAGGCATCGATCTGTCATTTCTGAATCAAACATGCAAATGGGTGTCTGAGAACTTTTGAGTGTGGCTAAGTTTGGGAGCTGTATATATATGTGCATCAAAAAGCAGCAAGGCTAGCTTTTTATTCTTCACCATCTTGCTGAAAACATCGTTTCTAACTCAAATGTACAGTTCCTTTACATCAACTGAACAATGTAACACATATGTGAGAGCAAACCTTGCAAAAATCTTTGGATTGCAAAACTCCGCACATCATGGCTACATGCGGGGCTGTAGCCAGCATATGCATCAGATCAGACTTGGTCCACTTGGCGAAGTGCTTGCCAGAGCATAGTTGCCTTCAGGTTTTTGATGGTCTTCGGTCCGCACAAGTTGTTCAGTAGGTATGAGTTCTAGCTCGTTGTGGTTCGAAGGCGGCATCAAGATGGAAGTTGATGGTGTAGCAGAAGACGGCATGTCCTTGTTGCCCTCTGGGGCGCCTTGGTCTGCGACGTTTCTCCTCCTGGTAGGGCTTCTGGCAGCGGCCGTAAGCCCGGCAGCATTCTGGAAGTGGAGTGCGTTCGACTTCGGGCTTCCGCCGGGGCTCCCCCTGGGAGACCTCGTTGGGGAGTTAGCCGATGACTTCTCGTTCTTCTTCTTCGCATTCTGGCGCCACTTCTTGAGTGCCTTGGATGTTTGATCATCAAATATGGACCTCTTCATGTGTGAACCCAACTGATACAGAGACATAGGAATGTGAATCTCATTGCAGAAGGAGATGAGCTCTTTTGGCTGTTGGGAATGCATGGCAATTGTTGCATGTGATGATGTACATTAGGACCATGGCTAGAAAGGTCTGTAAAGACAGATGACTGGAGCTGAAGAGGCTGATGCTTGTTTCAAAATCTTAAGTTGCTCATCTGCCTAATCTTTGTACTAGCTTTTATCATGTGAAACAGACAGAAAGAGTCTTGGGTTTCTACATAGCATGTTATGAAAGATTAAGATGATAACTGACCCACAGTATACAGTTGAAAGTTGAAACATGTTCTTTCAGGCAATTATTTGTACTTCCTACATACCTTCCTCCAGAGAGTGATTGTTTTTTGAACTCACAAAAGAGAACAAAGTTTCATGTTGCAGAAGATAAGTGTAGGGCACCTTATTGCAACAGTCCTACATTAGCAGAAAAGATGAAGAAAGGGAACCCTTCAAGCTGTGGAAAACAAGAGCCATTGCTGGGAAAGATGAAGTGGGTGGTCTGATTGAAGTGGGAGAGAGTAAGAAGAGAGATCAAAGTGAGGGGGCAAGAAGAAGAGGCCAAGAGAGAAAATGGGAGTGAGAGGAGATGACAAAAGGGGAGGTCCTAGCATCCCATTCCATCTATATAATTATTATGGATGGTTAAGAATCCATTGCTTCCAGCAGAAAGGAGAAGTTTCATGTCCACATGAAAATTTTGACATTAACCATACGGTGATTCCTAGTGCTAACAGAGTAAGCCAAATGTTCAACTTGCATGAGGGAACAGTTCTCCTTTCCACAAAATGCTACTTATCCAGCAGTTTGGGACCCTTCGTGATACACCAATACAAATATACAATGTTCGAAGCTGTAGGTTGAAGCAAGATCTCACAATACTTACAAAAGTAAAAAAGATTTTAAAACACAAGGCAGATGAGAAACCTGAGAGACAAGAGCATAGAGTGGTAGTGTAACATAGCTGCACAAGAATTGGACAGCCACCCTGCATGAAACCATGGAAATCAGATGAATGATTAGAATAAAAGCATGGGGAACCTTAACAGTCCATGATTCTTTTTCCAGTGTTAACAATGAACAGGTCGTTACTGGAAAAAGGTCAGGAATATTCAGTCATTACATCTTTATATATGAACCTGTCTGGAAAGTAAGAACCAGATCATCTTCATGCCAAAAGATTGGGCATAGAGGAGACACATCTTTTAAGAAGTACAATAAATTGTCATATATCTGCAGACACCCTGATTATCTTCTCCTTTTGCAAATAGAGTAAAGATGGCTTGCATTAGCTGGAAATTAGATATTACATTTACAAAGTCTCTTGCCTAAAAAATGTTGATAGCATAATAGGTAGATCAAATTCATGGTCAAAAACTAAAAGTTTCAACTTCGATAATGGGCTTTTGTGCAGAAAGATGAGTTTCCATGCAGCAGAGAAAGATCTTTTCTAATGGTCATTGACCTCAAACATCATGCTAAAGGCAGACCAATCAGAGATCAATTTCTTTCGATGGTAATCAAATTTTCAGAGCTTTGTGACTTGCCCATTTGGTTAACCTGTTCAAAATTTCGTTACACCTTTTCAACTGAAGCATGCTTAAGAAGTACATCAAAACAACCTAATATCTAATGTAGACAAAGTTTCTAATAACCTTTTCTTCTGCTCTGTATCAGTATTTGCACTAATTGATTTGTTCAGATAAGACGTCATTCAAACAAATTTAGTAAATCATTGTCGTCGGATCAAGTAAATCTTGTTCTGATGCATCCATAAAATAAAAGCAAAAAAGCCAACGAAAATTCCTAATGATGAGGAAGTAAATACCAGGAAGTGGACCTTACCAGAGAACTACCCTTGCCATTGTAAGACCAAAGTCTCGATGGAAACAAGAGTGCAATCCAAACTCATACTGCAGGGATGGAAGAAGTAAAAGTCAAATCTAAATATAGAGAAACAAGAATGGGCATAGGAATAGATAAAGACATTAAAATTAGGTAGAAAAAAATAAGAAGGGTGTCTCCTACCCATATCCAAAGGAAATATATCATTTGAAATGCATCTGCATGGAAAATGAAGTAAATAGTTCATCAGACATCTGAAACTTTATAGCATCTGGCCTTGACTAACAGTATCAGAGTTGTGGCAATTGAAATAGATGCTTATATCTGATCAAGTCAGTAGTTTTCATCTCAACACTACCCACAAAGAAAAAGAAAGAAAAGGACAAGGTTACAGGCACAAAATAGATAAGATGGTTTCTCGAAGTAAGATTTCCCCACATTTAATCATAGTATGGTTCTCCAAGGACTGCCAACTTGGAGAGGAACTTGGTAACTGATTTTTTACAAGGACAAGAAATACTAGATCATATAGACATGAGGACACCAATTTTGATGATCCATTTAATTTGTTTGTGTATAATACATCAAGAGAGAGAGTCAATTAGTACCTGAAACAGTGTGAAGTGTATGAGAAATAGAACTAAACCAGGATTCCCAAACCAAAAATGGCGATCAGTGAGCTGCACAAGGGGAATCCCTTGGACCACTACATGTCTCTCTTTGATTTCCAAAGCACAGCGCGAAATGATAGCTTGCAGTTTTGTCCCAACCGCCAATAATATCTATTCAGCATACCATACATCAGGTAAGCTGTTCTGAACTGGAGGGATATCCAAATAGTTCTTTTGAGGAACTCATACCAGTACGGGAGCTACAGCAACACAGAACAATGTATGCCATCCTGAAAGGTGAAGGAAAAAAAATTGAGTTAATGGTGATAATCTGAATAATCTAGTAACTAATGGAAATGCCTCTGACTTGTAAGCTTACCATGTACGTTTAGTAACAAGAAAAGCACGGAAGCAGCCCACAGAGTTGGACTGCAAGGACATGAAACCAACATGTAAAGAACTGAAAGTAGACAAAAAGCTTTCCCAAGGAATTATATTATGCGCCATATAATAGATATAAACATAAAAGTGAATTCCAATCACAATAGTTTGGAATGTAAACAGTAATAGTTAACCCACCTGATGCCTACCACCACTTTGAAGTCATCCTCCAATGACCTCTTAATATACTTCTGAAAGTCAAACTTGGTGCCCGGAGCTAAATGAGCCTATACAAATTTGAAGCAATTGATAAATAGAAGATAAAACTACATAAAAATATGAAGATCCTGGTGTGAAGGAACTCACAGTGATAAAGCCATTGCGCATGGTCAGATAATCTGCCTTACGAACAGACCTGAAGAACTGGCGAAAAAAGCTTACCTGAAAAGGAACAAAAATGTGGAAAAATAAGTAACCGAACAAACACCAAATACATGGTCCACTTCCTAGATATATGCAGAAGATATCATGAATCACAAGAAAATCATCTAGACTCCACACATGTGGGAAGACAATTCACAAAGTAAGGAAAAATAAATGAGACCAAAGACCCAACATTTGGTGGCTGCAAAGCATCTTCCACTACATGCAATCTATAACCTAGTGCATCTTCCAGGAAATAAACCCTCCATAAGTACCAAAACCATGCAAAAAAGATGACAACGACTTCTATATACTGTGTGCAAACATGCAAGAATCAGAAGAGAGTCAAAGCTGCAGGAAACCAAAGACCACATGAACAAAAAGCAACAATACAGAGTAGCTGCACAGTATCTACCAGAAAATGGTCTAGGAATAGACACCTTTTGGCCCAGCAACCCCCCAAGGAAATAAACTCCCATAAGCCACATATCGAATGCAAAATGATTGTAACAACTTTATGCACATAAGATACTAATGAGGACTACACGAGACACTGAAAGGAACCACTCATATAAGCTGAGAACGACAAGCAAAAAAAGGAGGTGCAAATTTCTTACAGCATAAAACGTGAAGGAAGTCTTCATCCAGGAATTGGTATGAATTCGCACAAATGATGTCTCATGGGCAAACCTGAATCTTGAAGGATCTGCATGGTTACCTTATGTCAGCATATTATAAACAATAGGCTAGAAGAGGTACTGCTTTTCTATAGTGAAGAACCACACCATTTGAAAATTCATAATCAAGTGATGAGGTCTCCTTTTCCCATTCTTTCCACTGACGAATCTGTGCTTGCAAGATGTGGATTCACAATCACATTAGCAATGTTCAGTGCAGGCAAAATATAAATATCAAGGTAAAGCTTTTCTTTAGCACATACCTTCGCCCTTCCAAGTACCATGGTTAGGCAACTGTACACTAAATGAAAGACCGCTAAGAAAAATATGAATATGTGCAATTGGTGAATTCCATTTACTGATACAAGTGGCACCTTCCCCTGTTGATTGGAAGCAGTTAATAATGCTGCGAGACTGACAGTACAAATCAAAAGACTCAACTGCAGATTATGCTATACCAATGCCAGTGAACATAGGATGCATAATTAACTGATTGGTTAAAACATCATGCCATGAATGAAGGGAAGAAAGCAATCATCCATGTTACTGAATCAAACACATCTTCAAAGGCAGTAATCATCCATCAGAAAGACATAGGAAATAAACACCCAGGGAAGGGCACAAGGTGAACAGGCGTCCACTTCTCTGTCCCCACCCTGTGGAACTAGCACAACCCCATAACTAGATTCACAATGCTTAAGTTGATGTTTAAGGTGAAACTTTTTCACTAAAAATGCAACAGCCATGTCCCTCATCATCTCTGCATGGTAAACATGCCAAATTTGTAATAAGCCAAGCTATCCCAGATGTTTTCTTCTTCAATTCTTCCTTCCAATCTGCACCATTTCATGCATGGTGGCTCGCTACATATAATTCTTCTAAGTGCAATACATTATACACATTTCTACCATCTGCTTGGACTCTGGTCCACACTGCTGGAGCAGGTGAAAAGGCAAGCCCTTGTACTAAGACCAAGCATACTTACTCATTTGCATAGCAAAATCACTGCTGAATCAGATATCAAGAACAAGAATCACCTTTTATGGTTAGATGACACTCATAGAAAACAACCTATATATAATGATGTAGGCTCCAAGACATCATTTAAGGGGGGAAAAAATCCATGGAATCATTACTCACTTTTGGACATGATGCACCACCTCCTTCTGATAAAAATCTTCTACTTGAGTACATGTTCCTAATGGCAAACCACAAGAGTCTCCGACGGTGTTCTCCACCTGCCCCTGCCGCAGCTTCTGCTTCAGCCTCGACCTCAGACGCTTCCTCTGGCTCTGCGTGTGCAGCAGCCGCCTGCTTGACCTCAGCGGCACTGCAGGGCAACATTGTATTCGAAGTCTCTTCCATAATACATATTCTGGAGATGTAGCTCTGCCCAAACGTCAGCAACAAGGAAATGAAGCCAAGAATCATCAACTCTGCAAGCAAGTATACTCTTCATCAGATGTAAGCAAACTCTTCCTGCCAAAATATCCGGATTCCGGAAAATGTGACAGGAAAAAAATGCAAAAAGTACATACTTTTTTATGGTAGCAAGAGCAAGGAAACAAAGTGAAATAAGACGAGGGTAATTGTCCTCTAGGATTCTTCATCACTGGTTCAACTAGGAAGATCACAATTAATGCTCATGGGAGAAGTTGCATGCAGCCTTGAGCTCCATTTTCTTACTTATATCCCGTACGTGTTCAAGTAGTAGCAAGGGACACGGACCTAACCCTTACCTGCTTTAACCTTCTCAAGAGCTTCAAACAGAGCCTTCTTGCGTCTATGTGTGAGCCACTGCAATCAAGAGGCATTTGGATCATAAAGTAACAGATATAAGAATAAATGCGTCGGAATAGCCATGAAAAACTGCAGAAATATCGACATCCGAGGTCCCATGCGAAGTAAGGGAATGTGCAACAAGCATTAGTCGTAAATGACAGATAGAAAAGGAAACAAATTAAAGCAAATCTCCCGGCACAAGCAAGATCATTCAAACTTGTTTAATGGAGCAAGAAGAAAACATTAATCGTCCTTTTTCCTTCATGCCTCCTTCTGGAAGATCCCACAATGAATTCGGACACGGACAAGATAAGAACAAATGGGAAGATAAACGACTTCTGTAAGGGACATTTTAACAAAAGGTTACACGGCATTCTTGGCCAGGGCCCAAGCCGTTACCTCTCCAGTGTGATGGAGTAACTTCTCCAGTATGATGGAGATGAGGATGATCACGGCGACGACCGACGCCACAGCCCAGGTGGGCGTCTGGTCGAGCTCCCTTACCCCCGCAGAGCCGCCGCCGCCGCCGCCTTCCCCCATTGTCCTTCCTCAGAAGAACAGAGAGAGAGAGGAGAGAGAGAGAGATCTAATCGGGAAAAAGGAAGCAAATTTAAGAGGAACCCCTCCTCTAGAATTGGATCCCCGAGGCGTGGGCGAAGACGTCCAATGTGCTGCAGCTTGCTTCCTCCCCCTCGTCACCCCAGACGGCGAGAGCAGCACGAACCCATCACCCGCTCAGAGGGACCTCTGCATGGGAAGGTCGAGAAGGGGGGAGGGGGCGACAGAGGAGGAGGAGAGACGCACGGGGGGGATGCTATTTCGTATTTGAGGGGCCTTCATATGGAGGAAGGAAGAGGAAATGGGTCTTCCAGGGGAGAGGTGGTTTCAGAGAAGGGATGGTCTCGGGAGGTAGAGGAAGAAGAAAAAATGTGTCTTCGCCGGGAATGGGTGGTCTCAGGAAGGAATGGCCTCCATGCATGCATGCCTTCTCCCGTGTGTTTAGATTTCTTCATCTTGTTCTGCAACGATAAACACGGAGAGAGAGAGAGAGAGAGAGATGGACACCCAACAACCACATATTGAGAGGATCACCACAGATTGAGAGAGAGAGAGAGAGAGAGAGGTGTCTGCGGCGCTGGTCTCCTCATGGGGGAGCCACGCCACCGCCTTGCATGCCGCTGTCTGGTACAGCGCCATGCACGTCACCTGAAGTTGTGCAGGCGATGGACCCAAGAAATCTTTCGCACATGCAGCTCGTTGCTTCTTCTGTGACCTTTTACAGGATTCTAATAGGTGTGTCAAAAGCCTGCAGCCTACACAGATCAAGCGGTTTCCTTTTCTGATCAGGAGTTGGCTTTATCGCTCAAGCCGATGGAGTGGGCGGTCATTGCATCTTGCTCTATATGGTGCGTAGGAGATCCATCGCTGAATTAAGGCAAACAAGCCGTATCATATAGAAATGCTATGCTCCCGGTAGGAGCATAGTTTGACGTGAATGTCCCACCACAGCGCGTCACGTGGACAATCTCATATGTATTTAATATTTTTTTTAATTTTAAATAATACAATCAAATAAGATATTATAATGTACACAAATAGAATATTATTACACAATCTTATATTATTTATATGTATTAATATGTTATTTGTGTACATTAAATGTTATTTATGTACACTAATATCTTATTTTGTGTATTATTTTAAAATAAAAAAATAATGTATTAAATATATTTGGGGTCGCGTCCCTCCACGTGATGGACTGTGGAGGGACACGTTACGTCAAATTATGCTTCCGACTAACTGATAATATAGTATTTCTCACATCAATAAAGTTAGGTTTCAAAATAGATTTCATTAATGTAAGTCTTATTCTCAACCCAAGATATTTGCTAATGCATTTTCAATACAAGGAGTTATATATATAGAGAGAAATGCTACGCCTACGTGGAGGGGTCGCGCCCCTCCGCGCAAGCGACGCTTGGAGGGGCGGGCCTCCCGCATTAAATGCTGCGTTTTTTTTTTTTAATATTTTGTGCACTATTTTTATGTGCACAAATGATGTATTTGTGTGCACAAATGGTAAAAAAAAAAAAAATGGGCGCATTTAATGCGGGGGGCTCGCCCCTCCTCGCGTCGCGTGGGTGGAGGGGCGTGGCCCCTCCACATAGGCTGCGCTCTCGGCACTGCTGGGAGCGTAACATTAATCATATATATATATATATATATATATATATATATATATATATATATATATATATATATATATATATATATATCTGATCGTGCAGACGGCCTTGCTCATCTCATGCAAACGTTAATGAACTTTTACGGACTGAAGATCCATCCTCTAAGTATAACAGAGGATGAGACTCTAGCAATCACTAGTGAGAGGGCCTCAATATCTCAATTTTTTTTCAAAACACTTTTTTATCTGTAAACCAGTTCTTTAGGTTAAAATACACATATAAACACTAGAATAATCATACACACCAAAATATAAGTATAAAACTATTGAAATATAAACACTAAAATATAGCCATAACACTTCAATACAGCATTATGTTTACAGTTATATTTTGATATTATAGTTGTATTCTCATGTTTATGATTATATTCTAGTATACTCATGATTGCATTCTGATAAACATTTACTAAAATACAATCATTGCATTAGAACACACTCGTAAATATAAAATTATATTCAAATATTTATGAATATATTTTAATATGTATAATTATATTTTAGTATTTATAAGTGTATTATAATCTAAAGAATTTGTTTCTAGACAAAAATATATATATTTTTTAAAAAATAAGTTTTGGACATTTAGCGCCCTCTCATTAATGATAATTGTTAGAGTCTCATCCTCCTTTACATTTAGAGGATCTTCATCCTTTTATGGGGCCCCACGTCCTAGAGGTTTCAAGCAGTGTGGTGTCTTCATGATAACTTTATGCAAATTGTAAAGATTTCGGCTGGTCTAGGTCTGTTGATGCAGCCAATTATATAATATATATACATATATATGCTCTTCATGCAAATAAGTTAAAGCGACATAATTAATTAGTGACTTTTGTTATATAAAAGGCAGAGGAATCATGGATAATTACATCCTTCTTGCGCGCAAGAACTTATGCAGGAGATATCAGCTGTCTCGTAAATACATGCAGAGGTAACAATATATTAATTGTTGTTATAAAACTTGATATATATGGCTAAAGCTTATGATATGATGGATTATTAATGGTGTTTTCTCTATTCTATTTTGTTAGCTTTTGCTTGTTGGATATCTATTAAATTCCATGGTGATCTTGAGAGGGAAGAGTTAATTATATCTTTGCAAAAATACTCTCTCTATAGGTTTATTTGCATAAATATTTTCCCTTATTATTTATGTTATTCTTAAAATATAATATTAAAGTTCAACTAAATTTTAAATAAATTTAAGAATGTCTAGAGTACCTCCAATTTATCTCTTCGTGATATTGAGGGTCTAATTTGGGGGGAAAAGGATATATTTGTAAACCACATTATACTATCCGCATCACCGTGGTGGCCAAGATTGGAGATCTCTAGATATAGTACGGTATGAACTAGAGCATATCTCACCGGTTCGATCTAGCTAGTTTGATATCCCCTTCACATTAAAATTTAATAATAAAAAATAAATAAAAAAGAAGGGGAAAAAAGAAGATTATTAGGCGCCTAATAATAGTACCTTGGACTGTAAAATCACAAACATGATACAGTTCGGATATACCAAACTAGTTCGATCTGTTACATTCAACCATGGTCCACATAGAAGAACTTATGTATACGTTATTGAAATATTGCAAAGTCCCCCTATGATGTCTCATTGTCCTATTACAGCTATCATTTGTTTACATATGTGTTTTGTTCATCATTTAACGTGATTTATTCTCTATTATATAAAAGAAGAGGGCTATTTATCTCCTTCTCAAGTGAAAATATTTCTCAATATGGCAGAAATAATATTTGATATCGGAATACTCCATACCAGTGGTGGATCTTGAAAATTAGTTCAGTGGGGTCACTTGAGTCTAGGAAAGTCACCCTTAAATTCAGTGGGGTCACCTTTCATTTGCACACCTAAATAACAAAGGGTATTCCTACTTCCCTTTAGGACACCCCTCTAAGTCAGTGGAGTCGCGTGACCCCACTGACTCTAAAGATGATCCGCCACTGCTCCATACTCTTTACCATTCTTGATACATCTAAAATAGCCACGCAACAACACCTTAGGCCCTCAATAGGGCCCAAGATATCTTCTTGGACACTTATAAACAACTTATCAACTTGTTGGGCCCTTATCATAATATTCACTTCTTAACACCGAAATGAGAGAGATGAAATGCACAAATTGAGATTAAGTGGAGCATGAACAAATAACACATAGATCTCACACAATGTTAGGCGTTATGTCTATGCTGTACGGCACTACAGATTTTATGATTTTCGACATGATTTGGTACGTATATTATTTATTTATTTTTATTATTTTTTATAATTAAAATTATAAACTTTTTAAAACCATATCATATAGATACACTATGATGTGTCTCATACCACATCATACGATTGAAAATAAGATTCGGTCTAATTTTCCAATTCAGCAAACTATGATATAAAATACCCATATTTCTCCAAAAGAGAGTTTTCTCCTCACAAAGCCGACTAATGACACTATTTTTTGACATCAATTACCTCAACAAATAGAAAATATGTGACATCATCCTCTCACGAACCATGAAATGTGTATTGATATATTAAAAGTGAAATTAGAAAAATATTTTGAGTTATTAAACCATTTTGAGCATTAGCCGACTAAGAAGAAACGTCACAATAAATTACTCGACATCTGATTTGATTGATAAAATGTGAGACTTAATATCCGACTAATCAAGTTGGGTATCGAATAACCCACCATAAATCTTAAACCTTAACTTTTTATCATGTCAGCCCCATAAAAAAATATTTCTCAACTATTTTTCATATGTAACACATAAAAGTGTTGCTTGCCATTCGTGAAAACTTTCAGACCTAATTGGTCGGCCGCGCGAGCCCCACGCGAACTCGACGTGTGGGGCCCGCGCGGCCGACCAATCAGGTCGGCCCGCGGCGCTTTCACGTCCGCCCGGTTGAGAAAAGCATTTCTCAACTTTCATAGGGTGGCATGAGTGGCGCACAACACGTGGCAAGAGATGGGAGTTTAACAACTGGCAGCCATGTCACACTACGGGGTGAGGTGGCCCAATGACAAGAACGGTATACATCCCTAGTGGGAGCTACTTGTGTGGTGACCGGGCATCACCCAAATGGACGGCCGCCAAACCCGGCCGGCGTCGGCCGGGCAGCACGGCACCCGCTCGACATGGCCATTCCCGAAGTCGAACACCCCAAAGTCCGGCCCTCCATGCACGACAGCCCTGTGCCTCTCCGGCCAGTAATCGCTGAAGTATATGCAGTTCCTCCGGCAGACACCCGGCGGGAAGTCCCCCGTCGACATGGAGACCGAGCAGCCCGGGCCCAAGAACAGAGCCTGGTCCCCCAAGTTCTCAAGCTCCACCCACCGCGGCTGCTCCGGGCCCCGAACGTCCAGCCTGTAGACCTCGAAGTCCAGCATCAGGTGCCCCAGGTCGCCGTCGAAGGGTGGCACGAAGATGTCGTCGTAGGTTCTCAGCACCATGAGGAGGTCCCCGCCGCGGGACTCGACCAGGTAGATCCGCTCGACCACGTCCCCCCGCCGCCTTCGCCCCTGTACGAGGCATCTCTCCATGGGGTGCGGTATGTAGTAACCAGGCAGCTCCTCCTCCCCGGGATATGGGAATTCTCGGATCCTCTCCGGGGGGTTGAGGTCGCAGACGTAGAGCGCCATGTGTGCGTCCACGGCGTAGAACCTCCCCCTGTGGAAGACGACGTCCCCGATTCCTGAGATGGGAGTGGGCAGGACGGTCCAGGAGGAGCCGCCGCCGGGCCTGCAGAAGGCGAGCGTGTCCCTGCAGTTGAAGACGGCCATCGCGACGCAGTCGCGTGCGGTGGGGTCGTCCGACGACAGCACGAACCGGTTCACAAAGTCGCGGCGGACGCAGTCGAAGTCGCAGGTGTAGTGCAGACCAGACGGCTGCCGGACAACATAGCCGGAGCCGGGCTCCGGCGCCACCCTCTCAGGGACGTCGGGGATCGCGCTGCCTCTCAGCGGGGGGAGGGGGATCCGCTGCCTGGTAAAATGGTTAAGGAGAAAGAGATCGATGGAGGTGTCGAGGAAGGCCAACCAGCCCGAGGAGGACCCGCAGCAGTGGTTGCCCCGTGCCCAGGGAAGGTCTATGCTGTGGATGCTCCCGTCTGGAAGCCTGAAGAAGCGGCAAGCGTCAGAGTCGTCGGGGAAGGGGAAAGCCAGCCATGGGACCTGAGAGGGGAGGTGGGGGGTCTGGCGGGAACGGCGGAGCGCCACGAGGTGCAGACGGAGCGGAAGCGGGAGTAATCGCCGTGGGTGGTGAGCCGGCGAGAGACCACGACGATCGCTGGGGCAGGTAGCGCGGACCAGTCCGCCGGTGCCGACGTACGAGCCATGGCGTGGGTCAGGACGGCGCCGGAGAAGGCGACAACAGCGGTAACTTAGGTTTGGGTTGGGGGGGGGGGGGGGTGGGTGGACCGGGGGTGTTGACCTTTCCTTGGCTGGTACGAATAAGATCGTGGGGTACACGACAAACATTGAAAAGGATAAATGCTACGCTCCCCACAGCCTCCGAGCATAGGTGAGCTGGAATCTAACTCTATCTATTTTTTATTAACTTAAAATGAAATATATTTAATCCGTTCATATCTTACGAGTATTATATAGGATAAATTAATTAATAATATCTGACTGTATCAGGAGAGATTCTTACTGTAATAGACTTTAACTTATATTATAACAGAAAATAATATTTACCGTAATGAATTACAATTTATTAGGATTAAAAAATAAGTCAAATATTTGATAAGACTTTCTAATTAATGTATCATATTATATATATAATAATAATATATAAATAATAATATAATACACATAATAGTAGAATAATATACACAAATAATACTCATAAATAATTATACATTGTTATATTATTTGTGTATATTATTTTACTATTTATATGTATTGTACCACTATTTGTGTTCACTATTTTGTGCTCACAAAATAAGTCCCATATTTATTTGTGTGCATTATTTTGTGAGCACATAGTGTGCCATTTACATGCATTGGTACATTATTTATGTACATTATTCTTTTATTTGTATGCAGTGTATTACTATTTGTGTGTACTGTTGTGTGAGCATAAAATACGTCTTATGAAGTGTGAACGCATTAAATGCACCTCTAACAACCCCATTAAATGCACCCCTCGTAATCAATAAAAAAATAGGTGAAGATGATTCCACCTCACCTTTGCTCCAGGCTACCGGAGCATAACATTTCTCTTAAAGAAACACTCCACATTAACGTCACGTGTATTATTTATTTATAAATTTTTTTCTAATCCCTACTTTATCGAGATCTGTACTAGACAATTCTCGAGTAACATTTTTCATCTTCTGGTCATGAGCAACTGTTTCTTTAAAAGTTTTTAATTTACTTTAACGTCATCGAACTTACACTTTAATCATATCAACAATTATTTTAAGTCTCATATATTTTAACTCAACATCTTACATATTTTAACAACTTCTAACTATTATTTTAACACCTTAGAACTTAGACTTTAAACTATGTTAATAGTGAATTTAAGTCCTACATATTTTAATTCACCATCACACATACTTTAATGACCTCGAACTCTTACTTTAACACTTTCAAACTCTTACTCTACTGCTTTCAAACTTAGACTTCAAGTAATGTCAACAGTTACTTTAAGTTCCACATACTTTAATTCATCATTACACATATTTTAATAACTTCGAATTCTTACTTTAATACTTTACAACTTAGATTTTAAGTCATGTTAATAGTTATTCTAAATCCCACATATTTTAACTAGTCGTCACACATACAACCTCGAACTCTTATTCTAACGCATTCAATCTCTTACTTTAATGTCTTTTAACTTAAACTTTAAGTTATGTCAATAGATTTTAAGTCCTACACACTTTAACTCATCATCTCACATATTTTAACAAATCAAACTTTTATTTTAATACCTTCAAACTCTTACTTTAACGTTTCTAAACTTAGACTTTAAGTCATATGAGCAATGATTTTAAATCTTACACATTTTAACTCATCATCACATATACTTTAACGACTTTAAACTCTTAATTTAACATATTCGAACTTTGACTTTAAATAATGTCAGCAGTGACTTTAAGTCTCGTACATTTTAACTTATCCTTACACATACTTTAACGACTTCGAATTTTTATCTTAAAGTTATATAACAATTATATATGTGATAGATTGTGTTACATAGAAAGTTAAAGTGAAATTGTTAAAATAATAAACACTTCGTGTGTAAATGATTGAAGTAACAAAGAAGATCAACCTCTCTATTTTAATACACCTATGAATGCGTTAAAGTAACACTTTACGTGAGTTAAGGTAGAAGAGAAATCTGGTTAAAATACTAGAACAAATAATAAGAACACAAAGAATATGTTAAAGGAGCCAATTAAAGTATACGAGAAAGCTAGTTAAAGTAGACGAGGAAGCCGATTAAAGTAGACGATAAAATCAGTTAAAGTATATGGATAGTGATCATACATATCTGATAGTAAGGAATAAAATACACATTAATTATATGGAAGGATAAAACAAGAAATAAAAATAAAAGACGAAAACTGTCTTCCAAAGATTGATTATCAAGTACACCAAAAGACGAGACTATTTGAGACATTTTTTTTCCGAGATCACGAAATAAGTCAATTTACTGCCAATGAT
The DNA here is from genome assembly GCA_014218235.1 of Colocasia esculenta. Lineage (NCBI taxonomy): Eukaryota > Viridiplantae > Streptophyta > Magnoliopsida > Alismatales > Araceae > Colocasia > Colocasia esculenta. Next base: position 4,633,155 of record CM024758.1, read on the forward strand.
CCCTAATTAATTTTCTCTTTATTTATGTCCACAATTGTGTTTGAAATGGATGTAAGGCTATTAATTAGAGTCAGCTGACTTTGTGTCTGAGCAACAATTATTTCTCTATAAATTATGTCTATAACCTCACAATATAATAAATTTTCCAAAAAAAAATCCCATTTTTTTATTGTCAATCCATGTTAAAATGTTCATTTTGATATTTTAAATAAATTGTAAATTATTAAAAAATATTTATATTAAATTTTATTACATACCAAAGGAGTTACCTACGAAGCCGCTCTTTGAATATGGACTAAAGTTAAATGTGACTTGTGTTGGGGTTGAGCTTACATGGTAACATGAACCTACTCTTAACCCAAGTTAAGGTGGGTTAGAGCGGATCTAGACTTGTCGAGTCCGCAGGCTAAAATATTGGAAATTAGAGCCCAAGCTAAAATATTGGAAACAGAATAAAAAATATTTCGGTGTATATATGTAAAAATTCCCTTGGGTGCCGTGGGGGGCAAGATAGTTTGACTCACAGACTCTTCCAGCACCGAAAGTCAACACCGACCACGGCGGAGAGCTATAAACGCCATGCCATGGCAGGCGGCTTCCTCCTGCTCTGGCGCATCCATGGCTTCCCCCAAGCAAGCCCGGGCCGACTGGTCCCGCCTCCCCGAGGCCGTGGTCGACCTGGTCGCCCGCCGGACCACCAACAACGGAGACTACGTCCGACTCCGCGCCGTCTGCACCGCGTGGCGCTCCGCCACGCCCGCCAGGCCCAGCCACCTCCCCCGCCAGCTCCCATGGCTGGTCCTCCCCTCCCCGGACGCCTCTGGCGTCCTCCGCTTCTTCAGCCTTCCCGACGGGAAGACCCACAGCGTGCAAATGCCGCCGGGGTCCGGAGGCAGCCACTGCTGTGGCTCTTCATCCGGCTGGTTAGTCTTCGTCGCCACCTCCACCAACTTTCTTCTCCATTACAAGCTTCGAGGTGATCTGGAAGACGTCCCGTCTCTCTTTGCAGGTGTTCTTCGTAGGTCTCGAGCTGACAACCTGTTGGGAGCGACTCCAGTGGCGTCCAGTCGATCGAACCAACTGGGTTCCCCGTTGGCCGAGCAGAACATGCCGGGTGAGTTCTTCCTCCTCAATCCCTCACCCGCGAGAGGATCCAGCTCCCCCCGCTGGACACCCGGGAGGTGCTGCAGAGCATGGCGTTGGAGCCCGGCGGTGGATACGTCGTCCGGGGTCGCCCAGGCCCGGACTTCTCCTGCAACCTGGAGTACATCCGCAGGCACCTCGTGAGCAGGTTCGTCTTGTCGTCGGATCCCGCTTCCGGCGACTGCGTTGCCATGGCCAGCCTCTGCCACGGGGCAATCTTCGCCTTCTGCCGGCCCGGACGGGACTCCTCCTGGACTACCCTCACCGCTGGTCCTTTTTCGAGTTTCCAGGACATCGTCTTCAACGGGGGCAGGTTCTACGCCGTGGACACCCGGCTGGTGCTCTACGTCTGCGACGTCGGACCGCCATCGAGGATTCAAGAATTCTCATGTAGCAGCGGGGACCGGGAGCAATGCGCCGTCCTGGAAAGGAGGAGGCGGCGGCAGGGGCAGGTCATCGAGAGGGCGTACCTGGTCGAGTCCTGCGGCGACCTCTTGATGGTGCTGAAGACCTGCGACGACGTCTTAGCGACCCTCAGCGCCGGAGAAGAAGAAAACGAGCACCGCCCCATTCCCGACTTCGAAGTTTACAAGCTGGACGCGAGCGACCGAGGCAGGAGACGGGGACTACCCCGGTGGGTGGAGCTGGAGAGCTTGGGCGGCGGCGCTCTCTTCTTGGGGCCTGGCCACTCCCTCTCCCTCCCGGCCGGAGACACCATGGGTGGATGCCCGGGGAACTGCATATACTTCAGCGACCACAGGTGGAGGAAGCAGGATGGTGCGGTCCATGGAGGGCCAGGTTTTGGTGTGTTCCACCTTGGGGATGGCCATGTCGAGAGGGTGCTGTGCTCTCCGGTGGATCCTGGTTCGATCTGGCAACCATCCTCTGGATCTCCCCCAGTCTGAGAGGCGGTTCCCCATGTTGGGAGTGATCAAAGATGTTGCATGAGAAGAGAACGGCAATAGTTCCCAACAGTGTCCAGATGAAAGACGAGGGCATGTTTGCAAAATAAATTCCCAGCATTTGTACAAAAATCAAAAGTAAAAATCTCATGATGCTGCATGGCTATAATAATAGTAATAGTATACAGTTTGTTGTTGTGGTTTTTTTTTCTTTTTTGCTTTTAATCGTTGTAATGTTTTGTAAATAATTTTTAGTCTTGTAACGTGACTATTTAGTCCTGAACTACAGACACTTATTTTTTTCTTGGAATAAAGTCCTTTTCAGGGACTTTTTGGCAATTTTACTAAAAGGTGATATGTTTCCAAGGAAGAGAAATGCTATGCTGAAAATTGAAAATCCCAACTGCCTTTGAATAGAGTGGAAAAAGAAGCATTCATATAATTGATAATCTCTGTCAGATTATCTACAAGAAAGAGTGGTCTTTACAAGAATAAGGTCATAAACATCCATAAGGAGAGGAGCCTAAGAAGTAACAAGAGATGCGTTAATCCACATATTAGGAGATGAAACCAATGCCTGATACAGTCTAAGCTCATAAACTCATATGAAGTCCTAAAACAACGAGCTCATTGCTTTTTTCAATGTGAAAGATGTGGGGTTTAAAACCAAGTCTGGAGCAAGGTTCGCCGCATCGGGGAATCGGGGCGAATCGGATTTTTCCTAATCCACCACGATACGCCAGAATCGAACCGATTCGCATGAAAATCGGATGGGAATCAGTCTGATTCGTTGGGAATTGGGTGAATCAGATTTCTCCTAATTCGATCCGATTCGGCCGAATCGGACCGATTCGATCCGATCCGACAAACCATGATCTGGAGTAGGTTAAAAAAATATATATTCACGAACAAATGATGCTGCTACTCACTAATGTAGTAAACTTCCATCCAATAACCATTTCTAGCTTAGCAAGAACTTATGTGATCCCATCTTACACAAAACGGTTGAAAGCACCTTCATGTTGGATATTGCATACTAACTTCACCCAAGTTTGCAGACACATCAGATGCATGCAATAAGCAAAGACAGTGAAAAAAATGTAAATTTGATGGAAGCATCGCAGGCACCGAAAAAATAGGAAATATCAACCAGAGGAATACAAGCTGCTGCACATCTCTATGTTGCAATCTCTATCGACAAAGTCCACCAAGGACTTGGACATGATTCTCAGCTTTTCTTTTCCTACCAAACTTATGGATGTAGATGGTTGAATGTGCAAACAGCAAAAGAAAAAACAGAACTGATAGCAATCCCATCTATCAGTTCCCTTCTGCACATCTCATCAACCAAGTAAACTAAGATAAGATGGGTACATTTATAAAGCCACCCACCAGCCAACTACTCACAAACCTTCTTTGCCCCCTGGAGCTGATCCTCTGGAAACAGCAGCAAAACCCAATTCAGCAGACTTTGCTGGCATCCATGGCAGGTGCATCAAACATCTGATCAACTCTGGCAGAGATCATTTCGGACATACTGGAGTGAACCACCTGTTTATTGTTCCTCACCCAAGGTGTTTCTTGAGTTAGGCACAGAACCAAAGACTCCCATATAGCACAATCAGGATTTATACCTTTCCCCACCATTTCCACTAGTAAATCAAAGGCCTTTTGCAGGATCCCTTGCCTACATAGAGCCTCAATGAGAGGACTATAACTAGCTGAATCCAGTGAGCAGCCTCTGCTGACCATTTCAGACAGCAGCTTCTCAGCACTCATACATTTCCCTTCCATACAGAAGCCACTAATCAAAGAATTGAATGTTGGAACCATGGGTATGTAACCCCTCCCAACCATCTCATTCATCAGATTAAATGCTTCACGTACACTCCCTGCTCTGGACAGTTCATCAATCAAGCAAAGATAAACAAGTACACAAGGAATGCTCCCTTCCCCGACCATTTCTTCATAAACTTTCATGGCCTCCTGAAGCAGGCCCTCTTGACAGAGTACAAAAACCTTCTTGCTACCATCCACAACCCTGGGAAAAGTTTCCCCTACGTTCTCCAGAAACTCATGTGCTTCATCCAGTCTATTCTCCCTGTATAGACCATGTATAATACTATTGTAAATGCCAAGCATCCTCCCACATTGCCCTCTCTGCTCTTCCATCATCCCCAAGAACTTGAGGCCATCTTCAACTCTTCCAGTAGAACAGAAACCTTTTATGATTGTCTGGAATGACTCGAAATCTGGGCTGACCCCATCTTGCTCCATTTCTCTGAAAACATCAGTAGCTGAATCCATCTTCTTGACAGCACAGAACCCAGAAAGCAGTGCATTGTAGGTGTGCACGTTGGGAAGGCAACCCTTGCTCTCCATCTCCTTCACTACGCGTTGCCCAACGCTGGGCTTCCCTTGCCCGCAAAACCCTTCGATCAGAGTGTTGTAAGCCACCACATCAACCCCTCCCCCCTTATCCTCTGCCCTCTCCAGAACCTCCACCGCCTCCATGCACCGACCCTCGTTGCAGAGAGCCTCCACAATCTTCGTCACCGCGACCACGTCCGGGACAAGTCCAAGGTCGAAGCATTTCTCCAGCATCACCAGCGCCTGCACCAGATTGCCCTCTCCACAGTAGGCCGATATCAGAATGTTGAAGGTGACGGCGCTTGGGCAATCCATCTCGCTCATAAGGCTCCTCGCCCTCCCTACCTTGCCGTTCCTGCAGAGCGCGTGGATCAGCGTGTTGTACACCACCGGGTTAGGGGGGATTCCACTGCCCTTCATCAGTGTCAGAAGCTTGAAACCTTCACCGATCCTGTTCGTGCGGCAGAGACCCTTCATCAGAATCCCGAATGTGTACTCGTCGCCACGGACGCCGCAGCCCATCATCTTCTCCCTGTAGAAATCCCTGGCAAGATCGATGCTTTCCCCGACGAGCACGTTAAGGATCGAGTTGAAGACCTTCAGGGACGGTCTCTCGAGGCCGAAGCGAGGGGACGCCGCCAAGTCGGCCACTTTGACGGCTTCATGGCCCTTCCCCGCACGGCCGAGGCCGCGCACGATGGCGACGAAGGTGTCCTCGTCGGGCGGGCGGCCGGTGGCGGCAGGGATCTCGGCGAGGACATCCCGGGCGGCGTCGAAGCGGCGAAAGGAGACGAGGGCGCGCACGAGGGCCCGGTAGATGGAGGCGTCATGGCGGAAGGAGGGGAGCTGGGAGGCCCATCGGAAGATCCGCAGGGCGCCAGCAGGAGACCTCTGCTGGAGGATGATGTGGGCGACGTCTTCGTGCGTCGGGGCGGGGGCGGCGGTCGCCGACGGGCGGGGGCAGCGGAAGGGGCGAAGGGCGAGGAGTGGAGGGTTGTGATGGCGGGCTCTGGTGGAGAGGAAGGAGGGCATGGGTTTTGTGATGGGGGGGAATCGGGTTTTCGGCTCCACCAAACGCGAACCAGATTAGAGGGAAATCCGCCGCGCGCGTGATGTAACATCTTAAGTTGGGTGTCTCTTATTTCTGACATTTCCTTTAAACATGAGTATTATTATTTTCAATCTTTATCATTAAAAAAATCAGGAAATATAGTGCTGTGATGGATGCAAAAGTTGATAAAAGTTTATTTTTTTTAGTCCATCCATGTTATCTAAAATTGTCAACCCCCTCTTAAAACATGTTTGTTGACAACCCCACATGAAGTATGTATATATCGGTTTACCAAATCCCTCTATATAGAAAGTGTTTTAGGTTTAAATATCTCCTCTTTTTTTTCAGCTATGTGAGAATTAAGTTTGTGAGTCTAGGGTATTTATGTTTCTTTATTAAGAAAATAGTTTAAAGAATTCTTTCACTTATCATTTAGGTCAAGGGGATTGTATAGTCTTAACTCACCAATGCTATTTTGAAAGAAATTTCACTAGTTTTGCCCACCTCAACACAAGACCTAAAGATTTCACATCTCTTAAAATTGTGGGCTCTCTTAATTTTATATTTGATAGAGCTCTCGTCCAAGGGGAATCTAATATTTCTCCTTATGTTATTAATCTACATTATGTATGTGATACCTATCATCTACAATTCCCACTATCTAATCATAGTGTTCATTGCTTCCCGTTATCATGGTGGCATCATACTATTGCCATCCACTGCCACTTCATTGAAACAAATTATATGTCAACTTCTTGATAAGTATTTCTCACTTAAAAATTTCCTCAAACACCATGTATGGGGTGGGTTTAATATAGAGGAAAAGATTAAAAGAGGGTACTAAAATGTTTTATGCTAAAAGGAAGGGGATAAAATTTTCAAAATTGAAATCATATATAATTAGATTTTAACTAGAGGAGAAAAGACTCGAGGAAAAACAAGAATATGTTTCAAAGTAAAATCTTAACTCACTTTTATATGGTATGGGTGGATCATATCGCGCCACGGGGTGTTTGGCGCGACTGATCCGATTTTCTATTTTTTTTTTATTTGAAAAATAAATTAGAAAAATCAAGATATTTTTACTAATATATTTCGATCCATATCGTACCAATAAAAAGTTCGATGCCCAATTTGATCAGTCTGGCTAATCTTGGATAGAATGTGATGGTCTATATCTTTTCACTGGATTTTGATAGATAAAATCAGAAGAGTCAGAAGGCTTTTATGATTAAAATGGTGGGATTTTTTTTCTTCTGGGGTTTAAAGTGAAAAATCACATAAATTTCAACTAAAAAAATAAATAGCGAAATTTTCCAGCGGCCAGTGTTGGGAATCCCATCATCCACACGATTCCACATCCCCCCACCCGCCCGGCGCTTCTGCGTCTCCTGCTCCCTCCGCTGTTCTCCGGCGGCGGAGCAACGATGGCCTTCTCCTGCTCCACATCCATCTCTCCCGCATTCCCCTCCTCCCGTCTCCGCTCCTTCCTCCACCCCCGGCGGTCGCCGTCCGCCCTCCGTCCACCTCCTCCTGAACTCGGCGGCGTGGGTGCCTCGCTCGGGTTCTGTGGTGGCGACCACCCGTGCTCCGTTCGCGGTCCGCGCCATGGCCGCGGACGCGGCGTCCCCCGATGTCCGGGCCAGAGCTGGGGTTCCGGTCTACAAGCCCAGGTCCTACGAGGTGCTCGTCTCGGACGCGGCAAGGTCCCTCGTCTACGCTCTGGACGATGGGAAGACCCGACTCGAGATTGATTTCCCGTTAGTAGTCCGTTCCTGCTCCTCCGCTGTGTGTTGTTTTCTTGGCGTTGGATGCGAAGTACGCTTTCACAACGTGTGTTTCGTTTTCTCCTCAGAGGAAGAGCCGTTTGTAGTGTGGTCTTCTCATTTCTATACCAAAAACTCTGTCTAGATTATCTTCTGCTATCTATCACTGGCAATTTTGGCATGCAGATGACTCGCTCGAACTTGGACTACTTTTTTCCGCCTAATGTACTCATTTCCCTTGGAGTGTTGACTAAGTGAAAGATGGCTTCTTTTTATTGTTTTCATTTGGCAACCTAAGCAGATATCAGACTTCCTGTACCCTCCGTTTAGTTCTAGACGATTCCCTTTGCTTCTTTATCGCATGAATGTTTAAATTTTTAACAGTTTTCATTTTTATTTGCTGGGTTGTCACCCTTTTCTTTTAATCTCTTTTTGTTGAATGTTATGATTCAAATAGCATCATCTAGCTACTAAATATCTTTTGTCTGCTTGCCTACTTAAACAGGCCCTTACCGAGCAGCATTTCCTCTTACAAGGTACTCTCTCACAATGTCCAGCACTCCAGCTTTAACATTACTAAATTGCGTTGTCCTTTTGCAACTTCACTTTATGATACGTATGACTGTCAGTGAGGAATTCCATTCGTCAGTACCTTGTCATTCACCCTAATGTTGCATTTTGGGTCAGAAACAAATTGCTACATGTGTTACTAAAGGGGATTCAGACTTAGCGACAAATTCCTTGACCTGATATGATGTATTGTGGGATAATTTCCTGCAGAAGTTTCCTCCTTTTTGTTGTTGTCATGTTGGAAAATTTAACAAAGTTAGGTCTTATCTGGTCTAAAGATGAACAATGTTTCTAGACTAATAGAGCATGTTAGAGCTGATCTCCTTTGGAGCTCTCTGAAGCAAAAGTGTTGGCAATTGCACTTTCTTAGAATTGTTGATTTCGATGTTGAATGCCTATGCAAGAGCAGCGTAATGCCTTCGTCATTCTGTATCTTTCAAGTGCCAAGAAACACCGTGCTTGGGATATTTAAATTTCCTCAACTTTTTGACTCCGTGAAGGGATCTTCAGATGAGTTTATTGATGCCAACATCCAACTTGCCCTTGCCATTGTTAGAAAGGTTCAAGAACTTAGAGGAACCAGAGCTTGCATAGTAAGTTCTTGAGTTTGATTATTTTCACAAGAGTGTAATAAATGTGAATTCAGATCTTCTCATGAAGGATGACCATATCAGCTCTAATTAAGATTTCTTTTTCTTTTTATTTTTCCTTTTTCCTTGGGTGGGGAGGAGTTAGGTGTTTCCTGATCAGCCAGAGAAGCGAAGGGCTTCACAGCTGTTCAAGACAGCACTTGACATGGTATGCTCCTTTTTTCTTTGACTCACTATTTTTTAAGTCCTATGTTGCAGCTTCTATTGACATTTTGTAGAAATGTCAATTTCTCACATTAATGCTTTCTAATACCTGTTATTATTTTCAGATTAGTAATGTAAGCATTGGTTCCCTTGATGATGTACCTGTTGGACCTGTCACCAGCTTCTTCAAGTCAATAAGGAATACATTGGACTTTGATTTCCCTGGTGAAAACGAAGGTTTGTTCTGGAAGTTATAATCATAATGACATACTTTCTCAACCACTTTTCTGACATAGAAACTGCACTAACAAAAATGGTCACGCTAGAGAATTTTGGCATACACTCGCAGCATAGAGTAATGCATGTGGAACTTTCAGGAATGTGTTCATTTTCTTTTACTTTCTAAATCATCATTCACCTCCCATGTCATATTTCACATAGTCATTGTGTGATTATTTTATTTAATTGGTATGATTGAATGTCAAGCTGTTATTTCTGTCATGTTCAGGGTGAAAAGTCCTGTTTTATGCTATGTAGGATAGGTCTCATTGCATTTGCAATTGTGCACCACATCTGAGAAGTTCACTATAAAAAATGTTTGTAAGCAGCACTTGGGAAATTATATCATCAAGTTTCATTAACTTGGCTAGTTCTTTTAAAAAGAGATATTTCACAAAAAAATCCCAAATGATTTTTTTTAAAAAGTGGATAGTACAACCAATATATTAAAAGAAAAGGGAGAATGTACAAGTATAGACCAACAAAAGAAGTCCCAAAGACACGCTGTACCACCTATACAACTCTACCAAACTGGAATGGACAGACCAACACAACTCAACTCCTCATCAAGACAAAAAAGAGAAGTTGGCCTGATCCACATTTCAAATAATAGATGCCCATTCCCTAACTATGGCACAAATCCACCCAAAAGAGACTCAGCATCCAGAGCAGCCCTAGAGAAGATCCGCCTAATCCTCCCCCCCCCCCCCCCCCCAAAAAAAAAAAAAAAAATCCATAAAGTAGCATGCAGTTCAGGAAAATTCCCAATTCAGGAAAATTATGTATGAACATGTGGAATGACAGAAGTTACCTTTTAGTTCTCTCCAAGAAAGAAATAACAGCATTTCAAAAAAGAGAGAAATAACAGAAAGTGAATAAGAAAAAATATTGTGAATTCAGATGGAAAAAAAGATTGTAGAGATTTATTAGGAAATTAAAGCTGGAAAAAAGCAGAATCCATAAGAACTGGAATAAGGACACATAATTAGCAATGTTTCAAGATCGTTAGCAATATATGACAGTCAAGTACTCCTTCAGGATTATCTGTTTGAACAGTTTTCTTGTGTCCATCTAATTCATGAGATTGATTTACAGTTTGCTTTCTTGGCTTATAATCCTTCAACCTACATACCAAACCTTCTTGTTTCCACAACAGGATCCAGATCTGTCCATACAAACTTTCATAGTTCAACAGTATCCCTCGTAATGGAACATTTAATGATTACTGAACATTTGGAATTCTTCCAAACCCCTATGCTCTGTAAGTGCACAGTCCTATCCACTTTTCCATATAGCTAACAATCAATCAATAATTTTCAAGACTATACAAGTAACTTTCCGAAGAAAACTAAGCAAGCATTCCATTTTCCCCTTCTATATGCTGTCCAGTTCATGAAGATTTCTGTCATAATTAATTATGAAGGTTGTGTTAATGTGTCATCATGCCACAGATGCAGGCGGTTCAACCTCAGATGAGCCAATTCTTTATATGTCTTCATCAATTGTAGCACACGTGATCTTTCTGTAATAGAGAAGTATGTGGTATGCTCTTTTTCTCAAAAGTCTTCCACATATTATGTTATTGTGGCATGTTTTGTAGCTTGCTGCCTACCGGAGAGAAATACATCATGATTTTAGGGAGGAGCATGTGGTCGGCCTTTGCTTTTAAGTTTGTTAAAAATAGACCTGTGAGTCGTGCCATCATTATTCTTGGAGTTTTAGAAACATCTATAGATGCTTCAAATGTAATAGATTGCAAAGTAATCCAAAGTGGAACCTCTATCTTCATGGACATATATGATCTTTCTTCCCTAACAGTCAGGGTCCAGGGAGTGTATTTGGCTCCCTCCTGCTCAATTCTTATTCTGCACCTAGTCACGGCATGCTTGAACTGGCTCTCCTTTTCAACCATGTTTCACCCAAGTTTAAATAGTTAGGAATCTCATCAACTGATCAACAGGGCATTGTAACCTTGAATCTTTGGGAGGTGTAGCAGTTGAAACACTATAAAGCAGCTGTTTGGTAGTGAATCACAGAAGGGGTTAGCAATGTCTTCTATTTGGTCAAAGGAGATGTGTCTCTAGTGGACAGCTTCTCTTGTGAAAGAGTGAAAATCCTTGTTCCATCAGGGCTTGGCATCGTGTCAGTGCATGCCAAGAAAAACAGTCTAATGCTGTTTGATTTCATCTGTAAGCCATAGTCACATCCCATTTATGCGAACTGGTATAACATTATCATTGGTGATATAATGACATTATTGGGCATTTTTTTAATATTGTTTAATGCACTAGACAATATTTTATCTGCAGGAAAATTTTGCTCCATCCACTCCAGCTCTGCTTTTCAATTTGGAGCTTGACACTTTGCGGTATGTAATGTCTATGCAAGATGATCGTGTGGTTGAACATATTTTATTAGGCTAAATTATGCATATCTTCTAATTTTTGCAGTTCTGACCTGGGACTCTTAGGGTTCCCAAGCAAGGATCTGCATTATCGGTTTCTCTCTCAGTTCATTCCAGTATTTTATATTCGAACAAGGGACTACTCTAAGGTATCCATTAGTTTTTTGTTTGCTCCCTCCATTGCATACAATAACCTCTCTTTTCTTGATATTAAAGACAATTGCAGTTGCGCCTTTCGTGGTGAATTATAGTGGAGCACTCTTCCGGCAGTATCCAGGTAAGAAGCTGCAGTAATAATTAGGGTTTTTTACATCAGTCCCTGAAATGTTAGTTAATTCCAAACAAGTCCCTATCATATTGATAATTTCTAATAACTCATTCAAATCTTCTTGGGTTCAAAAATAAGTCCCCCTAGTTAGTTGGCATCCAAAAAAATATTCCTCTATAGAATATTCTGTCTAACTCTAAACTAACCCTTAAAAAAATTGGGGACGAAAATATCCCTCAATATTGAGAGAGAGAGATTACTGGAACCTGCATGCGGTTTAGGTGAAAGCTGCTGCTCATGCTCAGGAGGGGGCGTGATGCACAGCGAAGGCAGTAGTGCGGAGGGGAGGGAGGTCTGGATAGTGGGGGAGGGATGTTGTCAGTGAGTGCAGCATTACTTCAGAAGGCAGTAGCATGGAGGGGATGGAAGACCTGCACAAGGGGTGGGGGTGGGGCGGGTTGGGAGAAGGGGGGGTTTGCCGGTGCTGCTCAGCAGGGAAGGGGGTCTAGGTGATTGGAGGGGGAGCCTACACTGCCAGAGCTGGTGTTTGGTTCCATAACTAGGGAAGAGGGGATAGAGGTCATTTACAAACATGAGTTAAGGGTAACCAGAGTTAAAGAGAACCTCCCCGACAGAAATGAATGGTGGGGACTCTTTTTAGAATGGCAAGAGATTTGAGGGAGTTATTATTAATTCTAAGATTATAGGGAGTTTTTTGAATTAGTTAAGATTTTAGGGATTGATATGTAAAACAGCCTAATCATTAAACTTAACAAATGCATATTGATGTATAGAAAGAAAAGTACTTGATGTCAAACTGAGGTGGTGAATTCTTTACAGTTTCTCATAAGCTTAATTTGCTATCAGATCCGTGTCATTCAGTTGGACACCCCTAACAGATATATGACTATAATTTTAAAATTACCCTCACTAAAATGTCAAGAGAGAGTTACTTGAATTTCTGATCCACCAGAGCCTACATCATCACTGCCGATCAATAAGTGCACAGAAAAAACAAGTCATGTTTATCATGCCCACTATCAGTGTGATCATGCTCAATGCAGATTTTCAATATACTGCAAACCATGAATAAAGGGCGTACCCAGTGCACGAGGCTCCCGTCAGCACAGGATTTGGGGAACGGACAATGTACGCAACCTTACTCGACAAGTCGAGAGGTTGTTTCCGGTTTCGATCGTGACCTCCAGGTCACACAGGGACAACCTTACTATTGCTCTTAGGCCCGCCCTTCAATGTAAACCATGAATGTTCATATTAAAAATTTCCAATAAGATTCATGGTTAATCTGTGTAGAATGATTAGTGTTTAGTACTGAAATGGATCTTGTTGGCTTTAATAAAAAAAAATTGAAGATGAAGCAAGCAATTTACTTGGAGATGAAATTTAAGTAGTATTTTATTTTCGAGCTCCAAAAACTGAAATGATCAGGCATTTTCTGCAAGATACCTATTGCACATATGGAAATTATTTTTGTGTAGGTCCTTGGCAAGTGATGCTTAAACAAGCTGATGGTTCTTATGCATGCATAGCTGAGAGTGCTTCTCGCTTTACGTTGGGTGAGGTAGTACTTTGCACCCCTACATGTAGCACCTACCCCACTCTAATGCCAAAAGTTTCATCATTCTGCAATGATTCTTTTCTGTCTGTGAATATTTGCAATAGACCAAGGAAGAACTTCTGAGAGTTCTTGGGCTGCAAGAGGAACAAGGAAGCTCGTTGGAATTTCTGAGGAGAGGTTATAAGGTTCGTACGATCTTCTCTTATTCAATATCAGTTTAACTACAATGTTGTTATTTGAAGTTTCACTTCCACAAAATTATAACACCAAGTACTTGTTTTTTGGCCTAAATGACAGTACTTTAGGTGCGCATTCATGTTTCTTATTATCCACTTACTATCTAACCATTTCTTTGTTTTTTGAAATCAAAACATTCTCCTTGTGAACCTGTTTCGTGAGGAAAAGTCTCACCTAAATTATTTATTTTATTATTTTGATTTTATATGTATGTGTTACATCCTATTCATCGTCCAGGCAGTGGGAAATCTAAGAATTTGGGGTGAACCCTTGGGGGATGTGTTTTGGACCAGGCCAAAGACCATGGATCTGTGTCCGTAACCTCTCCCACCAACCTTGGTTGGAATTAATTTACATCGCCCTAGTGAGTAGTGAACTAAAACCTCTGATTAATCGCCACAAGTTGTCCAGAAGAATATGATTATAATAATTTTTGAAACAATGAAGTTCAAGAAAAGAGAACAAGCTTATACTTGATCTTAGGCTTGTATTTTCTCTTTTAACCTCTTTTAGTTTATAGGAGTTTATTATTTTATTTTTATTTACCTTTGTTTTTTATTATTACCTTTAGGATTTCAGGGGTTACTTCAAAGAACAGGACATGACAGCAATTCAGGCCCTATTAAAGTATTTCATGGCCTTTACTTTTATTCTGGGAATTTTCTTTGACAGTTATTTATTATTCATTCTTTTTTTTTTGGTTTCATTTTAAATAGCTTTGTAGGTATATGGACAATCTTAGAAGATGTAGGGTATAACTGCAAAACAAACGTATTTGGAATATGGGGTCTTTTACATAATCATGTTCTTTTCAGAAATGTACGTACGATAAAATAACCAAATTATGTTCTTGGGTTTGTATTCACAGAATTTTGAAGTTCTTGGGATCTTATTGATAATTTTTAGAAACTCAGGGCATAGCAGCAATCAGACCCATGTTCTTAGCTTCTCTTCAGCTTATTAATCATACCTTAATTTCCGACATAGACATCCCTGATAATTTTAGAAAGGGATTTTTATTACAATAATCCTATTTTAAAAAGTATTTACTCAAATATGCTCCAGTTAAAAATATTTCTTAAATATATCCCAGTCAAAAATATTTACAAAACTATGCCTATATTGCTTACACAATTTGGCTTCAACTTACACTATTAGCCTCAGTTACACTATTTGTCCTCAAGTTATACTATGTACCCTCAGATTACACTATTTGCTCTAAAATTACACTATTTAATCTGGGCAAATAGTGTGAGCTAGAGGCAAATAGTGTAACCGGGAGCAAATAGTATAATCTGGGGGTAAATAGTGTAACCTGAGGAAAAATAGTGTAACTGATGTTAATAGTGTAAGTTGAAGCCAAATTGTGTAAGTAATTGAGGCATAATTTTGTAAATATTTTTCATTGGGGTATATTTAAGGAAATATTTTTTATTAAGGTATATTTGGGTAATATTTTTTTAAAATATGTTTATTTTAATAAAACCCCTTAAAAAATTTTGTGGGTATATATATTACTTCGGGAAATGCAGGATGTGTATGTAAACAAAATTTATTCAGAATGTAGGGCTGATCATACGATCACATTTTCTCAAGAAAATTATCGTATGGGTATTTCCACAATGCTATGAGTGATATATTATTTCAAACAATTCTACATGGGTAGTAAGCAACCCTCAGAATTCCTGAATTTTCTGCAGGTCTTCTTCTTCTTGGCTGGCTTTTGCTTGTTGCCGCCTTGTTTTCTCTCTTCTTCTCTAGTGTCTGCTTGTCGTCTTCTGCTTCTTCACCTCCTCGCTTGCTGTGTGCTGCTGATGCTTGCCCTGTTGCCTGTGAACAATTCCGTATCGGATCTAAATTGTTCTCAGAAACTTGTAGCCACAAAATCCTTAAACTGTTTCACTGGAACTAGCTAGCTGTGTGCATTAAACGGCCCACCAAAAGAGTTGTGCATTAAACCCATTTTGTACAGAAACACACAAATACACAAGGCATTCTTCTTCTCGCATGCATCTACTTCTCTCTCATGTCAACATACCAGTTCCAACTCTATTTTCAGACTCATCTTAATTTGATGTCCTATTTGCTTTCATGTAACTTCGGAAAACTCAGAACGCTACCTGGTGGGAGGAAGATGTTGATTTGGAAGCCTCTTCCGCTTGGCGGAGTTAGAGCCATGAGAGTTCTCCCACTGGCGGCGTTTGGGGCAATCTGCACACCGCTCAACCAGCTCTAGCTTGCAGGCCAATGCGAAACGTTCATAATAGACTCAAATTGAGGCTGGATGGATCGATCCCAGGTGATTGAGAGAAAGATGGAAAAAAACATATCATGAGATTGGATTTTTCTTATTTTTCTTATTTAGTTTTCCATTGTAAGTTTCCATGGAAGTGTCTATCCATCTGAATCCCTCGATGTATAATGTATTAGCAAACTGCAGCATTGGCAGATGTACAAACAGCTGTGGGTTTGTGAACAAGTGTATGATATTCGTTATGACAGATGAAACAGGGAAGTGAGAAGCAACTGCAGGCATTAATTTGTGCACATTCCAATCAACTGTAAACTTCATGGATCAGGAAGGGTCAAGCTATCTTGGTGACTGTGATTCACTTGGATATTTCAAAGTCGCCATAATAACAATTATGGGTAACTTAGCATGCTAATGATCAAATTTTGGTTAGTAGGGGAACACTGCATTTGAGATGGTGATCTGTCCCTCTTGCATGGAAGCCCCTTGCAAGGCTAAGGCTAGAGTAGCCAACTTAGGTCATGCAAGAGCAGGTGAGCCATTCTAATCCCATCCGGGCATTTTTTAGTAATCCTTTTCCGGTTCTAAGTTATGCATCATAGGGTTTCTTATGATCATATCCCGAGCTAGACGTGTTTTCCTTTGACATTAGTAGATATAGAGTTCCCCCATCAAATCTATCGACTACTCTTGGTCGAACAGTGTTGTGAGAAGTTAAATTTTAGCCTCTTTAGTACTCTTCTTACATGAACTAATCATCACAATGCTCTTCCTATTACTTATTGTTAATAAACCGTCTTAAGAGAGGGACGTAGACTAAAACTGAATTTATCCTAAGTATATCTAGAAACAAGTTTATTAATTCACATGAGAGGATATATACGTAAATACAAGGTTTTGGCAAATTCTTACGCAGGTTTTCGCTTGAAGAGGTGTATTCATGCAAAAAGATGTCCGAGGTCCGCGGTGACTGGTGAGCGGTCAGGTCATCTGTTGACACGCCGGCGCCACGCCTGCAGCGACGGCAAAGCGTGTCGCCCCCCACTGCTTCGGCGCCCTTGGGCTCCCGCCGCCCTCTGGGCGGCGCCGCCTTCCTCCTCTCGCTCGTCGGTGCGCCATTAAAAAGGGAGCCCCCGCCCTCTGGCCGCAAGCACACCAGAGTTCCCCTTCTCCAGAGGACGAAGAACACAGCAGACCTTGAGCTATATATATACAGAGCAGCGATGGCGGACGTTGTGGTAGTGACAACCATCTGCAACGACACCTGCGGCTGCCCGATCCCCTGCCCGGGTGCCGACGCCTGCAGGTGTGTCTCAACTCTTAAACACCGCCGGCGGTTCCTCGCTTTCTCTTTCTCCTTCTTCCTTCTCTGCGGCTGCCGGCGTCCTGACGGGGTTGGGGCGTGCGTTACTTTGGCGCAGGTGCAGGAGCAAGAGCTCCGGCGGGGGCACGGAGGCGGAGCACTCGTTGTGCACGTGTGGATAGCACTGCAGCTGCAACCCCTGCGCGTGCGGCAGGACGACCGCGGCGGCGATTGTGGACCCCGGGAGGGCCGCGTGCACGTGTGGCAGCGGCTGCACATGCGTCGCGTGCGCATCTTGAAAGGGAGCGGGGTGGGCATCAGCATGGCAGCCATGCATAGTTGCGTAAACTGCTGTTCCTGCTATAATACATAATATATGTATATATATATATGGATCGAACGGATCTCCACAAAGAAGATGGAAGAGACGGTCGCGCGGTGCGAACGATGGCCTACAAACACAACAGGGTCAGGGGAGCACGATTGAAGAACCCGGAAACCTTCCGACGCCCAAGTCAGATCAGACTGGAAGGGAGGTAAGAATGAAAGGTTCTCAGGTGTGTGTTCGGGCCGTGGGCGAGTGTGTGTATGAGTAAGGTTGCGTACCTTTGCATGGAGACTTCCTGCGCCTTTTATAGGTAAAGGAGATGAAGGGTCCGAACGTAATTTTCTTCAATGATGTTCGAAGGGACGCGTTGGTTGGAGTCTCTAGGCGGGAAGTTGTCTGTTTGAGGCGCCTGTTTGGCTCCTACGTAGTTAATGCCCTTTAACCATGGGGCGCGTGTCGCGCCGTCATCAAACTGCCTTCCGGAGGCGAAGACTATTCGGGGTCCTCTGGCCAAGGGGTCCGAGTAGGGCCTGTTCGGTGCCCAGTGCTCGGAAGCGCGGTGGTCGTTGGATGAGCTACGAGAGTTCGAGAATGGTCTATTCGGTAGACTGCGTCCTGCTCGAACAATTATGTAGTATTCGGAGACCATCCTTGGGACCTTTAGACATCTGGTGGCCGAAGCGTGCTCGGGATTTTTTTGGCCGAAGACGGAGACACGTGGCTCGATGACCAAGTCTAGACGTACTGATGGGTAATGATGAGCCGCGATGGGCCACATGGACTTGCAGGCCAGGAGGTTAGAAATACCTCCATATATATATATATATATAATATATATCTATATATATATATATATATAATATATATATATATATATATACAGTGATGACAACCTGTTTTTTTTATCTTATTCTTCCGTTGTTCTTTCTTTTGTTTGCGAAAGTTATGGTGTGTATGATGCGTCTAAATGGGGTATATGGATATAGAGGGTTCTGATGTTCGTGTAATAATCTTGTGCAACATCGTGATGTGATCTTTTTTCTCTTTCATGGAGATTTAGTGGGGTTTGTCGTCAGAAAAGGGTTTCAAAATCCCATTATTTGAAAATAATGGATCTCAAAAACTTAGAAGACGATTGTTTTTGGGATATCCTATATTTTTCTAGAATAGTGAGTTATAATTTATATTTTCCAAATATTGAATAGAAGGTGCATGAACGACTTTGAATGACACTTCTGCCTGATTTTCCTACAATTTTTTGATAAATTGATATACATGTATGTACATATAAATATTGTATGTGATGTTTATGTATATGAAAGATTGCTAAGCTCGGATTTTAGTAATGTGACAGGGTAAAGGGCAAAAACAAGTTTTATTATAAAAAAAATATTTTAAAAATTCATTACAGAAAACAATCATATAACATCACAAGGTAAGATAAAAAAAGAAAAATCATCAAAAAGTCCTATCACTGACATAGAAGTTGAAACAAATTTTCTTACACTTTGAAACACCATGTACACCAACACCGCTCATCAGAAGAAAAGACCCAGTTCACAAAGTTAAAAAGACAAACCCACCTGCAAGCCAAGAATCATGTTTCCATGCTAACACCACACATCACTCACAAACTCCTCGACCAGTTCTAACAAGATCATGCCCTCCAATTCCCCACCAACTACATCAACGTCCCCCTGCAACTTTGCAGACCAGGTTGTCATCTTCAGGTCATTCGCCACCAAGCTTTCCAGCGAACAAGATCCGTCCAGTGGGGGATGCAAGTGTGTCTCCACTTGCCTCCACACATCCTCCGACAGTTTCTTGCCCTGGAGCACCCGAGTGCTGCCCAGATACCTCTTCAGGGTTGAGCTGGAAATGGGCGAGCTCAAGAAATGGAGGAGTTGTTCGTTCAACATGTCAAACAGTATCTTCCGGCAGGCTGCAGCAAGGTGAGAAGGGCACATGCCATCGTCCACCTTCTCGCATTTGGCATAGGCCTCTTCTACCTCCTCGAACACTGATTCGGCAATTGGGTTTGTCTCTGCATCCCAGTGTGTAGAGATGATTTTGTCAAGCGGCTTGTCGTAAAGCCCGGCAGTGGTGAGGATGTCTCTTAGGTAAGCTTCCTCTGGGTCTGAGCACTTCATGTCTGCTGCTGCATTGCAGACCTCTTCCCTCTTGGATGTTTCTTCCCTGTTGGGTATTTCTTCTAATGTTTGAGCAGCTTCGGTTGTCTCCGCATGGCCCGGCTCTTCTGTGCACGACAAGATTAAAGTGTAGTAGAAAATCACAATTTCATTCGCATCCGTGTGTGTGTGTGTTTGGGGGGGGGGGGGGGGGGGGAGAGAGAGAGA
This sequence comes from Colocasia esculenta, assembly GCA_014218235.1. Lineage (NCBI taxonomy): Eukaryota > Viridiplantae > Streptophyta > Magnoliopsida > Alismatales > Araceae > Colocasia > Colocasia esculenta. Next base: position 4,652,757 of record CM024758.1, read on the forward strand.
GAGAGAGAGAGAGAAATGCCACTAATTCCTGGAAGTCTTATCTAAAAGTTCTCAGAGAGGCCTATGGCGTCAAAGGATGACTTGGGTGAGGATATTCCGCAAGTTTCAGATAACATGCAACCATCCAAAGTTCTCAGAGAGGCCTATGGCGTCAAGGATGACTGTGGTGGGATATTCCCGCAAGTTTCAGATAAACATGCAACCATCCAACCATGCCTCTTCGGCTAGTGGCTTAGTGTGTTGGTGGGGCTCCAAAATTCTTTGGAGAAAAGAGAGAGAGAGAGAGAAAGATCACTTCTTTTATAGAAAATGGGATGAAAGAAGAGGATGGGGGTCCCCCCTCACTCTCACCGCCACCGGCTCATGCAGCTGGTGGGATGGGGAAGTGGGCTCAACCTTGAGCCGGTGAGGGTGGAGACTATAAATTGGGGTGGGAGTTGGGTGGGGTGAGGGCGGCTGCTCCACCTCACTCGGGAATGAAGAAAGAAGCAACAGCAGCAGCGCTCACAGCTACAAAGGAGGAGGAGAAGAAGAAGAAAGCAAAATCAAGAGGTTTTTGAGGTTTGGAAGGCAAGGAAAAGGGAGAAAGTCCAAGAGGAGTTCAGAAGTCAAGTCCCTGAATATCAGTTTTTTTAAAAGAAAACCCACTCCATGGCCATTTCTGGCTTATACCTTCTTTCTGCAAATGATTTACAGTATTCACAATGTGTGCATCAATACAACATGAAAATCCATGCAAATAGATAGCAAAAAAAGCATTATTGTTTTAACCCAGGAAGGGTCCTAATCTCCCCAGAAACTTCTAATGAAGGGTTGTCTTCAGTGAAGGGCATCTCCAGAGGAGAGACTGGACTAGGATGGGTTGCTTGCATAATTCATCAAAAGAACTGCTGGACACTGAAGCAGGGCTAGAGGGCACCTCAGTGGAGTTCTCCTGCGCACATACAAAAGGCAGTAAAATCTGAATGAAGAAAATCAACACCTTCATATGCCACACGATGTCTGTCAAGTAGAATGCAGTACAAATGGAAAATTTTAGTGTGTTCTTGCCTGTGCAATGCCTAAGTTCAGCACGATTGGCGGTGACGTTGCAACGCAATTCATAGAATCAAGTATCTTTTCAGTTGATTCTCTGCTGATTGCATCTTCCTTCCAAACAATTTACCTCGAGAGTGAGATTATGCCTCAGGTTTGAAACTCTCCCCTTGAAATTGAAGACATCTTTGCTCATTTTCCTCACTTCTACTGAAGTATTTTCAGTTGATTCATGTTTGCTTTGGACGTGAACACCTGGCAGTAGACTTTGGTCCTCCAAAAGAAGCTTTCCAAAAGCTGTACCTGACACTGGTGCAGATAAGGATCTCACAAGATTTCTTGGTGTCAGATCTCCAGCACTACATCCCACATTATCCACCTGCTCTTCTCTGAAGGACATAGTTGTCATTTCTGTAACACCTGTTAAATCTTCAGGATAGTTGCTCTTCCCTAACGTTGGAGAATCAGCCAATTGTCCTAACATAATCCTTTCATTGTCTATTGATGGTCTGAGCTTTCCATTGGAAGCAGTGTCAAAGCCAACATCTGCTTCATTTCGTAGAACATTCCTCAGTCTCTCACCTAAGAGTTTTCTAGTGTTTCTGTCAATGAACTCTGGAGAATCAGGGCCACTTGGTTGGGATTCGTTCTATAAGAACGTGTTGATTCTGATCGCAGTAGAGTTGTTCCGAGATCCCTCGTGACACTTTCCCTAATCTGTTTCGCTATATGTTGAGCAATTTGTTTTGGGTCACTTAACTTCTCACTGAAAGGAATCTCATCTGAACATATGCTTGTCTGTATCTCATTTCTAGCCTTCCCTTGTATTTCCAATCTTAGCCTCTCTCTTACCTCCTCAAGGAAATGTTCAATGCTCCCTTCCCTGTCCAATATCCCAGATGGAGAAGGCCAAGATTCCTCAATGTCCTCAGTTCTTTCGGTACTGGGCTTCAAAATTACTATTTTCGTGGGGGAGGAAGATCTATCCTGTCTTTTGTTGAACTTCAGTTCTGAGTACTGCACTGAATCTCTGAATTTTGTTCTGTTTCTGGAATTTATAGTTTCCCTTAACCTAGATAGATCCTCTTTACTCATGTATCCTTCATGTTGTATGCTACATCTTTCTGTTCGCAATGTAGCTGCTGAAGAGGTCAAGAATCCTGCTGACTCTCTGTGGGATGGATTTCTTTCAGTGTTGGCAGATAGATGCTTCTTTTGCTTTTCAAAATGGTCTAGAGCAGGGGTTCGATTGTTTCTTTCCTTCAAATGATTGTCACCCAGCCCAACAGCCCTTGAACGTTCCCATACCTTGGCTGATTGCCATGCCTCAAATTCTTTCTTGAATTTCTGCAATAGTTCTTCTTGTGGATGTTCACGACGTTGTGGTTTAGCCAGTCTTGGGTGTCTACTTGATACATTGTTATCTTGCTTGATACCAAATTCAAACAACTGTTGTTTTTTCTGCTTAAAGGACATCACTCCAACTTGCTTATAACGTGTGGAAGCTTCTTCAGCAATGCCTTCTCTTGGTAAATAGTTTCTCAAATTTTTATTCCTAGGATCATTTGACTGGATCATTTGCTTCCCTTCTGATGGTAGTGCATCCATTCCCATCAAACGGGCAACAACACTAGGTGCGCTATGCCTAGTTGTGTTACTAGATATCTCCTTGTCAATTAACTTCTTCATGGTAACACCAGCAGGATGACGAAAGTGCTGTTTGATAGGGTGCTGTGCCACTTGCAATGAAAACTGAAATCCAGAGAGTATCATAGGTTATCTAATATTCTTTTCTCATTGATACATAGCAAACCCTCTTCAGAATAATCAAACTCGAGAAATAAGAGCGAAGAAATTGACTGACAGGTGGATATATTGTCATATGGTTATCTGGTTTGACAGCAAGGAATACTTTCTGAGAACATATGAATCTATCACTGAGTGAGAAGCTATTTGAGAGGAAATGGCTTATGGCTAACAACCTGGTGTCAATATCTTACAGACCAAATGGAATTAATTGCTGGCGGGTGTACTAATTCTCACCACTTAGTTGTGCCACAGAAAGCTAATATGCAGAAAGGAAAACTACGTAAGTTAACCTCCTGTGGCATCCAAATTACTTTTGGTATTCCTCTGCCACTTTTGAGTCACACAGAAGACTCACTTGGCACAGACCAGACACTTCTATCCATAATAGAAAACTGTGTTGGAAACTTGATTAGACACATGCTCTGTCACTTTAGATTAGGCATTTAAATGGACACTTAAATGATGCTTCAAAATAGTTGTTTGAATGTGAAGGTTCAATGATTTGCTTAATATTCTACCAACATTACAAGTTCTAAGCACATTTTAATTGAACTTTCTTTTTTTTGAGTTGTTAATAAACTTGCTTCTTTTTATTTGTTACTTTTATTTTATTTGGTATTCTCTTAAGCATAGGTTCTATAACAAGGTGCGAAACCTACAGTAATTCATTATCTAGTCTGTTACTTTGTCCTTGATCTAAACTAAATCCCATATATGAAAGGATACATTTCTTTTGCTAATCCAAATTGAGGGGTGATATCAAATTGGTCTATTTTCAACATTATATGCATAATTAGCTCATTTGTCATAGTTAGCAGCTCCATCTCAAGGTCATTATCGATATTGTCACCATCATCAATAGCAATATCGTCGAAATAGCTATGTCAGTATTTGGACATGTCTGTGTCTTCTTCTCCTCTGTCTAAAACTTAAGCACATCCGACATGTGTTAGTGTCCCACAAAATCATAGACCACATCCCATGTATCGTTTAGGGGAAGACCACAATGTCATTCATCATGACGCGAAGAAGACAAGGATCTCACCACCAATAAAAAAGTCCACTCAAAGAATATAATACTAAAGAAGGGAGACGGAAGGAGAGACAGGAGTTTAATTCCGAAAAAAGAAAAGTAGAGAAATCTGTATCTAAAAGAGAAATAACTAAGGTTCCATTACTTGATTCTTGATTGCAAATTCATAGAAAATCTTAGACTTATACAGGATATGAGGTGCAAACCCCACTTTCATAACTGAAAAACCAAACCTCATGGTTTAGGTCTTTTGAACTTCCTAAAACACGTTAAAAATGACTTGGCTCACACTCTCATAAACATAAAGACTCACTCATTCCCTGTAGGGAGCATAAAAGACTATGGAGCTTTAACAGACATGAAACTCACATTCAATTTCTCTCTTTTTCAATCACCTTTTGCATTATTCCCCTTTTCTTTTTGCTTGCGATGTGAGACAATCATGCTTCTCTCTTTTCTCTGTTTGTAATGGAAAGTGACCCTCTGATTTTGGTCGCATTCAATTAAGAAACCACAATTAACTGACTGCAATAAAGAATATGCTATTTTTTCTAATTAAGTGGAGATGCTCCTGGATGATGGACCTACCCTATGAAATGATCAATTTTTTTGTGCATGCATTTTGTGAATTCTGCAAGGAGAGCTGATAAAAATTTACGAGATATCTGATGGATCCTATAAGCATAGATAATATTTTACAAGCTATATAAGATGCAACATGCAAGTGAACAACAGAAGGTTAGACAAGGACGGAAGAAAAGGCAGACAGGTCCTCAAGGAACATATCCTATCAACAGAATCACAAGAAAGTAAGGTCCAAATGCCAATAAAAGAAGAATTTTCACAGAGCTGCCTTCCATTTTCAATCTTTTTATATAAAAAACGTTTCACTGTGGATACTGTGTGTTGCACGTTGGAGTTCTTAATATTAAGGAAATCTTGTTAGAGCACGGAAAGATGTAAGGTCGTGGTGCAGTAATCAGGTTTGGGTGGAGAAGCAAGGTGACTTGCCATGTACCATGATGCTCTATGTGGCTACAACTTTCGTTAATTGAAAAGGAAAAAAAAAAGGAAATACCAATCATGCAATGCTGTATTTCTAATAATGTAAGTAAATACATGCAATAAGTACCGGAATATTCTCATGAACAAGATGGTAGCACTTAGATGTTTCTGTCGTTAGCTCCAAGCTATTCCGAGGAGCTTCCAGTCCTGCAAGAAGAGAAAATATGGAATCTATTGAGACATGCATGCACACAAGATAAAAAAAATGATCTCATTCCCCAACACGTTGCGAAGGTTTGAATTAAGAAAACATTGAGAGACTTGGAGTAATGTCATGAACAGAATTTCAGGCAATCTGGAAACAATAGTATTATGGATCACTAATAACAGCTCTCACCATCGGTATGCCTCTTGCTCATCAACATCTTCCGTGATTCAGTCACCTGATTGAAGTCATGAAACTGTAATATGCCTTCGATGTAGCCAGAAGGCCCTTCCCGAGAGACATAATGCCCTCTGGTGGTCCACATTTTTTTTACTCATACCATGATTAGCTTAATAGGATACTTCAAGGTCAATCATTCAGTCTAAACCTGAAAACGCAAAGCTGAGTTTTAACTTTTGAGACTTCTTTAAGGAAGGGAACGCAATCTTGAAATAGAAAGAGAGAGACGAGGGGGGCAGTTAATGCATAAATGTATTGCAAAATCCAAAAAGCTGCGAGCTGATATGTTCCTCCAAGCACATAAAGTTAATCACGCAATTTTTCGGACAAAACACAAAAAAAACAAGCTAAAAGATGACATTTTCACAAGTTCATACTTGTCAAAGATCCAAGGTAATATAAGCCCAGAAATGAGCGAAAAAAATTGAGGACATGCTTATCCCAAAACGAGCTAAACGAGTCACAGTATTGATCAAAATTATAGATAATATGAACAACGATAACCAATAAAAGTCATAAATTAGGAAGCCATACAAGTTGAATGTCAACACACCAGATGAAAACCAGAATCCGGTAAGCTTTATGTGAAGTTTAAATACCAAAAATATATGTAAACGGAACAATCAGATACGGACAGCCAGAATCCAGAGAGAAAGACAACTAATGTGGGAAAATGATGAAATTTTTGCTTCTTGGAGCTCCCATCAGAAACAGGGGGGAAGACACAATTTTAAGCCCAATCTTAAGCACATGTTCCTTCTTAAACTGGCCATGCCATCGCAGCTATGACATCGTAACTTAGAATGCCACAGAAATTGGAGGCCAACCCAGCGGCTTGAGGACCATACTTCATACATGCGTGATCCTTAGTTTTCATGCCAAGCAGAGCAACCGGAAGACTCGGGCATAAGCAACCAAACCCCAAGCCAAAGCCACCAACTGTAGCCAAAAAAAGAAACAGAAGAAGAAGAAAAAAGCCATCTTTCCTTGCTGGAACGCCCACAAGAAACAGAGAAACACACGAAATGCCAAACCTGCACGCAGACCTCGCTTCTAAAAAATGTCCATACCTCGGCAGCCTCACAGGACCTCCCTCGAACAACTTCTGGGCAGAACCGGAGGACGGACCGCAGGAGTAGCAGCCGCAGCGAGGTCAAACTCAAACCAGAAGAGTAGCTGGGGACCCCGGTGGAATGTGGGGGAATGCGATGGGTAGCTTTAGTAGTCGTAGTATGAAGAGGAGGACTAGAGGTTCCATGCTGTCCACGGAAAGAACGGACAGAAAAGTCGACGCCCATCGCCGTCCCCAATTACTCTATTACTTCCGCGTACATCTCTTCGTTTCTCTACCAGCAACATGTACATTTTTTTATCCTCTCTCCCCCCTCTCCTCTCTTCCACCCCACAACCCAACCCATCTCTCTCTCTCATGCCTCTTTTACCGTGGAAGGGGAGATGCCATAGGCCGCGCGGTGAAAACCTGAGCAGGCCTTCACTGTGCTTGTGTACTCTGGCCATGGCCATGGCCATGGGGACAGGGAGCGATCGGGGTTGGGGTTAGGTGCTCTGGGATCTCAAATCTATGCGCAACAGCTTGCTGCGCACGAGCTGTTTGTTGCTGGTTCTCCTCGGCGGTCGGCACGACGACGGCTTCCCATTTGGCGCCGTCTCTTTAACCGGTGCCCTCTTTTGGCGTTTCACCCGCCTGCTTCCCCCCACTCGCGGGTGGCTGCAATGTTATCGTGGTCCGGCACCTCGGACCAAGCTTCTTTTCCCTCCTAACTTTGTAAAAATAGGGTTAATATGATCATCCAACTATATTTGCTGCACATTTCTCTTTCTATTGATCTAATTAATATATTAATGCAGTGAATGATATTTTATTGCTCCTTATTACCATTCATCTCATTCTAGCATGTGAATTGTTGTTGGGGTTTTTTTGACTTGGTTTATTAGAAATTGACGAATAAGATGTAAGGAAATAATCTTTAAGTGTACGAGAAACTACAATGTTTTATAGAGTCAGAAAATATTGAAATTTAATTGTAAAGGTGAAGAATAAATTAAAATATATTGAGTACCCCCCCCCCCCTTCTCCCAACCCATATGCCAACAAATGTCTTTATACAACTTCATGGAGTCTGTTGAAATTTATATGATCTTTTGTCCCGTGCAAACTTAAGAAGTCATACAGATTAAGAATTAATTTACCAAATATTATTGAAATTTATACATATTCTAAGTTATCCAATATTATTGAAATCATAATTTTGTCTTAGGTAGAGACCATGTTAACGACATCTTCAGCTGCGGGTCAACCTAACGGCCCCGTCCGAGATTCTCCCAGCGGCGTACAGCGGCACACTTGGCCTGACGGGGTTGCTTGCAGTGTTGGGTGTGGGCCCCACACTTTTGTTGGGTTCATGCCCCCATCTCACGTAGCCTACGAGACTCTTGCATTCTTTTATTGGGATAATTGTAAAAATAGCCCTCTTCACACATATCTTTGTAGAATTACTTTCAGCATCAAAGCTTAAAGATTTGTGCAAAGAGAGCAGCACTTACTTACCGTTAAGGATAGGGAACTAAAACTTCCCGTCTTGGATGGGATTGGCTCATGCTGGTGCCACGTAGGCCCCACCAATTATTTCCCTTTCTCTTTATATATTTTTCTCTATTCTTAATGTAAAAAATATTTGTTATTATTAAATTATTACTTATCACTAGGACAAGTAGCAAGCATTTCTTGTGCAAAGAATATATAGTTCTCCCATAAAACTAGCTAAATGGAACAACGTTGAGTTGTATGTATTGTGTCATGTTAATATTTTTAGATTTTAGCATGGTTTGGTACAAATAATATATATATTTTAAATTTTATAATGAAAACTTCAGACTTAATAGGCCGAATCAGAGTGAAATAGAACCCGTACAATACGATATGCCCATTACGGTTCGACCAACATAAATATAGTTAAACAGTATTCTTAATATTTAACAAAAATAAATCTCATTACATAAACATAGTTACTAAAATAATTTATTGGGGAAAATCAAGTGCAAAGATGGTCCTCTATGATTGCATCATCATGTATTTTTCTTATAATAGCATAGATCTTGGCAAATTAATATTTATTTTGTGTGCATGGGTAAATGAAGCCCATTCACACAGACCTACTAAAGAAGAATGAGAGCTACAATTTACTAACATCGTGCTCCTTCACAACGGTCCATGAAGAAGGAAGGGCATAAGTGTGTCCCACTAGAATTCGATTTGTCAGGCCCACAAGATCTCTAGTACGTACGTAGCACTGGTCAAATGCGAGCAGCTCTTCAATTAAGGATCCGTTTGATTGTATGTAAAATATTTTCATACAGAAATTTTTTTCCCAAAAAATAATTTTTACAAGAAACTCTTAATACACTCTTAAAAGAGGAACTACATAGGCCAAAAGGAGGTAAATGAGACCTGAACTTTTATATCTACACACAGGAGCACCCTACACCTATTCTCTGCATCCAAATACTCTTTTTCCTGCCAATTTCTTAATTTGAACTTTGGAGGTTTCTCTTGGAATCACTTCTAATTAGACCCACCTAATTATTCTGTGAGTGTGAATGGCATTCCCATTATTAATGATTTCAGAAGCGCATAAAATTAAGCCGCATAGTGGAAGCCATGTGACAGCCATAAAATGTCTTGATCATCCCATTAATCATCACTGCTACTATCTATCCCAAGATTCCCAACCCCATTTAGCCACCACATCACATATTTTACACATATAATTATATAAACATGAGTGATATTTTTACAAAATTATATGTGTAAGAAGGTTAGTTCCGTTAATGTCTCTTCTTTCATAGAAGTATTGAACATTTCCCAGCATCGAGCAAGCAACACTTAACATTATATAATTCTGACATCCGAATGAGCTGGGCCATGGTGAGACTTACACCTTGGGAAGATAGAGAGAACGCAGTAGAAAAAGAGGTCCATCATATTATATTTCTTTCTAAGGGTGAAGTATCGAGAAAATGTCTTGGAAATGTGACTATACTTTTTGATTTTTTTAACTGAACCTGCATGTGTCACAAATGCATTGGCCGATACTTCCAAATATAGCAAATATCATAATTGTTTAACTTTCATATATATCTTTATTTTAGAATATCAGAAAAAATATATATATCAAAAAGGTACTATATCTTCCATACCTTTTTATCGCACACTAACACCCTTTATGGTTCGATATAGCAATGAGGAACGGTCATGGACTCATGAGTTCAAATCTCATTAAAGATTGTGTGAAGAAAAAATTATAAACATTACGCACTTGTCATGTCATTCGTATAGATAGAACTGTCTTTGTCGACTTTCTTACTTGACGAGTACTGTTAATCGATGGGAGTTATCATCGGTTAGGTTGTCCACATGGGGCACCAAAAGTTGCTTTGACAAATTTTGAATGAAGACAATTGCATTGACGGTTGTCTTTTGAGTTCTCTTGGAGTTGGTGTATCCTTGCACATTATATATAAGTTTCCTTCTCTCTTATGATACACTTCTCATAAGAGGTATCACCATCAAATTCTTAAGACGTTTGGAACAAGGAAACAACAAAGAAGACTCTAGTTAGTAATTTTCTTCTCGATCATACGAGTATCCGCAACGATATATAAAATACACACTACGAACTAAATCGAACAACGAGAATACTCTCAGAGCAATTATAACTCAGAATCACAAATACTCTAAAAGAAATTTCATGTCTTAGGAGGGTAATTTGATAATTAAACAGGAGTAACTAGTGTGAGCCGTACGTATTCACTAGGCTTGCAGGCTGCTTTGGATCGATGAATCGGATCGGATAAAATTTATCAAATACAGTATAAATCGTAATGTATATGTCTAGTTCAATCTAGTCAAATTCAATTTATAATTAAATTTTAATTATAAAAAAATTAAAAAAGAAGGAATAAAAGTTTATTTTGCCGATCCTGTTTGAGATTGCAAGATCTATATAAGTAGCATGACACCGTATCAGATGCGGCACGGTCAACTATAACTTAATTTGGTAAGCCTAATCTAATTATATGATAAAGGTTTGACCACTTAAACGTGACCTTAATCTATTATTATTATTATTATCTGAGTTTATCCCAAACCACTCCATCTAATTTTGCATGGGAATTAGAATACAGGTTGAGGACAACCACGTCAGAATCTCTGACAGGGGGCTTTGCTGTTTGAGTTGGCAAGAAGAAAGAACACCCAGTACTACTGCATGCAATAACCCTAATCAAACAAGTCAAGGGACCGTGTCTGTGATGGAAGTTGACATGACTAGCTAGCTTGTTCAGCTGCTGTTCCGGGTGGGACAAAGCTCTGTGTTGCCATGCGTCCAAGGGGGTTGTTGGGTATAGCTCTGTGTTTTGTAAGAAGCCATCAATATAATATCTCTGTGGCCATGCATATATATATCCAAGTGTTGGCGTCTTTTAATTATAAAAATTAACCATGCACAGTCGCTTGCTGGTGCGGGCATGTCATGGGAACAGGGAGCCGCCGGAGAGGGGACCGGAGCTTTGTAGTTGCAGCATCGATCATCACATGGCCGTGGTGGGTCTCCACGGCGGCAGGAAGCTCACTAAAAAGCCATCTGCAAACCAGAAAAAATTTACTGTATTAAGAGAAGTACATGCAGTTCTGTAATGTATAGAATTTTGGATATCAAAATAAAAGTGTTGGATTCTAAAATTAAAATAACTGAACTACATTACTTCTTCAGTGTGGTAAATCTTTCTCTCAACAATTAAGACTGCAGGAGGAGGAGCCCCCACAATACCCCCTGCAACCTCTCAAAGGAAGATCTTCTCTGGTCGCTGCAGGCATCCTTTTCCCTTCTGATGATGATGGGCAGCTTGGACTGATGAGGTGGGTTTTTGTTATTTAGGGTTTGTACAGCCCCAAGGGGGGAGGGGTTGGGCTGTAAAGGGGGATAGATAGATAGATACCCAAGAGAGTGCTACCACACAAATATCATGGAAGGTGGGATAACATTTTTAATCTCTCAATCTCTCTCTCTCTCTCTCTCTCTATATATATATATATAGGATCCAAAGTTTGAACCCCTTTATTAATGATTAGTGCATGTGTCGTGTGAGTTGGTTATGGGTTTTTTTTTCTCCCTCTTCTTCTTTTTAATACTAGAGCTTCACATATGAGGAACTCATGCCACCCACTAAGCATCCTCTCTCTCTCTCTCTACTGTTCTTTCTCTTCTCTCTCTCTCTCTCTCTCTCTCTCTCTCTATCTGTGTAGTTGATGAGGGCAGAGTGGAAAGGGCATGGAATGCCACTGCATGATGAGGGCATGTGATGAGCTCTTCTTGATCACCTCTGCAGGCATGGCTGAGATGATTTGGCAGACGACCAAGTACTGTCTTCTGCAGCACTGCAGAAAGGAATGGCGAGGGGGAAGGCTTCGGCCTGGACGGTACCCCCGACCAACCCAGCCGCACATGTTTAAATGCTGCCCGTGGGTTGGGTCGGGTGTTAAATCGGGCAATGGCGCGCAGTACGGATCCGTACGTCGATTTCTGTTGAGACTTGAATGCTACCGGTACGGATCCGTTAAGATCCGATTAGGCTAGACTTCTTGCCCTCGGCTAATGGCGATAAGTTGGACTCGATGATCTCCAATTCTGAAGCACTCAATTTAAATAATTTTTTTGAGAAAGATTTATTGCATTCTCATATTGCACTTAAGTGTAATATGATTAGATAACAAATTCATGTGGCATCTAATAATTAGATTATCACTTCATCACTCCTCATGTGAGGGGTGTCATATGAGTTATTGACAATTGTCTAATCATATTACACTTAAAGTGTAATATACAAATGCAATAAATCTTTCTCAATTCTTTTTTTTTTTGGATCCGATTTCACATTGGATGATGGAAAAAGAGCGTCAAAAAAAGAACAAAGATACCATACATATTGACTGATAAAAGAGGAGGATTCGATGATGGGTTTAGTTTATAAGAAATACTTGTTGCACATAGATATGTCACGCCGAGCACTATAATTGACTAATGTGTAGATAGATACATTGCACTATCCGAACACTAGCCAATCACAAGTTGAGTGTGCGTCAACATGGTACGTCGGACATGCACCAAACATTCTCTTAGTTGAGTGTTGGATTTGCACATCTCCTTATCACAGGTTTAACCTCCATACTACCTATGTGATTAGCTTAGGACAAAAACCAATTGAGAGATGCTAGGTGCACGGGGCTCCGGACAAATCATTTACTCGGTTGTGTCAGACGATTGATTGGCGCGCAGACTTGCCCGATTGTCTAGACACATGGCATTCGCAAACCATTTAGTAACTTGGAAAGAAAACCTTGCAAGCTCTTTATTGAGGCATATCCCATCATTTTTATGAATTTAACCATGTTGTACTACCCAATCAAGACTATCAAAAAGAGAAATTTTCTATCGGAAACTATCTTGTTCATGGCAATCTTATCAAGTTGATAATGGGATTTGTCACACTCCAATTTGGGTGATTGTTCAAGCCCTAGTTTGGGACTTCATTTAAGATCAACCCACTTAGAGCCCTACGTGAAAGGCCAGTGTAAATGCCCACTCCAAAGATGTATAAAAAAACTTGGCTGCTGAAAGAATTAACTGAGATTATACAGGTCTAGACTAACGATTTGTCGAAGAGAAACACTTGTTACTCGGGTAAAATGTCTAGACAAAAGTGTCCGTAGACACATGTAGGGATGGGCGCTGCTGAATGTGTCTACGGGCACAAACCCGGACATTCTTTTTTTTTACCGGACAACAAGTGTTTCTTTTTGTCTAAGTAAAAGACGCCAAAGATGTGATCAAGGCTAGCTAGTGACACTCTTCTTTTAGTACAAACAGATAAAAGATGTCTGAAGGAAGACAAACTCATAGAGACAGCATCCATTCCTAAACCTAGTCTGAACAGGAAATGTTGTTCGAAGCAAAACAGACATCAGTGCTTCGGCAACAAGTTAACCAGCTGGGAATAAACCTGCTCTTTGATCGCATCTCTGTTTCCTGGGTTAAGCAAGTACACCGCTGCCCCTGGATGATTCCTCAACCTTGCAACTGCCGCATCAAGCAAGGCCCCGTGTTAGTTGCAGAGAAGATCACAGATTGATCATGGAACCTTCTAATCAAATCTCAGATACAATTATGTAAACAGATGATAAAGAGAGAGCTTTAGGGAAAGTAGAGCATCCTGTGATTAAGAGAGAAAAGTGTTCTTGAAGTGTCTGAATTTATTTTAAAAAAGGGAACTGGAAGTCTGGAAGGCTGTCCGATACAGGAGAGCGATCTGGAGTGCAAAAATAACACTGTATAAGAAAAAGACCACAAGCTCTTTTTCTCCCAAGTCTCTGAGACAGCAGTCCACTCGTCTGACAGCACCATAGGTGTATTTTTCTTATGCAGAGGTTTGTCGAATAAAAGCAATAGCCATGAAGTCAGCAATACCTGCAGGAATGTCACGACCAGCCTTCGGAATGGGTATCGAAGCCAGCAATGGGATGCCCGATTCTAAAACTCTAAGAACAGCTGGGAAAAATGATGAGCTATACAACTCCATTTTGCCCACTTCATCGATGATGAAGAGTTCTGTGTCCTCCTTCACCTAGATAGTCCAGAAATAATGTATGTTACAAAACAACTGTCCAGTTACCATCTGACTGTGTTACTACCAGTTGGCTCACCTGCAACTCCGGCAAAGCCAATGATTCAAAAGATTCTACGTCCACTTTGTATTTTCCAACAGCCGCCACCTGAGAGACTCTGTGCTGCAATTGCAAATATGTCTTTGCCGAAGAGAAGAACAAGCAGGAATATGGCTAAAAGGTAAACTAAAATGATTTCTATCTGCAACACATTAAGTAAATGCATGGTTGAAGGAAGGTGTATGACACAAATGATCGGGACTTCAGTAGAGTCTGAAGAGGAACAGTTTTCAATGATGGGGAACTTTTTTTCCCAGACAAGTGAATGAAACATCAAATATTAGAAAATGAACGGTGGACTCAAAATCAGGAGCACCCACTTCACGCTTTCTCATGCACAGAATAGTTTGGTAACCAGTGAACTGTGTGTATTGCAAAGAGGGGATGGACAAAATGACATGACATGCAGTTTAAGGGAGGGAATGCAACAAAGGCTGTTATGGTTGTATATGTATGTTTATGGTTGTAAATTGGTGCTTACAGTTACATATGTGCTTATGGATGTATATATGTGTATGGTTGTAAATTGGTGCTTCTAGTTGTATATATGTGCTTATGGTTGTATATTGTGCTTATGGTTGTATGTTGTACTTATGGTTGTATATAAGTGCTTATGGTTGTATACTGGTACTTATAGTTGTGTGTATGAGCTTATAGTTGTGTATTGGTGTATATAGATGTACATTAGTGCTTATGCTTGTATATTGGTACTTATGGTTGTATAGTTGTGCTCATCATGGATGGCAGAGTCGGCCGACTCCGCTCCGAGTCGGCCGACTCTGAGTCGGGTCGGCCCCTGGCGACCCGACTCTGGGGGGGGAACACCGACCCACCCACGGGACAGTCGGGACTGGTTTACCAGGCCGACTCCGCCCGACTCAGGCCGAGTCTGGCCCGACTCAGGGTCGGGATCGGCTGGGGCCGACCCAGCCACCCGACCCGACTCTGCCATCCTTGGTGCTCATAGATTTATATATGTGCATACATATTTATGCTAATAGTTGTATAATATGTGTTTATGGCTGTATATTGGTGCTTGTGGTTATATATATGTGCTTGTGGTTGTATATTGGTGCTTATGATTGTTTATTGACATTTATGGTTGTATATTGATGCTTCTGGTTGTACATAAATTGTACATATATGCCTATGGTTGTATATTGTGCTTATGGTTGTATATTGTACTTATGGTTGTATATAAGTGCTTATGGTTGTATATTGTGCTTATGGTTGTATATAAGTGCTTATGGTTGTATATAAGTGCTTATGGTTGTATATAAGTGCTTATGGTTGTATATTGTGCTTATGGTTGTATATTGTGCTTATGGTTGTATGTTGTACTTATGGTTGTATATTGATGCTTCTGGTTGTACATAAATTGTACATATATGCCTATGGTTGTATATTGATGCTTCTGGTTGTACATAGATTGTACATATATGCCTATGGTTGTATATTGATGCTTCTGGTTGTACATAGATTGTACATATATGCTTATGGTTGTATATAAGTGCTTATGGTTGTATATAAGTGCTTATGGTTGTATATTGATGCTTCTGGTTGTACATAAATTGTACATATATGCCTATGGTTGTATATTGTGCTTATGGTTGTATATAAGTGCTTATGGTTGTATATAAGTGCTTATGGTTGTATATGTATGTTTATG
The DNA here is from genome assembly GCA_014218235.1 of Colocasia esculenta. Lineage (NCBI taxonomy): Eukaryota > Viridiplantae > Streptophyta > Magnoliopsida > Alismatales > Araceae > Colocasia > Colocasia esculenta. Next base: position 4,668,553 of record CM024758.1, read on the forward strand.
GTTGTAAATTGGTGCTTACAGTTACATATGTGCTTATTTCTGTGTATATGTGGTTTTGGTTGCAGATGTGCGCTTATGGTTGCAGATGTGCACTTGTGGCTGTCTGTAGGGCTGTTCATTATTCGGGTTAACCTGAAAAATTGAACCAAACCGTTCGGTTCGATTTGAGAGTGCCCTCGGTTTAGTTCGATTTTCTATTGTGAAACCGACTGAACCAAATATATATTAAATATATTTGATAATATATAATTTCAAAAAAAAACCGCAGCCCAATTGGCAAGCGCGTTGGACTCCTAATGGGATGTCTTGAGTTTGAAACTCAAGACCGCCCTTAAAAACATCCATTTTTTTATTTTCGGTTCAAACTGAACCGAACCGGTTCTGTTCGGTTCGACCACGGGGTCGGGTCGGTTTCGGTTCACCCAAAAAATCGACCCGTTTTCACCCCTAGTTGTCTGGAGTGAACAGATCGAAGGATCTCCTTGCCCTTGCCTTTCCTTTATAGCATGGATGACAGTTTCAGCCAAAACCAATGTATCGGTTTCAGACCTGGGCAATCAAACCAGATCTGCTCACTATAGCAGGTCCGAAACTTAAAAAACAATATTTTAATGTGTTTTGGGGAAAATCGGTTCTCATTTTGTCCGGTTTCGAGAATTTTGGCCCGATACACCCGAAGCCGGACGAACTCGAGCTTGAACTCTCCTCTTAAGGGGAGTTTGCGTCCGACACACCCCTCAGATTTGAGGGGCTACCGCAACTGGGGAGGTGGAGGAGGTAGGCGAGAGCTTGGGAGGTCGTTTTGTTGTTGGGAGGAGATCTTGTCGTCGCCACCACCGTTGTTTCTTGCTGTGTATAGCACATAGCCACTGCCATTGTTTACTTCCTTGGGTTGAAGATTCCTCAAGGATCTAGTAAGCTTCCTAATTTTTTTTCTTTGTTTGATAGTTTTCTTGTAGTAGGTAAGGTTACATACTATATATAGGTTTTTATACGCTAATTATTGTAAATCTCCAAATTAGGGCTTAATTAATGATTTAAATTTGAGGCTTTTATCTAATTAGATCATTTTAGCGTCAATTGAAGCTTAATTAGGCTTCATTAAATGCTTTAGGATGGGAGGATGCTGCTAATTGTATTACACACCCTCTAATTAGGGTAAACTCCCAAATTAGGGCCTCATTAGTTATTTAAACATGAGGATTTTGTCTAATTAGGCAAGTTTAGCATCAATTGAAGCTCAATTAAGTTTCATTGAATGTTTTCGGATGGGAGCATAATGATAATTGCATTTAATGAAGGGTAATTAGGCAAAATCCCCAAATGTAACACTAATTAGCTGTTAAAAATTGGAGCTTTTGTCTAATTATTTCAATTCCCCATAATTTGAAGCTCAATTAAGCTTCATTGTACTTTTTCAATGTACTTACAATCATTCGACTGTCTTAATGCAGGATCATAGCTAGATGTGAACAAGGTCAAGGGTAGCAAGGGCAGGATGATCTCGGGTGGGCACACCTCACCTTAGTTGATGCTGAAAGAAGAAAAGTCAAATGTAATTATTGTGGTAAGAAGATACATGGCAAAATTATTAGAGGAAAGCAACATTTGGCAGGGATAAGAAGAGAGGTCAAATAATGCAACATAGCTCCCTGAGTGAGGAGGAAATGCGCCAGTGCTTTATGGGCAAAAAAGAGAGGGTGCAACAAAGGGTTGAAGATCAGGTTGAAATTTGTGAGGAGATTTCAAACAGGGTAAGTAGAAGGGGCAGGAGGGAGATTGATAATGAGGAAGACACTGAAGATCAGATCTAGCGTTGACCGAATCAATAGAGCATGAGCATGAGACTCAAAGGAGGGAAAAAGCACGTGTAGAATCTGGATCAGGGACCTACTCCAGTATAGCTGGTGCAGCCCCGTAGAGGCCTGGTCTTTATGGACAACTATGTGCACATAAGGCAAAGTGCTATGTAGCCAAAAATCAAACAGGCATTGAGAGGGGTAAAAAAATCAGTTGAATCTGTAGGGCATGCATTTAAAATTATTTGCAAATCATTTTTCCATGAAGATGTGCCTGCACATGCAGTTGAATCAGAATCTTTCCAGCCTATGCTTGATGCTGTAGTAGATGCTGACCCTAGCTTCAAGACCCTGTCACTTGAGACATATTATATGGGCGTGGTCTTGAGGAAGAGGTTGAGGAGCTTCATCAGTGGGTTGAAAGCTTTAAGCATATATGGATGGAGAAATAAGGCACCATTATGTGTGATGGTTGGACTGGTACCACGAAGAAGTCTATAATCAACTTTCTGGTTTATCACATTGAAGGTACAATATTTGTGAAATCAGTTGATGCGACAAATTCTGAGAAGAATGCAAATTATCTATTTCATTTGATGGATGATATGGTAAAACAAATTGGAGAGGAACATGTCGTGCAAGTAGTCACTAATAATGAAACTAGTTATAAGGTTGCAAGGAAGAAGTTGATGTAGAAGCACAAACATTTATATTGGCTCCCATGTATAGCATATTGCTTGGACTTGATGCTTGAAGACATTGGGAAGGACAAAAATGTGAAGAAGTCAATTGATCAGACACAAAAAATCACTTGGTACATATATGGCCATCCTAGGAACTTGAACATATTCAGAGAGCTTGCAAGTGGGGGTCGAAATATCATCCGTGCAATGCCAACAAGATTCGCTTCGAATTTCATTTCTTTGGAGTCATTGCATAGATATAAGTATGACCTCAAGTCTTTCATGTACCATAATTCCTTGTGGGAGTATACAGACAAATCCAATGTTGATGCTCAAATGGATTATTTTGGAATGCTGCTACATCATGAAGACAACAAATTCTAGGACAGGGTCTCATGTTACATGAAAGTAGTCACACCCCTTATTAAAATCTTAAGAATGGTGGATGGTGAAGACAAGAATGATATAGGATATCTATATGAGGCTATAGACCGTGCCAAGTTAGAGTTGCAGAATGCCCTTCCTAGAGAGTATCAGAAGTAGTAGAAAATTATTGACAACAGATGGGACAACACATTACACCATGACTTACATGTAGCTGGTAGGGGTGTTCATTAATCGATTCAACCCGAAAAACTGAACCGACCGTTTCGGTTCGGTTCTGGTTGAACAATCTCACAGTTCAGTTCGGTTTTGCACAGGAAAACCGAATGAACCGAAATATATATTAAATATATTTAAATAATAAATAATATCATGAAAGAATGCCTAGCCCAGTGGGCTAGCGCGTTCTGTTCTCTTGGGCGGTCTTGGGTTCGAAACCCAGGGCCGCCCATCCGTCCTTTATTCTGTGTTTTTTTTTTTTTTCGGTTCGTTTGGTTCGGTTTGAACATAATTTCGGTTCGGTTCGATTTTCTCAAAAAAGAGGTCCAAACCGGACCGAACCGAACCGTGAACAGCCCTAGTAGCTGGTGAGTGATTAATTGTACTGATATAAAGTTCATTGCCTTTTAGGTACATTTAGTTAATTATTGACAAATGGAAGTTATTTCCTCAAACCTCGATTTATATATGATGTCAATGCAAACATTGATGGCGAGGTGCTTCAAGGCACCTTAAAAGTCATTGGTCATTTATCGAGGACACCATAAAAGAGGCTTCAAATCGAGCTATAAGTTGGTATTTATTGGATAAAATCATAAGAGGTAAATTATTGATGCTACTGTGCTACTTTATCTCTATAGATAGATGCATATAGAATGACGACTAGGACATATTCTGACTAACAAATGCAATACGTTGTGGGAAGAGTGAGCCCAGGTATAAAATCTTTGTGCTTAAATTGAGTCAATATGCATTAGTACATCATGAAGAATTGATCTTCATTTACATCTTACATTTATTTGTTTATAGTTGGTGGACCAGCTAAGTAGCGGATGGTAATGAATTGGCTTATATTGCAATTAGGGTGCCAAGTCAAACAATATCAACAAGTTAATGTGAAAGGAATTGGAGCACGTTCAGGTTTATACGCTCAAAAGTTTGCAATCGACTAAAGGCTGAATGGCTAGAAATATTAGTTTACTGCTACTGCAACATGAGGTTGAGAATAAAGAACATGAAGCTGAGATAATAATTGAGGGACATAAGCGTCTCAGATGATACAACTGGTCAAATGATGTGGACGCATTATTTGATGATGACAATCTGTTGCAATCTTGGGTTAATGTATGAAAGCAAGTTGATGAGCCTGTTTTTAATCCTGATAACAGAAGATAGGTAAAAGGTATATTAGATGGAGATGAGCCAATAGATCCAGAATTCAGATAGCCAATAAAGAGGTCAAGAATGACACATGAGCACCAGAGAGGAAAAACAGTCTGAGTTTGTTCACAACACCAAGCAACAACCTGAGATTGAGCCAACTCGATACTCATAATCAAATAGTAAGCCAACCATTCCTAGAATGGTCAAGCACCTCCATCCTTAAGAAGATGTATATTAGTGTGTGGGATGAGTGAGAGGACTAGTGTTGTTGCTCGAGAGGAGCCGATTGAGCAGATGAAGTAAATTTATGTGAGAAAAACGCCACGGGAAAAAGAAATCCTTACAAAGATGGACGAGATGGTTACACCAAAAGAAAAGGAAACAGGGCCAAAGGCTAGAAGGCGAATGGTTTCTTATGCTTCTGATGATGATGATGATGATGCACCAAGTGATGATCCTAGTGCAACTATAGGTGCTACTACTGGCGGTGGCATATATGCACCTACTTCCTCCTTCAACGTTGACATGCGCAGAGGATACAGTCATAGTGAAGGAGGACATGATTCCAAGAGCCGCTATGGACATCAATCAGGTTATGGAAGTGGCCAACACGAAGTAGGCATGTATGAGTAGGGTCATTAACCAGAATTCCAATTTCATCTAGTTCTAGCTAGTAGTAGTTATGGGTCAACATCCTCTTCTTATCCTCAAGGTTCTGCCTTTTGTGTATTATGGATTCCAATCAAGCCAACAACCTTATACTCCAAGAGGGAATCAAAGAGGGATGCACAACTTGGTTGTATCATTGTTTGATTACAGTAAATATTACATAAGAAATGCATCTTCTTTATGGTTACTAATGACAGTAGCTAGACGATGAGGGAGAAGGTTCTTTCGGCTCTTATCCATCTTAGTGCATCATTCTTTGGGTAGGGATCATTTAATTTCTGTAACATTTACTGTGTTTGTAATGTTTATTGTATTGCTTGAACCTACTCCATGTTTAATATGTAGTGAATATTAGTTTAACATGTCCAATGCCTACTTCTAGCGTTTAATCCAATTTACTCATGCTCAAATACATATCTAATGATTTTTTTTCTGCTTTATTATAATTTTCTGAATTTTGTACAGAATTTGTCATAATTTTTCTGAATTGCTTGAGACAAGTTTCAGCCGAAATCGAAACCAATACCGATATGGGTCCGAAACAGAGTCCAAAACCAGCACTGCTATCCTTGCTTGATAAGGCTTTTCCGCAAGCTAGTCAGTGGCATTGGCATTCTTCAGTAAATGTTATATTTGTAGTTTCATTTACTTAAGATATTACATGTAAATAAGGAAGTACCCCCATTTGAATCCAATAAAAATATCAGAAAAATCATATCTCTTACAAATAAAAAGTCAACTCTCCCATCCAAGAAGAAAATCGTGATTTCGGTGGTTCCATCAAAATAACAACTTTCTAATCTTTCATAATTTGGCATATCTAAAACTTTCATAATTCAAATAAACTCAATAGAATACTAAAAATCTAAAGTCCGGTAAAAAAAGTCAAACGTGCATATGACTTCTCCAAGGGGGCCACTCTCCTACTGACAGCACTTATTCTGCTTGAGGCATCTCAGGATTTGGTCAAACTTAAGCTATCATCACCTAAACTCATTAGATTTTTCACTTTCTAATTGAAAAGAAACTAGAAAGTGACAATTCTCATGAGTTTGAGTGATGATAGTTTATATTTGACTAAATCTTGAGAGGTCTCAAGCAGACTTACTGTCAGTAGGAGAGTGGCTCTCTAGGAGAAGTCATATGCACGTTTGACTTTTTTTACCGGACTTTAGATTTTTAGTATTCTATTGGTTTATTTGAATTATGAAATTTTTATATACGTCAAATATGAAAGATTAGAAGTCGTTATTTTGATAGAACCACCGAAATCGCGATTTTTTTCTTGGATGGGAGAGTTGACTTTTTATTTGTAAGAGATATAATTTTTTTGATATTTTTATTAGATTCAAATGGGGGGTACTTCCTTATTTACATATAATATCTTAAGTAAATAATATTTACTTAAATGATGCTCATGTAAATAAGGTATCATAATTATCGTTGCTCTGTATTGTAATATGAACATATGTGCAACTAGACTATGGATATACCCAAAATGTTCTATTATTATATATATATTTAAGAATTTTTCCTGATTTTTCCGTGATTTTTTTTCTCATTTTTTTACAATTTTTTTATATCATTTTTTAACCTAGCCGATCTTGGATCGGTCAGACTCCAATGGAGTCAGGCGGATCCTCCGATCAGACCCGACTCGGGTCGGGGTCGGCTGGATCCGACCCAGCACCCCGACCTGACTATGCCGTCCATGTTCTTCAGGAGGTTGTTCTATAAACTTTCTTGGAAGATAGAATTGTTGGATTTGATGTTAGCAATCCATTTATGTTCAATAAAGAATGTCCAGATTAAGCTGGGTTAAAAGAGCTCTCATGTTGGGACTACATTAGAAAGTAATTGACACTGCTCCCACTCAGAAAGGTGATGAATAACAGTAGTTTGGAGTCAGGTAGGATTACTGTGGAGTGTGGACATTGTCAGAAGCGTGCGATGGATGAGGACAACACACAGAATCAAGTTGTTGATTGGTGAAGGAAACCCATTGAATCAAAGATTCAACAAAACAAAGATCAATTAAATGAATTAGTGCTATTCTCATTCCCCATTAACAGGGAAACTCCTTTATCCTAACTGCTCATGTGAAATTGTCCCCAAGGCATGATCATTTTTTGTTAAATTGTTCCAAAGCATTATCGTTCACATTCTTTTGGTCCAAATGCTATCACATCAAGGGCTTATGAGGCACAAGCTTAATGTACGACAGAGAGGAATTGGACTAAAGAAGTATAGGACTGGTCAACTTGCAAGCAAAGTTTGGATCATGAATAACAAGGTGGATGGAGCAACCACCTTCTTCTGGATAGCAAGCATAGCTGAAAATTGGAGGGAATGGGATTACAAGTCCTTGCTTACTGGTTGTTAAATAAATTAAAAGGACTGCACTCAGTTTATAGTTAGAAATTGTAAAAGTAGAGATGGTTATTTGCTCAGGGGCTCAAGGAAGTGATGATGTCCAGACAGGAATAGATCCCCATAGTGCTACATCATTGCAAGTTATTACAAAATGCTTGATATTGGAAAAGTTTGAGAAAAATTATGCTGCCCCTGTTCTTACAAAATGCTGATTCTATGGGCGTAAACTGATGGGTTATCAAGAAGCAACCTGGTATTTCTTTTTTCCTTGGTTCTTTTAAGGCCAACCCTCCTTGAAAATTTTCAAATGGTTCTTGGGTTCTGTTCATTACAAATAATCGCACCACCACCTAAAGAATGATGAGGTGAATCCTTACTGCTTTACTTTATGCCTCATTGGGTAAAATGTATGATATGCATGAAGGTACCAAATTGCCTTGACATTTCAGAATCCTCTAGGTGATCATTGATTCCTGTTCTAAGCTTCTTCAAGAAACAAGAAACTTTGGTAAACCTTAAGTTTGTAAAATGAAATGTTACAGCATAAGTATTTTGTGAATTCCTAATGCCTTGTCCCCCAGTTCCATTATAAAATAACTTAATTGTCTAAGAAAGAAACGACACAACACCCCATTCCACAACCAATCAAAATTTGTGCACAGTAACAGCATCACTCTCTACCAGAATGCTAGCTTTTCTTTCTTATGAGAGGAACCCTAAATTGCAATTTGCAAATCCAAGGAGTGTGGAACATCGCTATGGCAGATCCAGTCTGGTTTGCATGAGTGACTCCAGCTTGAGGTGAGTTTCTTTCCGAAAATGCCAAATGACATGGATACTATCAACTTCCTAGTTGTCACCATACCTTCATAAAAGACCACAAGCATGGCCCTCACAGGTTGAACTTCAAAGCAAATCACAGACTGATTCACTTTCTTCTATCTGACAAGTTACTTTAACCTTTAATCACCTCACCACATCAAAGATTTGTAGTTTGCAGCTTTGTCTAAGCATTCAAAATGAATAGATGCATATGGTTCTAAGGTTTTCAATGCACACTGACCACCAGCAAATCTTTAGCAAATTACACAGTCATTTTTTGATTCACATGCTAATCAACAGTGAATGAAAGAAATGGCAAGCTGAAAATATCTGTTATTTATTCGCCCTCTTCTCATTGGGCCAGCCCAAGGTTTGCCGGATCGGAATCGGGAGGCGAATCGGATTTTCCTTGATCCGATTCGATTCCCCCGAATCGACCCGAATCGATCCGAATCGGATCGATCCTCATAGATATAATATATTATATATATATATAATATATCATATATATGATATTTATAATGTATAATATATATTATAATATGATATAATAATATTATATATATGAGGCGAATCGGACCGAATCGATGGAATCGAGAATCGGGTTTTCCATGATTCGCCCCGATCGGGAGAATCGGGCCGATCCGATCTGGCACGCCAAACCCTGGGCCAGTCTTACAAGCAATACTTCCTGCCCATAAAAAAAAGCCCCAGCATTTCAATACATAATAAACAACAATTATGTAGAGACAAAAAGTTATCATCATCCATTTGTTCTTCCATGCAACATAACATCATTGATCTTTCATCACCCACGCCTCGCTTTGTCGACCTTTACAGTTATCAAACCAGAAGGAGCATTCTCTCCAAATCCGAATCACATCCACCTCTTTGTCCTCAGTTTTCCCAATCTATCGACAGCATATCGTCCAAAGCAAAAAACTTGAAGCAAACAGGGCACACCTATGGCAGTTTCTACCCACTCCCACCAAACAAAAGGAAAAGAACAAAAAGAAAGAGAAAGAAATATGTCAAATAAGGAACCAGCACGGCCGACACCCACCTAGACGCCGAAGTCACAGCGAGAGGCCCACGCCGGCCGTCCAATGTCACCACCTCAAAGCCCACCCTCTGCGATCCTTCCCGCACTTCCCCTAAACAGAGAACAGACGGACACAATCTATTAAGCCATCGAGGCAAGACAAAGCGAGAAGCGACAGAAGCGAGCTAGACGATTGCTCACGGGTGTAGAAGCCGCGGACGCGGAGGTCGGGGTGGGACGCCCGGAGGCTTTCCAACACCCTCATCACCAGCGTCGTCTTCCCCACGCCCTGCACTCCGCTTGCTCGTCATCTCTTCCTACTGCCGCCTACGGAGAAAGAACTCCGACTAGCCACGGGGAGAGAGCAGTGGGGGATAGGAGGTGCTTACGGGAGGCCCGGTGACGAGGAAGCATTTCCCTGGAGCTGCCGCCATGGCCGACGCGAGCGAGCTTTTCCCCGACACGACGCAAAGCCCAGGGAACGTTCTGTGGCGTGGTTAGAGGTAAATAAACGGTAACATCCGGAAATCCGTATCCTTGTTTCCAGCTTAAAAAAGGATATCCATTTATCCGTTTACGATAGTAATATCACATTATAAATTTTATAAGATAAATACATGTATATATCGAGCACTGCCATATATTTATATTCCAAAATTTTGACCCCGTTGTCTATATCTTGCATCTATCTATATTTATATTTAATTATGTATAAATATTAAATTTTTATTTAAATAAGAACCGTCTCAAATATAAAATCTAAAGAGTCCATAATATTGAAGATGTGGACCCCCAAAATCTTATATTTAGGGACAACAAAATTAACGAGATTTCACCGCCTATCCAAATGGAAGATTCACATTTCTTTTAATCACATGAATCTCTACTCTTTTGACTTAGTTATATTGGCCTAACATGTCGAAAAGAAAATGACTAATTTATGTTTGATATTGAATTCCATTTAAAATGTTTTTATCTTTATATGTTTTGCCTTAAAAAGTGTTGGAAGTTCGAGAGTAAGAATACTTTCATCTATTGCCCATATTAAGTAGCTCTTTTCCCATTATAGTAGAATATTCGTCATATTCCAACAACGATCTAACTCGAAATATATGATTAATGATTTTTTTTATAAAATAGTCAAATTTTAGATATATATGGGAATATATAATTTTTCATACATATGTATATATCAATAGCATTATTTTTCAACTAATTCACATCAATTTTATTATAAAATAATATATATATATATGCTTAGAACTCCTTTGCTAATTAGTCTCAACATCTCTAATTTGAGAGACACTTCATACTCAACTTACTGGTAAAAAGAAAAATTCGATGTCCCTAAAAAATAACTATGCATAAGATAGGATCCACATCTCAATCAATCTTGTCAGACATTTTTTTTTCGGATCAGTTGGATATTAATATTTTTTTTAATTTTTTTTAAAAATAAACTCGAAAAAATTCGAAATATAAAAAAATGCCAATTTTTATAATTTGTTTTCTTATGAAGAGCTGGGCACACGTTAACGGTCGGATAGAGAAGAAAAGAACTAGAGAAGGGCCACCACCTATCTCCCCATTTTTTGGCGACGCCTCTCACACTCCGGTGTCCGTCTCCGGCGACTCCCCCCGTGAAAAATCTCCAGAGCTCGGAGATCCGGGGGAAATAAGCCATCGATCTTCCCCAAGCCGAAGAGATGGGGGGAGAAACCCTCGGCGGCGGCGGCGGCGGCGGCGGTAGATTCCTCTCTCTCGTGCCCTCCTCCATCTTCCTCATCGTCGCGATCATCCAGCTTTTCGACGGACTCGTCGCCCGCGTCAAGAAGGTATCGTCCGCGGTTCTTCCGAGATCGCGAAACCTTTTGATTCCAGTTGAAATCTTTCTCTTTGGGGGGTAGGGGATTGATACCGAGATGTCGAACCTTCAGAGAATGGCTGCTTTGCGAACTAATAGCTGCTAGGGCGCCGAAGCATAACAAGAAAAAGCATAGCAAGAATGGGGAGGTAACTGGAGGAAGAATATGATCGGAGGCTGCTGTGGGAAATAAAGCTTCATTTGGTTTCTTTTCGATTGATTAGTCTCATATTGCACATGTATTAACACGTACGTTTAGGTCTGGTAGAAGAGCAAACCTATGCAAAAGGATAATGATATAAATGCATCAGATAGTTAATTTAGGATTTTTTGCTTATAAATTGTTGTTAGAAACTACAATATGCATTTATCACTCCTCCATTTGTATTTGCACACATATCATTGGAAATGACAGTTAGTGTGCGGGTACCAGAACACTGAATGCAAATTATTTTCATTTTAAAAAATGGTTCATATGCCAAAAGCCCTATATGTTTATACATCATTTTGGGGTGTGAATTAGACATATTAGAGAGGCCAACCAGATTCTTGTGCATGTTAATGTACCATATGTATTGTTTTATTGACTGGATAGATGACATGTATGACTCTGTTCTCACTACTTTACTCTCGGTATACATTATGTGAGCATTGATCATTTTCTTTCTTTACATCATGGTACTAACTGTCCTTTCAATTGTCTCATGCTTACAACCTTCTTTGGTATATTCCTCATATTGCTAGCATCACTTTCTGTTTTTATCCTGTTTTTCAGAGAGAATTCAGAAGCTCAGAGGAATACCAGCTAAGGCAAGAAATAAAGCAGCTTTTGAATGAGGCCACTTTACTATCCACGTGAGTATTCACTTACTTAGTTGATGCTGCTTTCTTGCAATCCAAAATTTTGCTGTTTTCTTGGAATCCAAACCTTCTTAGATGAAAGACTGGTTAAAGGATTTTTGGTTTTGCCCAGACGGGCCACACCTTTTTCCCAGAAATGCACTATCCCCTCTTCAGTCAGTTTGTTAGCAGAGCAGGGATTAATGCTTTCTTTTGTTGCTGCATCTGCAGACCCTCCACATTTGCTCAGGCTGCAAAACTACGACGAGCAGCAGCAGCTAAGGAGAAGGAGCTTTTGAAGAGTATGTGATTGTTGTAAGAGAGTTTTATAGATTTTATTTCCTTGACCGCTGACAATGAGATTTGATGATTATTTTTTTATTGGATTCATAAATACATTGTGCACTGGATAGAATTCACCATGTGATGCATAAATCTTTCTTAAGGTCGGATTATTTGCCATCTGGCAAGAAGTCACTTTCTCTAATTTCTGATATGGTAGATTTCTGTATATACCTATCCATTCTCCTAGACTGAGATGTCTCTTGGAGATCTCTCAGCAGATTTCTGTAGATATCTATCCAATCTCCTAGACTAAGATGTCTTTTGGAGATTTCTCTGACAATCCTCTATTTCAACTTTCCAAGATGCTTCCCAGAAGCCAATGGCAAACTTGGTTCAGAGCTAGAAGTTATAAGGTTAAGGAATTAATACTTGATTCTTATGTCCAAATATATTACATGCACAGTTGGATATTGCATTAAGTTTTTCTAAAATCAGATGTTATTTATTAGTCTGGCATTTTAGTTTCTAGTGCTGTAATCTTTTGCAATTAGCTTTTAGTCCTCATAACTTGACTGTTTAGCCCTAGATCTAAGAAGTTTAACTTTCCTTAGAAACAGGTCCTTCTTAAGACTAAAGCTAATTGTAAAGATTACAAAAGTTCCTAAATGGGCCACCTTATAAGAAAAGCTAAGTTTCTCGGATGTGGAGTTGAATATTCAAGTTATGAGGACAAAAACTCATTGCAGAAAACTACAGGGATTAAAAACTACAAAAACCTCATCAGCTTAATTGTATCAAGGGTTTTGTGATATCTAGCCAGTTCAGAGTTAATGTGATGCGGCACAGCGGCGTGGAGAAGAGAGAGAATAGCGAACAGAGGGAGAAAGAGGGAGGACGGCGGACAGAGGAAGAACCGGTTGGGGATTCCACCCCTGGGGAATCCACCCCGCTGGAGGAGACAACAATGGCGGCTGCCCAAAGCTGTCTTCAAATGTTCATTAATCACTAAAACAGGAGATTACACCATATTAATAGTGATGGAACCCTAATGGTCCTCACTAAACATCCAAAGACCAAAATAACCCCAAGCCTAAAAAATAGGTCCAAAATCGGACCCGAAAATACATAAAAAATAAAAAGAGCTCAAATGGGCCTCAAATGGGCCTTATTACATCTCTAATAGCTCAAACTCATAAAAGGACTAAACTAGTGGCCCGACGGCCAATCGCCAAGCCAAATAGAAGCTGTCGTCGCTGCCCGTCGCCTCCGCCTGCGGTAAACCTGCACTCTGTCGGCCCGGTCCAGAGCTCGGGTGTCCCCACCATAATGTGGCCACCTAGGTTCAAGCCTAGGTGGCTCCCCCGAAATCCTGAACCCTGCATCGTAGGGCCAAAGCCTACTGGTGCATAATTTGCAGAATTGCCATCCTTAAACGTGCATTAATGTTAATAACCGTATTGCATGAAATAAATGTAAGATTACCCTCGCCATTATGGAGCACTATCCACCATAAGACAGATCTGACAAAATATAGTAAAAAATTAAGTAGACCTGTGAACTGTCAACTTTAGCCCTAATAACCCACCTGAGTCACTGAGAAAAAGGAAGCTTTGAGTTTATTGATTTTCGACCTATTAGTCTTTTGAATGGCACCTACAAGATTATTTCTAAGGTGTTGGCTTCTAGGTTGGTCTCAGCTATGGATCCACTGGTGGATCATGTCTAGGGAGCTTTTGTCAAAGGGAGCCACATCCTAGACAACTTTTAGGTGGCCCATGAATGCCTATTTGTATTGAAGCAGTGCAAGGGGAAAAGCTTAGTTTTGAAGCGGGATTTTGAGAGGGCTTATGAGAAGGCTAACTGGTAATGTCTGCTGCTTGTGTTGGAAAGAATTTTAGGTGGATTGGATGGATCAAGACTTGTCTCTCCTGGTCTGTTTTTGCTATTCTCATTAGTGGGAAGCCATCTGCTTGGCTTCATAGTGGTCGGGTCTCAAGCAAGGTGACCCCCTCTCTCTCCTACTCTTTGTTTTTATGGCTAGTGTTTTGAGTAGGATGTAGAAGAGGGTGGAGGATGCAGGTCTTGTTGCTTACGTCTACTTCACACTTGCAGTATATTGATGATACCATTCTATTCTTGGCTTAGGGAGAACATATGTCTTTCATGGTGAGATTTTTACTAGAGCTTTTGGAGAAAATCATAGGGTTGAAAATCAAATTTGACAAGAGTCTCCAAGTAGGGGTGAATGTAGAGGACAATATTATGTAGAAGGCGACTATTGCGTTGGGTTGTAGGAGAGGCAGCTTCCCTATCTCCTTATTAAGTCTTCCACTCTCTCCTTGTGCTCTGAGAGTATCAGACTGGCAGCCTATTGTTCATAGGTTTGAGGCAAGACTGGCAAGTTGGAACCCAGGACACTGTCTTATGAGAGTAGGCTTGTACTTTGCAGCTTGGTTTTGGATAGTTTATCGACATACTTTCTCTCTATGTTCGGGATTCCAAAGCAGGTGGCCAAGACATTGGAAGTTATTGGCATAGGTTTTTTTGCAATGGTAGTGGGGACTGATGCAGGGGTTGACATGATGTAGCCTGGGGAAGAGTCACCAAGAGTAGGAAGTAGGGAGGTGTGGGGTTAAAGAATTTCAGACTTCAACATGACATTTGTAGCTAAGTGGTTGTAGAGATTAGGTGTTGGTGAAGATGATTTTAGGCTAGTATTATCAAGTAGAAGTACTTTGGGCGATCCAGAGTCTGGGACCTTACCCTCGCCCCGCGGACCAACACTTCCTCTTTATGGCGTGACATCTCTTTTTGTAGGGATATTATTCTCACGAGTGTTAGAATCTCTTTGGGGAAGGGGGATGTGGCTCTTTTTTGGAGAGGCATGTGGTGTGGTGATCTTCCCTTTTGCGAGGTGTTTCCCGACCTTTTCTAGGTGCCAACGGCTCCTCTTATTCTAGTTTCTCAGGTTTTTGACATCACTATCTGGGAGGGTGTAGGCACCCATTTTCAAGAGGGATCTGAGCCAGTTAGAGACTCTTTAGCCTACAGTATGATTTTTGACCGTGGGCTTCAACATGGAATGCAACATCAGGTATGGAGGCCTAGAAATCCATTGAATATGGAGGTTCTCCTCTGGAGAATCTCTCTTCATAGGCTTCTTACGAGAGATAGATTTCTTCGCTTTCTACCTAATATTTAGCCCTTGTATATCATACGCGGGAAGGAGTCTATTGACCATATTTTTGTGAGCTGCTCCTTTTCTTGTACGGTGTGAAGAGAGGTGGATGCGAGAACTCAATTGGAGGCGGCAAAGGAAAAAAGCCATTGTTCTCAAGTTGGATTTTGAGAAAGCCTATGACAGGATGAATTGGTGTTGCATTTTGTAAGTTCATAGAAAGAAGGGATTCCATCCTGTCTGGATCGCTTGGGTTTCACAATGCATTTCTTCTGTCTCTTTGGCTGTCCTTATCAATGGCCAACCAACATCCTTCTTCCCAGTTGGCAGAGGTATCAGGCAAGGGGACCCTTTTATCCCCTCTTCTATTTGTGTTGATTGCTCAGATTATGAGCAACATGTGGAGTAGAGAATAAGAGGAGGGGATTTTATTGGGTGTTCAGTCCTCTCCATCAGCAATTCCTGTTACTCATCTTCAGTATGCGGACGATACTATTTTTTTTCTTGTCTAATGAGGCTCAATAGCTTATTGACACTAAATTGATGCTGGAGGTACTATAGGACGTTACAGGGCTTAAGGTTAATTATAATAAAAGTCTTCTGGCAGGTATTAATATAGGATCAAGAAATCAAGATAGCTGTTACCCTTTTTGGCTGTCAAGTGGGGAGCTTCCCTTTCTCTTATGTAGGTCTTCCCTTGTCCCTGAGGACACTACGGACCAGGGATTGGCAAGGAGTGGTTAAAAAATTTGAGAACAGACTAGCGAGATGGAAACCGAGGCTACTTTCTTATGGAGGAAGATTGGTGTTTTGCAAAATCAGTCCTCGATAGTCTGTCCATTTACTTCATGTCTATTTTCAGATTACTTAAAGTGGTGGCGAAAAAATTACAGTCAATTTAAGCAAGGTTCTTTTAGTACGACAGCAGAGGGGCTACTAGAAGTTGGCACAACGTCGCATAGGGCAAAATTTGTCAATTTAAGGAGGTAGGGGGTTTGGGTGTCAAAGATCTTAAAAGCTTCAATCTTCCCTCTTATGTAAGTGGATGTGGAGATTGAGAGTGGAGGATGGTGGTTTGTGGTGGTCAATTATTAACCCAAAACTATTATCACACAGTCAGAGTTTGGGATATCACTCCTCGCAGGTTGTATATTGTCTCCCCCGTACGATGCGGGACCGAACAATTTTAGGACTCACTTTGTAGCAAGCAAATCAACCCCGCAACTCTAAGAAGCATTGATACACGCCATAATTCCTTTAGGACTTAGAAATGGTATTGACCCAAGTGATGAACTCGCGGGTAGGATGCATCAAGCGTCACGATGGAGATTCGACCCACCTAAGAATTGGGTATGCTCGTGTTAACTCGGGCAAATACTCACACCTAGGGGGCGTGGGGGTACATACAAGATGATCACTCACTCACTAGCAATGATCTACTCTCAAGATGTAGAGAAAGTGGATTGGGCTCTCGCTTACTGGCCTACGTGAGCGTCGAGAAATATTAAATGAACAAGAACCGAGGAGAGAGTGCGAATGATACTTAGTCGGATTGAAGAATCCAGACCTAGTCGAAGATGAGGGCGAGTGGGAAAACATGCGATGTCGGTGAAGTCTTGAGCCGAAGACCCCAATTACAACCAAATGAAAACCTCATTGTAGGGAGGGTGGACTTGGGGAGGGGAAGGTACAATCACTACACCTCTCACAGGAGGGGGAAATAAGAGAGGGGATGCTCACACGGAACTGCCAGGTCAGTCCGTGTGACGTGAAGCTCGCTATTGTCGGCTCGAGTCGGCATCACAGACGTTGATGGGGCTAGCGGTAGGCATTAGCGGCGACGGTGGCCTGCGGCGGTAGGCGCAAATGGTAGGTGGCAAGTGTTGGCACTAAGTGGCAACTATCACCACCACCGCCTGCCGCCAGCCCTGTCAACGTCTGCGACGCCAACTCAAGCTGGCAACAGCAAGCCTCGTGTCATAAGGATTGACCTGGCAGTTCCGTGTGAACATCCCCTCCCCTATTTCTCCCTCCTATGAGAGGTGTAGTAATTGTACCTTCCCCTTCCCGAGTCCACCCTCCCTGCGAGGAGGTTTTCATTTAGTTGTAACTGGGGTCTTCGGTTCAATACTTCACTGATGCAGTGTGCGGGTGCGTTGCATGTTTCCCCGCTCGCCCATGTCTCCGATCGGGACCGGATTCTTCAATCCGACTAGGTATCATTCACACCCTTTCCTTGGTTCTTGTTCATTTAATATTCCTTGACACTCACATAGGCCTGTAAGCGAGAGCCCGATCCACTTTCTCTACATCTTGAGAGTAGATCGCTTCTAGTGAGTGAGTGAACATCTTGTGTGTACCCCCACGCCCCCTAGGTGTGAGTATTCACCCGAGTTGAACACGGGCATACCCAATTCTTGGGTGGGTCGAATCTACACTGTAACGCTTAATGCATCCTACCCGTGAGTTCATCAATTGGGTCAATACCATTTCTAAGTCCTAAAGGAATTATGACGTGTATCAACATTTGTTAGAGTTGCGGGGTTGATTTGCTTGCTGCAAAGTAAGTCCTAAAAGTGTTCGGTCCCACATCACCTTATGGAAGGGAGTCTTAAAGGCTACTGATTTTATCCATAATCATGGTTTGCCGTGGCGAATCGGATCGGCCCGATTCGCTAGAATGAATCGGGGTGAATCATGGAAAACCTAATTATCGATTCCATCGATTCAATCCGATTTGCCCCATATATATAATAATATTATATCATATTTATATATATATTATACATTATAAATATGATATATATCAAGGTTCAAGAACCCGGGATCTGGATCGGATCGGCCGCCCCAAACCGATCCGACCGGCCGATCCCGACCCCGCTCGGCCGAGCCGGGCTGAGCCCGGCCGAGCTAAAGGGGGCTGGATCGGCCCCTTCAAAAGAATTGAAAAAAATTAGAAAAAATAGGAAAAATATAAACATTGTATTTATAAACTGAAATACATGAAAAAATGACATAATACATCATTGTACTGAGGAAAAGCAATAAAATTATATTATTGGAATCGCACATTATATTATTGGACATAAGTTTACATAATCTGTCCAAGACATATAATGTTGGTATATGCCTCATATTGAGTCAAATATTGACTATATGCATCCGTGTTCGCATATATGATAGTATTGGTGTGTATCCGGTATTTCAGGCACTTGATATGAGCCATATGACTCATAGGAGTCATGTGATGCGAATCGGACTTAGTGGATTGGTATATGCTCCGCCTCCGTGTAATACGATGCATCCGGGTATTGAGGACATGGAAGGCAAAATCGCTAGGATCGACCCGAATCGGTCGATCCTGGATCGGATCGAGGCTATGATCCGATTATGGGGGGGGGAAGTCCCTGAATCGGCAAACTTCCAGCTGGATCGGCCAGAATCGAGTTGGATTGACTGGATCAAGCAAGGATCGACCGATTCCAGACTGATCCAGGCCGATCCAGACTGATCCAGGTCGATTCCCTCAGGCTACCTTCAGGATCCTCTTCAGGCAGGGTTATTAGGATCCCCTTATTTACCTGAATATCATTTAAGTAAATGTTAGTATTTGTAGTCAAGGTTGGCGCATCCCCGATTCGGACCGGATCGGTTTTTCCTGATCCGATCCGATTCGGGCGGATCGAACCGATTCGGTTCGATCCGCTAGGATTCGGCCAGAACCCTTATTTATGACCCATTTTATGGTCGATTCCCTTGAATCTGGCCTTTTTTTGAATGATTGTGTGGTTTAGGCCTCTTGTACATATGTTTCATCATATTCCATGAGATTTATATCATGTAATTGGTATAAAAACATTTATTTTCAATGAAATAAAGCATTAGAAGAGTGAAAACAATTGAAACTCATTAGTTGAAAGATATTTACATTGCACAAAGTCAATACAACTATCAAACTCTAAATTCCAATAAAAATACAATGACTTACTCTAATATCCCCAATGCCCTTGTTGATATGGATCATATGCATTCCATTGGATTGGCTAGGCATGGATTCGGACTCATCTGACTCTGAGGGGAGCTCCCCAATAAGATGATGACCTTTCGTTCTTGACACAAAACCACGAAACTCATCCCATGTCATCATGGTATGGTATCTCTGCCGAAACTGACTGAGATAATGGTCCCACATTTGACAGCCGGGACGGACTACCCCCAGTTGTGCCATCTGTACATCCTCCTCAGCCTCAAAAACTTGGATTGGAATAGGAATAGAATATGCAGGAGGAGGATACATATATGGAGATGGACCAAGTAGCCTGCTGTGGCAGTGTATCCACTGTACGGTCCGTACCCACTAGAGTAGTCTGTGCTAGTGGAGTCGGGCTGGTAGCTATGACCGCCATAGGATCCAGCAGACTCATGTGTACTCATCCTCTCAAAGTCTGATAACATAGTGTCATAACTATGGGAATCCACTGGTTCACCTCTTCCTTGACTGTCAGGTGGAAACCTTTGCCTTCTATTGTACCGAAGTGGGGCACCATGACTGCTATCTTGTGTTGCACCCCGAAAAAATTGCTCCTCTGTGAATGCCATGCCACCTCCTCCTCCCTCACCACCCTCACCTCCTCCTCCTCCGCCTGACACCGTTACCACCTCCACCTCCACCGTTACCACCACCGTCACCACCAGCATCTGAAGAACCACCTGCAAAGGCAATATCATTTGAACATTAGTTAGAACAAATACAAATTACAAATACATTTTGAGGTAATTTTTAATACAAAATGATGGCCTACCAGTAGTCATCGAATCATGGGAGGCGCTATTGGGCAATCGGGGTGAATCCAACGGAGACGGTGTCTCATCATCTGCATTTGGATCCAAAGTCTCTGCATCGGCAATGTCAAGTGGATCTTCAACAACGGTAGCACCTTTCTTGCCTTTCTTGGATCCCCAACCAGAAAACCAACCCTTCTTTTTTGTGCTGGGGCGGGAGGTGGCTCTCGTATAACAACTCCTTTACTTGGCCGGGACTCTGTTGCACCAGTTTTTTTTCGGCGGGATTCTGTTGCTATTTGCTTCCCTTTTGCCAATTGAGATGGTGGGAGCCCTTGTAGATTGTGAGGGAGGCGCATCCTGGGTAGATAAGCCTCTCCTTCTAGATTGTGTGCGGGGGAGGCCTTCCATCAACCTATCAAAATCATCATCATCATTACCTCCTCCTCTACCTGCAATAACCCCCAACATTATACATTAGGAAGTTAGCATAATGCAACTGATAAAATATGTAAGATGAAAGAAAGAAATGACTCTCCCACCTGCAGTACGCGTCACATGCTCTACTTGTATGTCCGCAAGAAGATCCACCTCAGCCTCTGGATCCATCTCATAACGAGGGGAATATGGCTGTCCCACATTCCCACGATCTCCCTCCTCCTCTGCTGTTGCTTCTGCTACTGCCCTTGCCAGGAAAGTGTTAGGGCGAGGTGGATCTTCAGGGTCGTCTGCCTCCTCATCTAACTCATACTCCCCTCGCTCTGTTGTTGCTCGTGCAACCCATGCAACCATTGGGTCTTCTTCATCTCGTAGAAATCCAACATCAATTGGATCATACTCTACGTCCCCACGCTTCTTTGGATCTTCTGTAAGATGTTTGACCCTCAGCCTCATATTATAGTGGACGTACACCAATTGGTCCAAACGCCTATATGAGAGACGATTCCGCACTTTGGTGTGTATCAATGCAAATGTACTCCAGTTCCTCTCACATCCACTAGATGAGGAAGTCTGCGATAAGACCTTCACTGCAATTTTCCTCAATGTTGGCGCGGAATGCCCAAAGTTGAACCACCAATCAGCTCATCATTCAATTCAATTATCTCAATCAGATGTCAACCATCAAGTTGCAATGATAAAAAATGTAAATGGGAAGCATATTACCGCCGTCTACACGCTCCCGACCAGCAATGGCAGATGGCTCAGCAAAGGTCCCAGTGGCTTCCCGAAAACGCTTCATCTGCATTTATAAATTTATCATCAACTCCTATGAACTTCAAGTATTTGATTGGACTTTGGATGGAAGTTGATAATCCTATACTTGCCTCATCAATGGCATCTGCCGCTAGCACAGGACTTCTTGACAATCTCTCAACCACCCTTGCAAAGGCAGCCGTCAAATCATCATCATATGCTAGCTCGTGTGCGTAATGGTATGCAGGGTGGAGATAGTATGCTGCAATTGAATAAAATACCATCATCAATACAATAAAGAGTAGTTTATTACAGAAATATGATTTATTTCCTTACCCGCCATATGGAGATCTCTACTCATCTGCCGTTCCCATCTATCGTCAACAACATCCAAAACCAAGTGTGCATGCCGAGGTGAGACTTCACGGATCTTTTTCCTCGCGGCTTCAAGCTTTGCATATACCAATCCTATAGATGGTCTCCTATCCCCATCCACCACCCTCAACACCTCATATAGAGGTTCAATGATCTGTACCAGCTTGAAGACCCGATCCCAAAAATTGGAGCTGTTGACGATGCCTTCCACCTCCTTTCCATCAGATGTACTAGCAAAATTACTCTGCAACCATTTATCACCCCTGAACATGCGTTTCAATCCATCCTTGTGCTTCAGTAGACTCTGTAGTGCCACAAAATTTGTTGCAAAGCGGGTGACACCGGGCCTCAACAACTCTCCACCAGTGGACTCTCTCATCCACGCCAACACCAGATGATGATTGTAGATGAAACGTGTTATCTTCTGTCCTGCATCCACCACCATTTTCACAGGTTGCAGTGTCCCAATTTCTTTAAGCATTAAATCAACACAGTGGGCAGCACATGGGGTCCAGTATAGATGAGGATAGATATTCATCAACTCCTCCCCTGCTTTCTTGTACGCAGCTCCATTATCCGTGACCACCTGCACATATATTGCTCCCCAATCTCCCCAACCACCTCTCGCATCAAACCCAATATGTATTCATAGTTGTGTACATGCTCGGATGCGTCAACTGATTTGTGATAGAAGACTTGTCTATCACAATACACTAGGAAGTTGATGAGGCTGCTCCTGGTGATGCCCGACCAACCATCACACATGATGGTGACACCATACTTCTCCCATTTCTTCTTAAATCCGTCTATGTAAGACTTTATCTCATCAACTTCCTCCTGCAGATATTTCCCTGCCAAGTCCCTAGCTGTAGGAGGCTGCACATGTAGGCCTCCACGTTGAACCTCCTGTATTGCAGTTTTATAATAGGGACTGTTCGCTGCATTAAATGGTAACCCTGTATGGTGCCACCACTTTGCAATTGCTCTCCCCACCTTGTATTTCGGCCCCTGCTGGTTGTATGAATCATCAATCCTAGTCTGCTTGCCATGCTCCCTAGGATACACATAAGGGTCCACATCCTCAATTTGCACACCTGTGGGTCTCTTGCTATGCCTGCCTTCTTCTGGTACTTGTGTGGGAGGGGGTCGAGTGAAATAATCTCCCACATTTGAAAATCGACGGGAGCCACTGCCACCTACCGCTGAGCCACTGCCACTGCCACTGCCAACCTCATGCTGAGCTCCCTGAAAACCATTCTGTGCCCTGCCCTTTGATCAGCTTCCCATGCCTCAGCCCTGCTATGTGCTCTGGCTAGCCTTTCCTGCACATCAGGATCAGGAACATATTCTGCATACATTTGAACTTCATCATCATCATCTTCATCTCTTTGCCTTCCTGATATAATCCTCTCTGCTATCTCCTTATCTGCCTTCTTTCTTGCTGTCTCAGTTCGAACTTGCTTAATGTGTTCAATCATAGCCTTCTTGACTTCTTTTGGCACCGATTTACACCCCTGCACGTCATGGTACCCTGCTAGTCGACCACCAGCAAGGTGCTTCTTCAAACGGGAGACCCCACCTCCTTGTCCCACAAAACCACAATAATTGCACTTAAAGTTGTGCCTATTCTCCAACATGATGCCATGCTGCCACCCAATATCATCAGAACCTCTTTTCGGTGCCATCTACAATGACAAAAAATATAATAATAACAGTAAATATTAAATTAAATTTCAGATTTGAACACTAAAAGAAAGTATTCTTACTTCTTAATTGTTATATGATATTTTTTTAATATACATGAACACATGATCACAGAAATCCATTCACACATGCATATATATTTTCTGTAATTTCACATTTTATTAACATTTTATTTTAAAATACTTCTTATTAATGTAAGATATAAATTAATTATTGCTCAACTTCTATGTAATCAACTTCTAATCATGATGTACAAGTTATACAACACATTTCTATCAATTTTTTGTTGTTTACACTTTTTAAGATTTTTAAAATTATTATTCAAATTTTAATATAATTATTAATTATTTATGAACATTAATTAATTATACCTAAACTTCTTATAGAATCAAGTTCTAACCATGATATAGAACTTATAGAACACCTTCCTATCATTTTTGGATTGTTCAAATTTTTTTTAAGATTTTTAAATTATTTTTCAGAAAATCATATTTTAGGGAAAATCATCAAATCTACATGAAAACCTTGTAGATCTTGATGAGAAATGGTTGCAAGTGAACATCAATCCCTTGCAACATCATTTCCTAACAAGATCTAACCCATACACCAAGAAAAGAACAGAAAAATGAAGAAATAAGGTTGCTTACCTTGAAAACCCTGTAGAACCTTCAAAAAACTTGAAGAACAAGGCTTCAAAGCTTCCAAATCCACCTCCAAATGGACACAAATTCACTTAGGAAGCCTCCTCCTGTGGATTTGCACCTAAAACTAGGATTTTCTCTTCTCAAAAAACCTGCAAACGGCGGGGGCAAAGGGGCCTGCGGTTTCCTGCGCTGCGAATGGGACTGTTGAGTCCCGATGCGCAGCGCATCGCCGACACCCTTTAAGGGTGTCGGCGGATCGCGCCCGATGCGACAGTGCCGGGCCGGATCGCATCGCATCGGGCTCGATCCGCCTGCTAAAGGGATCCGGCGCATCGGGCGAGTCGCGCATCGGATCTTCCCTGATCCGATGCGATTCGGGGATCGGCCCGGCTCGATCCGGCGCGCCAAACCTTGTTTGTAGTTTCATTTACTTAAGATATTACATGTAAATAAGGAAGTACCCCCCATTTGAATCTAATAAAAATATCAAAAAATCATATCTCTTACCAATAAAAAGTCAACTCTCCCATCGAAGAAGAAAATCGCGATTTTGGTGATTTTAGCGAAATGTTAACTTTTTAATCTCTCGTAATTTAGCTTATCTAAAAATTTGATAATTCAAATAATCACATGGAACACTAAAAATTCAAAGTCCGGTAAAAAAGTCAAACGTGCATGTGACTTCTCCAATGGAGCCACTCTCCTACTGACAACACTTAGCCTGCTTGAGACCTCTCAGGATTTGGTCAAACTTAAGTTATCATCATCCAAACCTCTCAGAATTTGGTCAAATTGAGCTACCATCACCCAACTCATGACACTCATGAGTTTGGGTAATGATAGTTTAGTTTGACCAAATCCTAAGAGGTTTCAAGTAGACTTAGTGCTGTCAGTAGGAGAGCGGCTTCTTGGAGAAGTCATATGCACGTTTGATTTTTTTTTGTTGGACTTTAGATTTTTAGTATTTTATTAGACTTATTTGAATTATAAATTTTTAAATATGTCAAATTATGAGAGATTAGAAAGTTGCTACTTTGATAAAATCACAAAAATTGCGATTTTCTTCTTGGATGGGAGAGTTGACTTTTTATTAGTAAGAGATGTGATTTTTTTGATATTTTTATTGGATTCAATGGGGGATATTTCCTTATTTACATGTAATATCTTAAATAAATGAAACTACAAATTTTAACATTTACTTAAATGGTATTCAGTCAATAATACACTAAGTCTTTAATATTTTATACTTTTCTTGTATTATTATAGTAGTAATAATACACAAAATCTTATGTTTCATATATTATGAATGCATGTATGATTGGTTTTTATGCAAATATTAGTTCTTTCAATTTATCAGATTTTCCCTCATTTTTGCTGTTTTTTTTGTTTTTTCCTGAAATTCCTGATTTTTTCCCCAAAAAAACCATTTTATAAACTGGCCGATCAGGATCGGTCAGACTTCCCTTGGATCCATGGGATCTTGCGATCCGATCCGATCCAGGATCGGATCGAGCCTGATTGATCCCGATCCCGATTCCGATCCTGCCTTCCATGATTGAGGATATGCCAAGTAGCCTCCCTGCCCTTGGTAGTATCCTTCAGTGGAAGTATAAGATGATGTATCTGAGGCTTGCTCCATGGTCTCAAACTCCATCCGTAGCTTTTCTTGACGCTCCCACTCCTCTTGCATCTTCTTCTTCTTCTTCATTAACCAATTCCGTCTATGCGGAATGAAGTTGGGATTGTATCCCGAATCTTCGGATGCTTGTCGGCCTTGGCCTTGCCCTTGGAGTTGAGATGCCACTTTCTTCCCCTTCCGTGCATATTGTTGAGTTGAGGTTTGTGCTTCCCTCCCTTGCCTACTCCCATGGTGCTCATCTTGAGTAGCATGGGTGAAGTCTTCCTCTCCGGTGAATACAATAGGGTCTGGTGGCGGTGCCGGTGGCAGTACACTGCTGACATCTCCTCCATGATCGGATCCCTCACTAGGAGTACTTGTCTTCGATATAATTTAAAAAAACTTGTTGATGATGTTATACATTGAAATGTATAAATTATAATGAGAGTGTTTGAACTTTGAAGTTTGAAGCTTGAAATAAATGTTCCAAAACTAAGTTACTAATTACTAACCTTCTTCATCATCATCAAGATCAATTGTTTGTCTCCCTCTTGATAAATCTACGGACCTTCGAGGAGGGGCAGACAATTCTTCTCGGATTTCTTGGCGTCTTCTACTAATATTGCTTTGGATGTCTCTTTCTCCTTCATATATTGGCAAAATTGTATTCGAACTTCAGCAGAAACTCTCGAACATGGTGCCACCTCACCTTTAATTCCCGCTAGATGTTGTTTCAAACGCCATACGCCGCCCGATAAGACCCGGTTACAATACTTGCATTGGACCTTCCTTCGAGTCATGTCCACAACGGTACCATGAGCCCAAGCGGGATCGGCGCTGGGAGGGTTGCTTGAAGATTGGGGAGCCGGAGCAGCACCACCTTCGGCGGCCATCACTTAGAACACAAAAAAAGAAGTTAAATAATAAACAAACAAAAAATAAATAATTTTTTTTGCGGCTGAGAGAGAGGGAGATCAATCGCAGCCAAGAGTTCGGGCCGAGAGTGTGTGTGAGAGAGCCCGAAGAGTCGAAGACGAAGAGCAAGAGCGTGAAAGATGAGATCACCTCGCAATAGTGCAAAAGAGCGCGCGAGAGAGAGAGAGAGAATGCCCAAAATTTTGTAGGAGGGGAGGAGAACTCAACACTTGAGTTTGGAGCATAATGGGGGCCTTTGGGGGGTTTATATAGATCCCCAAGGCCTCCAAAGGCCAAAAATAGCCGTTTCTGGCCGTTGGGGAGCGCCCCCCAACGGCTAGAAACTGCTAGTTTTTGAACTAGCCGTTGAGCCGGATCGGTCCGATCCGGCCCGATCCACGGCGGATCGGGCCGGGCTCGGCGAGCCAGCCAAGTCGGGCCGATCTGATCCGCGCACAGGGACCGGATGGGTTACCTCGGCTCAGATCGGGAGGGTCAAAACCGAGCCGACTCGGCCGATCTGATCCCGATCCGGCCGAGTTTTTGATCCTTGATATATATGATATACTATGTATATAATATATTTATACCCATGCGAATCGATCCGATTCGGATTGATTTGGGGGGAATTGGGGCGAATCAGGAGAAACCCGATTCGCCTTTCGATTCCGATCCTGCAAACCATGATCCATATTAGTGTAAGAGTTGTGTTGGGAGATGGACAGTCCACTTTGTTTTGGCTGGATAAGTGGTGTGGGGATTTTTTGCTTGAGGAGTATTTTTCATCTTTGGTGGCATTGACTGCTGTCCCAAACCCCATGGTGGAGCAAATGTTTGACTTACAGCTTTCTGGTGGGACTTGAGCCCCAACATTTAGAAGAAACCTAACCAGTGATGAGATGGATCAGTTGGAGCAACTTCTTTTCATTATTCATAATCACAGGCTTCTCCATGATAGGAAGGACTCCTGCTTTTGGAGATGGGATATGAATGGTTGCTTCTCAGTTAAGTCTGCCTATGATATTATTTTTTATGGGGGGATCCATTTTTTTTATGTTAAAGCTGTTTGGTTTGCTAGAAGCCTACTCAAAATCAAAGTTCTTATGTGGAGGATTGCCCATGGCAGGTTGCCCACTTACGATAAGTTGCAAAGGTTTCTAAACAACATTTCTACTACTTGTTCGCTATATGGGGTTAACCAAGAAGACATGGACCACATTTTCCTTGGATGCCCCTTTACTAGGGGGATATGGGAGAGAATTGGACAGCACTTGCATATGAACCTGCCTCTCAGTATGAATGTACAACCATGGTTTGCCAGATCGGAATCGGAAGGCGAATCGGATTTCCCCTGATTCGCCCCGATTCCCCTTGAATCGGTCCGAATCAGACCAATTCGCATGAGTATATATATATTATATACAATATATCATATGATATATATATTACATATATCATATTTGAGACACATTTATATTGATTAAATACCTATATGTAATATACATCATTTATAATGTATAATATAAATTACAAATATGATATAATATTATATATATATACATGACATATAATATTATATATATACATGACATATAATATTATATATATAAGGGGCGAATTGGCCGATGCGGGCGAATCAAGAATCGGATTTCCCCTGATTCGCACCGATTGGGGGAATCGGGCCGATTTGCCCCGATTCGGAAAACCATGTGTGCAACAACTCTTCACAGACTGGAAGAGACCATGGTCTACCAAGGGAGATAGAACATTTTGGTGGCTGATCTTGCATGGTACACTTTGGGCCATATAGACTGAAAGAAACAATAGGTTGTTCAGGAAAGAAGCCAGTACAGAGGAAAGACTATTTTCCTTTTTAATAGGTAAAATCCTTTTCTGGGCCGAGCATCTTTGTAAACGAACTAACTCTTCCCTTTTTGTTCTTTTGAGTTGGGGGGTTTAAATAGGCTTCATGTGGGTTCTCTCTTGTAAAGGACTTTTGCTTCACACTCTTGTACATTCTTTTCCTTTTTAATATACTCCATGGTACCATCCACTTTTCAAAAAAGAACTCATGGCACAAACCCCTCTCATGGTGAGGTCCGTCAATTGATTGAAAAGTGGAAAAGGCATTGGCCCACCAAAGGACATAACATGATTTGGTGGCTCATTCTTCATGCTACACAGTGGATGATTTGGGGGGAGAGGAACAACCATATATTTTCTACGATGGCTCGAGATGCTGAGGCTCTTTTTGCTGAGATTTGTGTCAAGGTCAAGGAATGAGCATCAATTGTTTGTAATGTGAATTAGTCAAATTCTACACTTATTCTTTTGTTTGAGGGTTATGGTTTGGCTATCTATTTTGTGATGGATGGTGTTGTATAGGCAGGCTGGGCAGTTTTTTGGGGCCTTTTTATATGCCTATACTTGTACATTCTTTCCCATTTTCATTAGTATACTAGAGGTGCTACCCACTTTTTAAAAACACCTGAATCACCTCCCCCCCCTTCCCGCACTGCCAGAGTTCATCCGAACTGAGTCTGTCTGCGCCAATGGACACAGGCACCCCAACCTGGGGAGAGAAGGGTATTTCGGTCATAGAACTACTTTTTTTGGCTAACATTAACCAGCAAACAAATATTCTGGACATTTTCCCTAGATTTTGAACAGCAACTAACCACGAGGGTAACCTTGCACTTATTTTCATTCAATAGGATCATGTCAAAGGTTATCTTTATTAATTTCCCTAGTATCTATCAAGGACTTATCTAAAAAGTTTCCAACAGATTTGAAGCTAGTTAAATGTTTATGTTTGCCTTACAAAAACCACTTTCCAACTTCTGTTTTCCTCGATGCATCGATGGATGTAGCTTATATCTTTTTCAGGTAAATCAAAGTTCTAAATTTTACTTCATTCAGTTCAGGAGGTATATAATAGAGAAAAGATAGTTAGCTTTTGTCTTCTTCAGAGTTCAGGTAAATGAGTAAATCAACGTTCTAAATTTTACTTCTTTCAGTTCAGGAGGTACATAGTAGAGGAAAGAGAGTTTCCAGTGATTTGCATGGAAGAGCTTTGATGATTATAAAGGTAGCTTTCATTCCTCTGGCTACAATCTGTATATGATTTATTATGTTTCAGGAGAATGTTGTTTAATAAGTATTAATTTATTTTACTTGAATTTTTGGAGGCAATCACATACGTTGGGCTTATTTGGTGGTTTTGGGGAGTTCCTGTAGCTGTGATTCCTCAAAAGCTACTGCAACCTTTTGGTATAGAGATATTATGTGCATTTCCTTGCCATGTTTGCTGATATGCCTTTTCTTAATGTTGGTCATAAGGAACTGAAAATCATTATCTATTCATAGTGGATGTTCATTGTCTCTGTTTCACAAATTTTTAGGATCCATTCTTCAGTCTCAGCTTCTTTCTCTAAATTATTGTTTATCATTATATATAGCTAACTTTTTTCTGGTACACATCAGCTCTCTAAGGCTTTCATCAATATTACTTGGGGTGATCATGTATAGCTTTCTTGAATATTACACCTGAAACTGTGTTACAGGCAACATTTGATAATGCAACATCATTGTCAGATGTGGTCTTGAAAAAGGTCAGGAACAAAATGTCCCGAAGCTCCACCTTCGGAAAAGGGGTAAAAAAAAGGTTCAAAGGCTCTATTTTTGTCCTTCAGCTATCGTCAAGCCAGCATTCTGCAAATACACCAATGTGTTAGTCTGTGCCTCTGTGGGATAACAAACTTCCCCTCTTATATTTACTTATCCATCACTTTGAACAATACTTTTTCTTTTTAAGTAAGCAACTAATGTGCAAAAGTAAAAGCAACATTCATTTAGATTATAACTATTGCCAAAAAAAAGTTGTTTCATGTGGTTTATCACTACTATTATATGTTTTAATATTCAAACACCACTTACAGTTTCTCATTCAAGAGTTCCTCATGCCAATGAAACTTTGAACATGTAAAATTTCTTTATTTTTTACCTTTCCAGGGCTTAAAGGTATGCACTGCTCTATCCAATAACAACTGCTCCAAAGGTTTTTGCCCAGATCTCTCTCTCTCTCTCTCTCTGCACTTCCATTCATGTTAAAAGCATGTCGGAAGTTAGAATCTTCTACAGTTGAGGAAGATAAAGTGATAGACTTGCTCTTTCCCTTGTTAAATGTTCCACTCTTCATAAAATATCTGAGTTGGTACCAATAGTGGACATTGAATTCTTGGTTGTTTCATCATTCATGGTCAGGGAGATGCAATTACTTGGGAATCAGAAGGAGGAGCATCTAAAACTATCTCCGAGTCTGTCCCATTTATGCCCTTGGTATATCCCATCAGGACGACCTTCTTGGAAGTGTCGATGTCAAGTGACTAACTAGGGGTTGGAGAATGCTTCCATACGTCATGGAATATGGAATCGGCCAATTTCTTATTGGATCGGCCTAGGCCGATCTGATTCCAGGGGGTGGTGAAATTCTAGTCAAATCGGCCACAATCCATTCGGATCGGCCTGGATCTATCAATCTAGCCGATTTTGCCACATGAATTACATATATATATATATATAGATATATATATATATACAATGTCATTTATATACTCATTAGTTATATACGTACACATTATTATTATATTTAGATTAATATATGATTGTGTGTTTGTTAAGATGATGTATATTATAAAGGTATAATATTAATTATGGTTGTATATTTAAGAGATATGTATGTGATTACATATATATGGTATACATATATGAATGTCTAAATTTATTTATGGCTACATATATCATAACCACATATGTATAAACAAATAAGGTTTATCCCTTTGCTTCGCCCCCTAAAACCCAGAAAGGGGCACTACCCCCTTGACCCTTGCTACTTGACTGCTCAAGTCGATCTGCGTGACCTGACCTCGTAGGTCGATCCGCGTGTACATACCCTCACATTGGAGAATTCAGGGCCTCAAGCTTCATATTCCAACATTGTTCACAATTTAATGAATGCGATATATGTATAATGTATATATTTATAAGGATATACATATTAATTATGTTTGTAAATATGATTCGTATATATCTATATGATTACATATATATATATATATGTGTGTGTATCTTATGTATATATGGATATATGAACGTGTAAAATTATATAATGTATGCATTTATTGGAGGCGTTGTTTCCCAGCCTTTTTGCTTCGTCGACGTCTCCCCTTGGCTCTGTGGGTCATGCTTATGATCATCAGATCCAAGGTGGTGCTTGGGCCTTGACTTTCAGGAAGCACTTCCAACAGGAGGAGGTGGAGCAGCTTTAGAGATTGCTTACTGTTATCATTTCTTTCCATCTGCATGATAGGGAGGATAGATGGATCTGGAGATGGGAGAAGGGTGCTCCTTTGCTGTCAAATCAGCCTATGATGTTTGCACTGACGGAGGTGTACTGTGTGCAGTTTGCCTGCTTCCAGGAGGCGTGGAGAATGCCCAATCCTCTCAAATTCAAATCTTCGTTTGGTGGATTGCTCATGGAAGGCTTCCTACTTGGGACAAATTGAGCCAGTTTCTACTTGATGTGAGCCCTACCTACTGTCTTTGTAGCGTGGAGGAGGAGTCTTTGGATCATCTTTTTGTGATCTGCTCATGCTCTCAGGGGCTTTGGCCGGACATTGCGTGGCGGATTGGTCACTCTATCACCTTATATGGTGATGTTGCTTCTACTCTAGGATTGGCATAGAAAGTGGCAAATCAAGGCAGACAGGTTCATGTGGTGGCTTATCTTCCTTGTCACGCTATGGGCGGTATGGGGGCGGCATTACCACCGTATCTTTAGGAGGGAGTCCCGTTCTGAGGAGGTGTTGGCTCAGTTTATTTGGAATAGGGTAAAGGAGTAGGCTCTTGTCTTATCAAAATGCAAATCTTTTGATGTCTCCAATTTTGGGTACTGTGGGAGATTAGTGTCCCTTACACCGGCTTGGTGTCTTCTTGATGTTATAGGTGCTGGGGGGTTGGTCCGTTTCCCTGTTTTTGGCCTGCCTATACTTGTACATTCTCATTCTTCTTCTCAATATATATACGTGGTACTATCCGCTTCAAAAAAATGTATGATTATGTATATCATAAATATATATTTATATAAATATTGACGACATTTTTCTGACTTTTCCTTTTTTATGATTTTTTTATTTCACTTAATTTTTACAAAAATGTATTTTTTAATCTGGTCGATCCAAGATCGGCCAGACTTCCAGCAGATCGATCGGATCCGATCCGAATCGGGATCAGCCTAGGGCGGTCCCTGGGCTGATCCGATTCTTTTTCCATGGCATATGTAGCCTGACTGCTTCCTGCAGTTGAACGCTATCATTTTTCTCGATATAGAATACTCTTTTCATTCCTGGTTGAGAAATCAGACCATCACTCTCATCTTCTGTAAAAGATGTATCAAATAACTCTTGGATCTGGACTCTGGATCCAGAGGGGGTATACCAATTACATAAGTGAAACTATAATTTAGATCAGTCCCTGAATAGTTCAATGTTTTTGGGGAGCTGCAGCCAGAGGATCCAGGTCCATTTGCATCTTTTTGTGCACTCGGAGATGTATCAGTATATTCAGCTAATTTGTTAATTTATAATAGCAAAATAGGTTTCAATTGTTCTGAATGTAAGAAACAAACCGGCTATTGTTGGGTTTGATACCTATGCACTTGCATTTTCTCATCATTTCCCAAATGATCCTATAAAATGTTTTACATTTTTTATGAGCATATCTATTTTAGGTATTTGGTGTGGAATCCTTCTCAATAGACCAAATTTTCCTATTATGTCAATGCCAATTGAGTTAACGGTATTAGAGTCATGTCCAATTCTTCAAAAGTGAAAACTGTTTTTTTCCCCCTCCATTTACAGGGAAGATTCTGTCGTGGAGAGCTGGAGATTCTGCAACCGGCCTCATCACGGTAGATATTTGGCCATTGTCACTCATATCTTCAAACGAATGTTTCAATTTTTTTGCCTGAGGCCTAACCATCATATTTTTCTGCCCCATTGTAATGTAGGTTGGGATAGTACCCTGGCTGGTTTTGACAACCCGAGTTAGCAAGTTCTTTTGTCAGAAGCTATCCAGTTTTATGCCTTAAATGCCTGCTGAGATATGGATGGTTGACAAAGGTTTTACTTGTTGCTAGCTAACTTGTCTATAGATATTGTAACTAGTTAGCATGGCCGTCGTCAAATCCCTGTGTGAGGATTTTCTATCCTGCAGATGGCTATTATGAGTGGAAGGTGAAACTGATATCTCAATCAGGACATCAAGTTCATGTTGATGAAGTCGAGAGCCTTTACTTATCAATATTGCCCAACCATTTGTTTCCTTTTATGTCCATGAGTGGCATCTGAAATTTTTCATGTTAGAACAACATTTTGAGTTGAGATGGACCAAGTTGAAGTTATTATGGTAGTGCTGTTTGATAACACTCATTTGGTGTATCTAATGTCTGAAGTGTTCAGACATCATTTACTAAAAATGTCTTACCTAGTATTTGAAGATTTAAGAATGTCTAGAAACATCTCTTAGACTTCAAACCACAAGAGCAATCTTTTCTTATTTTAGATATTGTGAATTCTCTCTTCACCATGATGAAGCATTCACATCTCTCGTTGTTGCCCACTACCCTTGATGTAATCTCTAGTTTTTTTTTCCTTATTTTGTTTAGATTTTGAGAAATCTATTGAGTGTCATTCTTTTGATCATCTTTAAAAGTTTCTTATAACATATTACGAGATTATAAGAAGATATAAGATCTATAATTACCCAAGCAATCCAGCTAGGTATGACGTGATGTGGTAGGGGGTGACAAAGCAATAGGCGACGAAGGTGGAGGATTGTTGTGACCTAATTAGATTACTTAGTATTGCGAGGCTGTTACTAAGCATTTAATATTGTAAAAGATATAACTGTTTGTTATCGTTGCAGACTCTCACATGATATATATATATATATATTTCCCATTCTCCTTAAAATGTACTTCAAGTAAGAATTTTGTTTTGACAATGCTTCAAGTACGATCTTTTGTTCTAGAAAAATCTCCCAAATATATTTGGGGTGGTTTTATTTAGTAAAAATATTTAATTTTTATGAAATATAAATATAATATTTGGTAGTTTTTTTTTAAAATACCATTCTTAAGTTTGAAATCATCTAGAGTGCAACAAGGAAAGAACACGAAACATAATTGATGATGAGAAATAAGATTGGTTGAACCGTTGTTCCGAATTGAACTATATTTTGTTTTATATGATATGGTATTGGA
This sequence comes from Colocasia esculenta, assembly GCA_014218235.1. NCBI lineage: Eukaryota > Viridiplantae > Streptophyta > Magnoliopsida > Alismatales > Araceae > Colocasia > Colocasia esculenta. The sequence continues at coordinate 4,703,427 of CM024758.1, forward strand.
TATATCGTATCGATCCAGTTTAATATCGATTTGATTTAATAAAATTTAATTTTTTATTATAAAAATTTGAAATATAATATTTGTATTGAACCGTTGTCAAGATTGAAAAATACCTGACATGATATAATATTTATGCATTAAACTAATCCAATCTTGTACGCCACCCATCTCCCCCTCCCTGCTTCCGTCTTGTCCTCTTCTGTCTTTTAACTTCTTTATATTTTCTTTTTAAATAGGTAATATTTTTATACAGGGTAATTAATTAAGAGTCCCTATCAAATTTTGACTTATTTGTTAGTCCCTAAGAGAGCTGTAACTTATTACAGTAAGTGTTATCATCTATTACAGTATACGTTAAGTTCTGTTACAGTAAGAACTTCTATATTACAGTCAGAGACTTCTAATTAATTTACCATTTTATATATTTTGATAATTAATATTAATATATTATTAAAATTAAATGCACATACTACCTAATTAGTTGGTTAGAATATTATTTAACAGAATAAGAAGTTAACACATCGCTAATACTCTAATTTATCTTTTTCTAACATTCTGTATTCCTTTGTCAAAGTGTCCATAATAAACTCTTTGATAAGCAAATAAAACTGTGTAAAACCTTTTATTCGGTGGGCATAATCTATTCTCACAAGTTAAATTAAAAAAATCTTGCTAAACTCTGGAATCTATACAGATCTAGTAACTTATTATAATACTTTTTATTATTTAACTATATAATTAGATGAGAAAAATGTATAATTAACATAAAATAATAGTACTTTAAAATATTAAACTTTACCTAACCGACCTTATCTTATTCGCTTTGTAAAAAAAGAGTCCCCTTTTAAAGATATAACTCTGCAGCAAAGCGGGAGCCCTCTTTTTATTCGTTTGACCGGCCACGCTTCCAAACCCTAAATCCCTTCCCCCTCCCTGCGCCCCGCCTCCGGCGATCTCGCCGGCCCCACTCGAGACCCGGCCGCCGACCTACTCCACCTCCGACGACATCTGCAGCGTACGGCGAGGGCGTCCCCGACGATCTCGGCAGCGTCCGCGGGCTCGAAGACGAAGACAACCGGCGCCAGGCCTCCTTTCCTCTCCGCAGCCGGGGAGCCGCGGGCTTGTTTCTTCCTTCCGGCGACCGCCGCAGCGTCCGGCAATCTCGACAGGGTATGTATGCGTAGTGTTCCTTTCTTTCCGTTCTTCCCTTTTCGCCGCCTAGCTCGCCGCTTTTCTCTCTGCTTTCTCTGCCTATCTCTCCTTTCTATCTGCTCTCTCTCTGTTATCTGTGACTCTCTATGTCCCTGTTGAAAAGATCCATTTTTTTGCTAGATATATCAGAACAAACTTGTATTCAGGATTTCAAATGGACCTTCACGAATGTTATGTTAGAAAATAAGAGAACCTGTGGGGAAAAGTTTATTAAGCTGAATCTGAGAGGTGCTCAACTCATGTGCGTGGGGATTGCTGGCGTTTCAGCACTTTTGTTGAGACTCGAGTGTCTTGGTGTTTTCCTTTAGGTGCCTTAAAGAAGAGGTGTATTTAGATTTCTCTTATTAAACAGTAGGAAATCATCAATCTCCCATTGAGTATAATTATGGGTTTTGGGTTTGGGGAGCATTAGGCACTATGTTGTTGACATAGTCATAGCTCATTTTAAAGGGTTTGGAGGGTTTATATTGGTTGAGTTTATATATGTTCTACCAGAAACTAATATGAGATGGTAGATTCTTTATCTTCGAGAGTCAGGATTTCAAAGCTTTCCTTTGAGAGCCATGTCATCCATTAGCACATCTTTGGCAAGTCCTCTTTTCGGTGGGCTGAGCAGAAATAGGGGACGATGGAATGAGATAGAGGTCTTTCTTATCTAATATTCATTTACACTCAGACAAGTTAGATCAAGGAAAATGACGTACAACTGAACTGCCAAACTCGCATGCATCCAGCTGACATATTGCAAGGTGACTGAGGTTATGTATATGAACTCCATCAGATCGACTTACATATATGCATTCCTCTTTGGGGTCATCAAACAACCTGCTTTTTTCTAACTATTGCATTTTATCCCATCTTTCTTTGTCTCCACTAAGGAAAATAAATTATGGAATAGATGTATGTATAATAGTAGGGTGTTCCATGTTGGAATTGTTCAAGAAATATTTATAATGATGATTCATTGCTCTTTTTTTTTTCTCGAAAACTTGTAGTGTATTATACCACCAATTTGATGTCAAATAACTAGATGAAGTACAACTACGTGTGTGGTGGAGAGATTCTTCTGTTCAAACCATAACAAAGTCCACTAAGAAATGAAGAGAGGTGAAGATAGTAGCTTATATGAAATACACTTCCATTTTAGCAGGGAACAGATTGCTGCCTACGACTGTCATATTTTTGACATGTTCTACATGTGCATGTAGCTCATTTCTTCCTGAAGCTTATAAGATGCAGATGTAGCTATTTGTACATCATCTCCATGCATGAAATTGGAATTGAACACGTGAGATTGCTGGGGATGTTTGGAGGCCTTCTCTTTATATTTTCATAATCCATTTTTAGTTTGAAATGAGACTTATGTAGGACACTCCATCTTGGACAATTCCTATGTAAGGAAGGGGGCATCATCTTGCAGAGGTTTGAGAAGAGGCTCACTGTTTAGAAGTCTAGTCGGTGTTCATAAGTCTCCCAAAATATTTTATCCCCTTATTGCATATCCCATATTCCCATAGATGGTGGAGTACAAATTGTATTCGAATGGAAGTAGATTTATGTGGGATGGAAGAGGAGAAAGTATCATGCAGTTCAATGAAGACTGGTTTTTAAAAAGAAAAATGCTGGTTTACTTTATACTTTTGGGATTTACGAACTTTCATTTACCTCTGCTCCACATTGTTCACAGTGCTGTCAACCTCGGGGAAGATGCAAGGAAAAGCTATAGTTGGAGGTAGTAGTAGAAAGAGTACAACAGAGAAAGGATATTTAGGATGTCATCTCAGTGATGACTAAATATACATGAACTGCATCAGTGGCTGAGATAGCCTAGGTCAGTAGAAGACTGCAAGTTGCAATTGTAGGAAGGCTAAATTCTGGATGGATCTTTTGTTTCGGCATATTGTATTCTGTGATGCATTTGCAGATTTATATGTTGTCCCCACAGCTATAGAAGCCAGGGGAGGCTGATCATTTCGATTGTTCTCCCAAAGCTATATGATTTTTTTTCTTAAGGTTTCTGATGAGGATTGAGCTGCTTTGTGACTTTGTAGATATTGTATTACCAAGTGAAATGAAGGGATGGGTGGGAATGAAGGAATTGTAGTCCCTATTTTTTGGAGGTTCAGCAAGAGCTACAGGAAGTGAGGGCTGTTTAGGTCTGCTAACAGGTGCTGGAAAGCATTAAGTAGTCTCAATCCAGGGTGGAATGTTGGACTTCAATGCAATCAGATCAAGGTGGATGGTATTCATTTCATCCTCAGATAAATGTCTGTTTTTCTATCTAAATTATGGGTGATTATACACCTGACTTAAGGATGATTATGCCCACAAGGGATTGACTTTAGCAATCTGGATATGATTAAAGGTGGAAGTAACCGGTTGGAGCAGGAGAAACTGACTAAGATTAAGTGCAGTCTTCTACATCTGATGAAGATCTAGGAATCTTGCATGCCTTCACTTGTCTCAGTGTCTATAATAAAGTTAGCCATCTACATGTCTTTCCTTGTTCTTGGCCAATATGACTTTGGTTGGGAGCTCTGACCCAAGTCTTGTGAAGTCAGTTGGGCCCCTAGAAGCCACCTTTTCATTTGCATGGCTTAGACTCACACAGTAAGATAGCAATCTTCAGATGTTCCCTTAGACTTTGTGAAGATTGCAGACAAAGTGATAAGGTATAGGTATGTGGATTTCTTTAGAGCCACCTGCTAGGAGCAAATTAAAATACAATATGCAAAACAAGCTGAATCTGACCACCAAATGTCATAAGTCGGATGTAAAACATTGAAGTGTACAATATATACTCATGATAAGTTCTATGTGCCTTTGCCCCTTTTTGTTCGAATGTCCTTGTAGCTTCATTGGACATGCCCCTTCATGTGTATGTACTGTCTATAAGTGAAGTTTTATTCTTTGAATGCGTGTATCTCAGATATGTTAGCATGGTAATTAAGAAGTTTCACTCCATACTCAAAATACAAAATTGATTGTGCACATTGAAACTTCGTTCTGCTTCCTATGAGGTTATATTAATGCTTTGCTCTGTTAGCTTACTCCTTAATCTGTTTGGGAAAAGTTTATAATTAATGTCATATCTGAACGAAATTTTGGATTGGGCTTATTCATCATACGGGGATTGAGTTTTGGGGGGTCTTTCTCCTTTTTGTTTGGGATGTTGGATAATGTGAAGGGCAATGTGGGGAAGCGGGGGTTATTTGGACGGGTACGAGGTCGGCTCAAAGAGACCACGAATGATGGACTCGAATCCCTACTTCGCAGTGAGCGGCAGCACTGGCTACCATCCATCCTATGGCAGTAATTATGGTGGCAGAGATATTACCTATGGTGCTAGCTTCGGCAGCTATGGTGGAGCAGGGGGCAACATTTACTCCTTCCCGGTGGTCCGGCTTAGAGGCTTGCCCTTCAACTGCACAGATGTCGATATTTTCAAGTTCTTTACAGGTTTGGACATTGTCGACTGCCTGTTAATCAACAAGAATGGACGTTTCTCTGGTGAGGCATTTGTGGTCTTTGCATCACCGATGCAAGCAGAGTTTGCACTTGAAAGGGACCGCCAGAATATGGGGCGCAGGTATGTTGAGGTTTTCCGATGCAAAAAGCAAGACTACTACCATGCCATTGCGGCCGAGGTGAACTACAATGGCCTATTCGACAATGAAAGCCACCGTGCTTCTGCAAGTGTGAACTTGAAGACACAGGATGACAAGGATCAGATGGAATACACTGAAATCCTCAAGCTCCGGGGCCTTCCTTTCTCTGTGACCAAAACAGATATCATCGAGTTCTTTGGGGAGTTTGAGTTGAGCGAGGATAATGTGCACATTGCACTCCGGCCAGATGGGAGGGCCACAGGTGAGGCATATGTGGAATTTGCATCAGCTGAGGAGGCGAAGAAGGCGATGAACAAAGACAGGATGACCATTGGTTCCCGGTATGTGGAGCTTTTCCCATCAACACCTGAAGAAGCAAGGAGGGCTGAGGCCAGGTCCAGGCAGTAATGGCATTGATGCCCACAGTTATTGTTCTCGAATCTTTGTTTATTTCACGTGGTTTTAGGTGTCCTCGGATGCTTTGGATGATTCACCTGTGGATGTGGTGTTAAATTCCCCTAGGATGAGATGTTTTGCACTTCCATATATTTACTCTTTTTAACTTAAATATCTTCTAGCTGCAATGTGGTTAAGCACCCTTCGTTCTAACTTTCTTCAGTTGTTTGGTAGGATTTGCTTATGATATGGCCTATTGCTTGGTGGTTTCTCTTGGATTATAGATTTTCCCTACAAAACTGAGTTTACTTTGCTAGATGAACTTACATTCAGATCCGCTGGTCAACAACATATCAAAGACAACAAGCTTCGTTCTCCAAAAGAACGAGTAGCGTAATATGTGTGTATGTGTTCCTTTTTTAATATTTTGTCAGACCCTTCATCATATACCTCAGGGTTGGAGGGGGATTGGGTTATTACTTAACAATAACTGGTTATTATCTATGATTTTTGGATTGTTCACAATGGGAGCTTGGTGTGAACCCTAGCTGCCTCCCATTAATACCTTATTTTCCCGTCGTTTATTTATCTTGTTGTTTGGCACTAAATCCCTCCGGGTGAATCACAACTAATTCCAATTAACCGAGTTGTTCAAAAAAGGCTTTGCCACAAACTACTTGCTGAATTGCCAACTAAACATGCTATTAGATTCTTGTTCTATATCATAAAAATTATCTGACTATGCCTGCAGTTAATTTGCATCTATTTCTATGTTAACAAACATTGAATACTATTTGCTGCCACGCTTAGATGTTCGGCAATTGATAATGTGGTATGTATATTTTTTATGTGATTTGTCTATAACATGAAATTATATATATTTTTATTAAAAATAAGTGAGGTTTATCACCATGACCTGTCATTTTTATGTGGACCCATCATATGATAGTTGTGTATCAATTCGTCACTTGTCTCAAAACTTTTAGTGACTAGTGCAACTCTTTTCCAAGTTGTCACTTGATTTGCATGAGTTTGCAGGGTGTCTTAAATGATGAACAAAGGAAACTATGTGAAGTCTAAAATCATCAACCTTTTTTTTTTTTCCTTTTATAATGTTTGTAGAGGGGAGATTTAATATTATTGTGAGGATGAAGTGGGTGTTTATAAAATAAGGTCTATCTTCTACTTTTAAGAGGTTTTTCTTTTCTTTCAAGAAAACATGATAAAATTTAAGAATAGGGATGATGTTTCTTAAGAGGGGTATATTGAAATTTCACGTATTTTAATTATATCTTTATTGTACACATTTATGATTTGGTCTCACATCGGAGATTGTGAGAATAAAGTATATTTATAAAATAAATAGAAAGGTTTAGTACATTTTTTATTACACTTAAGTGTAATATGATTAGGTGTTAAGTCTATGTGGCATTCTTCACATGAGGAGTGATAAAATGGCAATTCAATTATTGAGTGCTACATGGATTTAGTATTTAGTCTATTGTATTTAAGTGTAATAAGAAAATGTACTAAATTTTTCTCTAAAATAAAACTCATCTCATACTCTCAAAAGGATCTCTTTTTCTTTTTTCTTTTAAAGACAACTTTAAAAATAGAGACAATATTTCTTGAAAGGGGGCACTGAAATTTCACTGTTCACATATAATTTTAAGACATCAACTTTAATCTTGACACGCATTACAAAAATTGGACTCTCCAGGGCGACAAAACGTTTTTCATGTCGAAGGAGCACACCCCGATCTTCTTAATGTAATAGGTTCGTTGTTTGCCCACTTCAAATTTAATGCTGAAAGCTGTGTTTCAGTCTTGGTCAAGGCTGAGGTTGAGAGTTCAAATCCTAGCACCTTGTTGTTAAGTCAAGCTTCTAAAAATTGTTATAATATCACACTTCTTACCAACGTTTCTTTCGTTTTGTTAAATGTTTGAATTCTAACTTAGGATTTAAAGATTGAGTTGAGAGAATCCTCTCTAACTTTTATGAATTTTTAATATAAGATTAAGCGACAACATCATTTCTTGCACCGAAATCAACTGATTTGAGGTGCAATAGACAAGTGTTTGCCGATAGAGAGACGATCCAATACTCTGATACCACATTAAAAGTTCGAATTCTAATCCAAAATCTAGGTATTAAGTTAGAGAGATTTTTGTACACATATAAAGGTGAAAAGTCTCGTAAGTTTTCAATATGTGATTAAATGACACCACCTCTCTCTCTCTCTCTTGCATTCTTTTTTCACCCTTTGATTTGTGTAATGGCAGAACGTAGGATAATCTAGATTGAATAACAAATGCAATGGACGTGGCTAGGGGTGAATACGATTCGGTCCGGTTCACCTTTTGTTTTTTAACAAACCAAACCAAATTGTTTTACTGTAGCAAATCGAAAACTGAACTGGTTCGGTTTGAACCGAATATAAAAAAAATTATTAGCTACAAGTTTCGAACCCGCGATGTCCGCACTAACCAATCGGGCTACAGAGTGTTTTGTGAAATTATATGATATTATATATATATATATATATATATATATTCGATTCATTTCAATTTCTGAACACCAAAACGAACTGAATCCATGAAATTTTCAAATCAAGCTGAAACGAACGATTCGAATTTTCAAGTTAGACCAAATGATGAACAGCCCTAGACATGACTGCACGAAAAATGTAAACATATCATAGCATTCCTTCTTCAAAGGAGTACCGCCTCCCCCCGGCAAACGTGGTGGACAAGCTAGTAGCTTTTTCTCAAGCAGGGTTTGCCGAATCGGGGCGAATCGGCCCGATTCCCCCGAATCGGTGCGAATCAGGAGAAACTCGATCCATGATTCGTCCCGATTCCCTTTATATAATATATATATATATATTATCATATTTGTAATATATGTTATACAATATAAATATGATATATATTACATATATGTATTTAATCAATATGTGTCTGAAATATGATAGATGTAATATATATAATATATCATATGATATATTATATATATAATATACCCATACGAATCGATTCGATTCGGATCGGTTCTAAGGGAATCGGGGCGAATCAGGAGTAACCCGATTCGTCTTCCGATTCCGATTCGGCAAATTATGTTCTCAGGAACCCTGCGCCCCAAGAATCCACGGTAGGACTCATAGCAAAGAGTTGTCACAGTCAGGAGAAAAGAGGAGATGGGGGCTCTCATAATTAAACACATTCATATGTTCTTGGAACTGCATGCATGGTCCTCTCAGGACTTGGTGGGTCACAGGCAAAAAAGCTCAACATCAAACTCTTCCCCCTTTGAAACCACGCTCCCCCACACACACTCCATTTAATAGCTTGGAGAGAAGACTTTCTCAAAGTATTCACTGGGTTGCCACCTTGCAAACACCAACGTAAAATAGACTGTTATGATGGGAACCGTAGACTTGTCCAGTTTGGGGGGAAAAAAAAAGTTCACCCCCTCTGTCGAAATTACCCCCCTCCACTTCCTTCTTCCCTCCTCTCGAGTCCGGAGAGATGACAAAGAAACTCTCATCAACGTCCTCTTCCCTGCTCCTGCGAGAGAAACCCTTTAATACATCCTTCTTCTTCTTCCATGTTCATGCAGGAAACCCACGACACAGTCTTTCCATACTCCTGTGAGAAAACCAACGGGCATATCCATTATATGTGGATTTCTCGTAGGAGTAAGGAAGGGTACAGTTTGTGAGTTTCCTGCATGAACATGAAAGAAGGATTTTATAAGATTTCTCGCAGTAGTAAGGAAGAGGACTTTGAGACCTGTTTGTCTCGACGCAAGAGAAGGGAAGAAGGAAATGGGGGTTTCTCTTTGGTTTTGAGCGTTAAGGGTAACTTCGACAGAAGGAAGAAAGAAACCTTTTTTTCAAACTAGACACAGACGTTCCTATCATGCCAGCCTCTTACGTGGTTGTGCTTCCAACAAAGGCGCCCCGAATCAACGAGAGCTGCCAGACGGGCAACCCAAAGAATACTTTCTGCCCGCAGAAAGAAAGTCTTCGATCTCAATGTCTTAGACATATGTTTTGAGGTCTTCTTCCTCTGCTCCATTAATTTCCCAGGCAAAAAAGTATTATGTCATGGAAGTCACAGCTGCGGGAGCTTGGTCATATGGCAGTCTACATAATTTATAATGCCAGTATCAGACTCCGTCATTGAAAGGAAGGTGTCATACTCAAACCCTTCTGATGACTTGGTTGATGGAAGGAGAAGACTTGGATTCTCTCTGGCCTTCTCTTGTGACAGACCCATTTCACCTTCCATATTCTTCTGTTCTTGTCTTAACTTCAACGTTTCAGTCCCTCAAACTCTTGAACTCCTTATGTTCTCACAGGTTAAGATTGCAACATGACTTCAAATGACTCGGTCACTTGTTTTGTTTGATCTTTAAATACTACTGTGAACAAAAAGATCTGCAGTGGTTTTTTTTTTCTATAGTAATTTTTTTTGGTTGTTTTACTTGTCTGTGAGATATAGTGCCAATTAATGTGAATATATAGTTTACATGGTAATAAGATTTTTATTGTTTTGGTTTATTACCCATACCTGTCGGAAACTAAAATCAGACAAAAGATCGATGGCTTGAAATCACAATGGATAAAGGAAAAAAACACAATATTTTTGGTGGTCACGTAATTAAGAACTATGGACTTTGAATAAAACATTATTACATCATTTTACTGTGAAACAAACTGCGCCCGCCAACTGGAAAATTGATAGCAAGAATATAAATATAAGAGCATCTTATTTTTTTTAAACTGTATATAATAGCCATTTTTCTCTTATATAACTCCAGGAGATGTAGCTAGGAACCCCAACAAAAAAACCTACATCATCGTATAGATACTCTTGATATCCAAAATAAATAAATAACATCATTTTACATTAAAATAAATGGTAAGAAATGGGTGGTCTATGAGTCAATCATCATTCGTATCTCGTTATTTGGAGTCGACTACATGAATCTTGTTCTGCCAATTTTTTTTTTATCAAATGTTATATGCATGTTTAAATCTAAGAAGTTAATATCATTCCTAATAATATTGCGCCATCTAATTTTATGTCTTTCCCAAACTCTTAATTGTACATTAACAATTCAAAATGTATGAGGACTATAAGTCAATCATATACATTAATTGTACGTTCTAGTTTGCATTATTATAATAAAAGCCTTCATTATGTTTTGACTGATTATTTAGATTACATAATGAAGTTCATAGATATATGCAATCAATATTAAATCAGGATAAGATCATGCTAATGATCGATCAATCTTCTATAAATATGTGTATTAAATTATTCATGATCAAAAGATATTTGAGGGAGACACCAAATATTTGATAAGATTAGTACAAGTTATGCCTACATATACGATGAGTGTGGTTGATCTCACAATCACTTATGTGAAGATGTTAAGGTAGATTTGTAGGTGCTCATTAGAGAATGAGTTTATTGAACTGATCCAACTTAGAATCTCTGGATGGTCATCATACTTAATTAGTTGTCAACCAATTGATATTTTTGTGTGTTCTAATAACATATATATATATATATATATATAATATATATATATTATATATATATATATATATATATATAATATATATATAGTTGGTCTTTAGACTTGAGTCACCGATATCTTATATGAGAATTGTTATGTCTTGATTGCTGATTTATGGATCTTAATTAGGCATCAGATCTTGCACAATTACTATAACTTAGACACAATGGGAGCCTTGTGGACGTAATTAAGTGAATAACATGGGATGACTCACTTTGGATATATAACTAGAGAGTGAATACCCATCCAACCATACTCGAAAATACCTATCTAAGTGCATACTGGAAAATGAGTTTTTCAATTATGATCATTATCATCATTGGGGTCCGTCTAGTTAATACTTAAAAAGTGTTTGACAGTGTAACCATACTCTTGTATTGTTGGGCATTGGATGAGCGAAAGATTATAGATATGTTGTAATTATAAATAGATAGGTTTCAACTTTCAAGCGGGAGTCATTTTTCCTATAATTTTTTGAGATCATGAGGTAATATTTGGTGTTGTTCATGGTTTGAAGATCCAACGGAATGACCATCGAATAATTTTTCCCTTACTTATTATATTAATTATGAAGGTTCGAAGCTATAGAACACCCAAGAGGAGGGGTGAATTGATTGTTTATAATTTTTTTAAGTTTTAAATAAGTCACAAAAGCACAATCACAGTAAAGAAGGGAGGTAGGAGAGAAAGAACCAATCATACAAAAAGACAATCAAATTTTAAAGATGTTCAGCCCAACAAAATGTTGTTTCATGTCCTCTCCCCAAGAATACTTGGACGGGGGGGGGGGGGGAGCAATAAGCAAGAAGGGATGAGTTCCATCAAAATCTCTTTGCTCCTATTCTCGACTGTGAACTTTTCTCTGCTTGCTTCATCTTATTTCTTAGGGAGAATCAATTTTAGGTCCCTGGCAGAGATTATCTGACATCATTTCAGGTCCCTGTCAGTTTTTTTCAAACCATGCGGTCCTATGACTTATTTTTAAGTCCTTGTTTTTTGTCCCCGTTATCCTCCCCCGTTATCCCAAAATGTGTAATCGTATCCCAAAAGTGTGTAAGAGTTACATATAAATCCTGTAATTGTGTAACTTACCCAGTTACACATGTAACTGTGTTACCCAATTACACATGTAAGTATGTAATTACATATTTACACAGTTACACATGAAACTATGTAATTACATAGAAATTTTATAAGTTTGTAACTCTATAATTAGAGCTTACCTAATACATATAATTACATAATTTTAGAAGAATTTATCTAATATTTTAATTCGTAATATATCAAAAGTATGTAACTGCGTAAGTACGTACTTACATAGTTACATGTGTAACTAGTAAATAACATAAATAATAAGTTTATATGGGAAAGAGATTGTAATCTTAAAAAATAGATGCGAACAAAATATCCTCCAAGATGATCCTCAGATTTTATACCATCCTGGGCTTTCGAATAATGGTCCATCACAGATTTAATCATCTATTTAAATTTGACTTTCATACACTTACATATTTTGATTTTGAAGGCTGACTTGATGTTTGCACATACACTTAAAAACGAAATTAATTTAATATAAGTAGACTTTGTTATCATTAAAATTTAGAGAGATTACAACAAATTATGTATCATGTGATGGTATATAATTAATTAATTTAATTGAATCTAAGAACCGATTCTTGGCTCAACCAACCTAAAAACTAGACTAATATTGATTCTAGCTAGTGAGTCGACACACACACAATATAATATTCTTTCAATGAGATGAGATGCGATTTATAGATAATATTTAATTTTTTGTGAAAAATATCAAATGTCTATATATACGAATAATGGCCGCGCTATGCTAGCGACCTCTCTCTCTCTACCTCTCTCACACTGATATTATGAGGAATCACAAGATTCTGTTATGCTCTGATACGATTCTTTACACAAACAACAAGTGCAATAAGCTGAGAAATTTGATAGAAAAGGTTAGAAATAATGGAACATCTTAATTTTCTTCAACAGTGACAGCTTTCCCTTTTTCTTCTGTTAGTTCAGGAGATCTAATAGGGAAAATGCCTGAAATCTAGTGGCCTCCTGTAGAAATCCAGGTGATGGGTGGACTCTGCAGTTGAACAGTACTGTCATAAAAATTGCAGCTTCTTCGGCTAGCTTGACCCGGTATTTGGAGACACCGCCGTCTCTGTCAACCTCATCAAAGCAGGCAGTAAGCTTCCAGGAAGAGGGGCAGACACCTCTCTCTCTCTCTCCTCTCTCTCTCTCTCTCTCTCTCTCTCTCTCTCGAGTGTTCTCTTTCCGCGTTGGAGGTGCTGCTGCTGCTGCCGCCATGCCCACCCTGCGGAGGAACGCGCTGGACTGCTCAACACGCAGTTGAAGCTTTCTGCTTTTAAGGTGGGAAGGAGAGCATTAATTTGACGCTGTGGTCCAAATTTTGGAGTTTTCCTTGGGCTTTCTCTCCGAGAACACCCTCGCCATTGGACAAGGAAGGAGAAGACTTTGCTAGCTCCAAAAGACGTTAAAGTTTGGAGTTAGATCAAAAGCTATATAGCGTTAAAGTTTGGAGTTAGATCAAAAGCTATATAGCGTTAAAGTTTGGAGTTAGATCTAAAGCTATATAGGGACTAAGCTTGTTTGGATGGACAATTAAAAATAAATTTATTATAAGCTCAGATGAGTTTTTCATAAGTTTAAGTCCTCCCATAAAATATTTTTCATAAACATATATATATATATATATATTCTGAGTTATTATAGTGGAGGCCTCCTATGAGAAAATTGAGTTTAGTATAAAAACTCACATGTTTATTAAAAAATCCAAATACGGGAATAACAATGAAAAAAATTAAGTCACTTCGCATGCGGGATAAGCAAGTACCCCTGATTATTTTAATCGGGGGTTGTTTAACTTATTTTTAAGTGAAAATATTTTAGCACCGAAAAATGAGAGTAGGGGTTAAAAAGGATTCAATTAACTCTCCAAAAAAGGTGAGGTATTTTAACTTTTTTTAACCTTTTTTATAACCGGGTTAATCTTTTAACTTCAGATTAAATTAACCCATGTGTCAAATTCAATTATGGTCAAATCCAACAGCTCACAGCAAGTCCTTCCCATAACAAATATATTTAGAGAAATATTTATTACCAATTAAATCTGGTAATAAATCTCATGTGAATTACTTATTATGTAATTTTATTGGTTGAAGATCTTACCAAATCTTCACTATTTTTGTCTTCCCCAACTAATATGATTGTTTGACAAACAATACACGTAGAATTTGTTACCAAGCAATTCTCATATATATGTTTATGATAAATATACTTTTACAAATTAACGTTAAGATCCGATAGAAGCTAGGTGGGGCAAACTTAGGTAACAAATATGTTTATGATAAAATAATGGACCCACTCATGTTTATATAAGCTGCACCTAAACATGCCTAACTTGACATTGTAGGACATAGTTGATTACGGATTATGTATCCATATTCAGATTAATATATGGCCGTACGTGTATTAGATAAGACATATTTCAAAGGATATGATTTGATATTTCAATTAAGGCAGACACGTCAATGGACTCTTTGAGAACATTATAACATTCTTCATAATATAATACTTTGTCTGGAAGTTTTCTACATGGTAGAGAAGACAAACCACAGGCGAGAAACCATGGAAAGAAAGGAAGAAGCTTGACAAGATACCATTCAACATGAACACAAGAACGCTTTCTTCTACGTTTGCGCTTGACCTCGATCCTATAAGAGATCAAAGCTTATATGTTAAGAAGAAACACAAACCTTCTTCTCCATTTCACAAAGCTATGCCAACCTGATCTGACTGCTCGATCGTGCAGGCCATTGTTCGACCATGCCGTAGGTTCATGCATGGTGGAATTGAGAGCTTGACGCGGTTGCCTGTTTTCTCATAGAGAGAGAGAGGCTTTAGTCTCGTTCATAAGAGAGAATTTCTTCTACATACGTGTGCCGTCTCATTAACTACTATGAAGAAGCGAAAAATCGCATAGCGTTGTAGGCTATAGAGGTACTGAATAGGAGCCAACGAGCTTGCTCGGTGCGGCCGCCCGATATTCGGTGATCTAGACACTAGCTAGAATCGCGGAGGGTCCGATCATGAGCCCAGAGACTTGTTCGGTGAGGTTCTGGATTTTCTCTCAAGTTGGAATGCTCGGTGACTCTATCCTGTTCGGATAGGTTCGGAGGTGTCCAGAGACCAGACGTCTTGAAACCCTTGGACATGTGGTAGTTGAGGCGTGTTCGGAAGCTTGTAACTATTTCTGAGGACACGTGGCTGGATAGTTGTCGCTTTACTATCATGCTGGGTCATGATGGGTCTATGGGCCTAGGAGGCTGAAAATAGCCTCCACATTATCTTTTGCAAGTGTGGAGATCATTATCTAGCTTCTAGGCCCACGGGTCTAAATGACCTAATAAAGGAGAAAAACAACGGCTATTCAGCCACGTGTCCACGGTCACTGAAGGTTTCGCCCTTCGCCTGCCTCTGACTATTACCAAACAGGGCAGGGCCACCGAGCATCAGTTGCTCGGTAAATGACCTCAAGTCCTACCGAGTAGCCCTCAGTGGTACATGTGCAGTTCTGCCAACTAGCGATCATTGTTCGCAACCTTTGGGATTCCAATGGTCTGTAATGATGCTGTGCCACGCCTTCCCATACGTCTTGGGCAATCACCCCACAAGGACCGAAGAGACGCTTCTCGGGGATCTCATCCCTCTTGGAAACTCAATGGACATTCCAGGGAGATACCAATCATTAGGAACATTCCAACTTCCATCAGGCCCCGTGCCTATATAAAGAAATTGGGACCTGTATGTGGAGGTACGTGCAATCCAGCCCTCACAATCGCCCACGCGCAAGAACACACACAAAGAACCCTCTTTTTCAAGCCATTCTCAACGGTCATCTTTGACCTAGGCATCGGAGGGTTCTTCTCGGTCCAGCAGCCGGGTCCCCCTGACGCCATTCTATCTTGCAGGCTATCGTTCGCACCGGTCACTGTTCTCTTCCAGTTCTTGGTGGGGATCCTACTTGACCCGTAACCGAGCAATGGGAACCGTGCCTACATTTTGGCGCCTTCTGTGGAAAGGACAACAGTCATGACTCGTAGGCAATCCTCTCACCAGAATCATGGGAGCCGTGCGACATGCTCCTGCCATTCACAAGAAGAGTCTCGCGGTCCAGACCCTCCTGCTAACAACATTGTTGTTGCCGCCGGCGCTACCGCCAGCATACCTGCGACCAATGCCCCAGTAGTGTGAACGTGGACCTAGGACTTGAATGTGTAGGAGGATTGGTCCTTGTGCTTTAGGCACATAAAATGTTTGGCTCCCTAGACCCCCTGCGACTAGGGCCTAGTGGACAATGGGAAAAGATGGCTATTTGGGACAATAATTTTTCTTTATTTTTAGAGCTTAAGTGCACTCACGGCTCGGGGTGTAGACACCTACAAATGTGCGGGTCTCCAACTGATCCTCCCACTTGCCTCACTCTGTGATGCCTAGAGGTGATAGACATGGGACTACAACTTGGACTAACTGCAAAGTGTTGTTGTTGTGTGGAGCAACCTCACACGCTCTACCTAGCACGACTAGGAATAAGCGTGGAGCAGTAGTGAACTTATTATGACTATGAGATTGGTGGTGGTTAGCTTCTTCAAATCTAAAGTTGGTTTTGCAAGCCAACTTCTAAGGATCGAGGTTTAACATCGTGCCTTTCGACTCGTGGTTATATAACTTTTTGTTCCCTAGTGAGTTCTAACTTACTTTATAATATTTCTAGTTTACCTAACTATGTACTAGTTTCTTTAGTGAAGATTAATTAACCACTTACTTATGCTCACCTATAGTTTAAAAGATTAGTCGTAATTATTATTATTATTTACTATTATATGTTCTTTTTACCATTTTGTTGGTCTCCTTAACTACTCAGTCGATAATATTTGAGACTCACTCTCTTTTCACTTCTTCAAGTGTTAAACTTGCAAAGAGTAGTTTTCACCTCGGATGGGACTTGAGTTGAGTAGTGCCCTTGAGTATCAGTAGATACCTTGACACTTTCTTCTCGAGATGTTTTATCCTCTTTAGATATATATACATATTCAAGTTATTAATTGAGAGCTTGATACTATCTTGTTATAGTTTATTATTACTTTCAGTTGCTTTAATCAGTTTTATACTATTTTTAAAATCATTACTCAACTTTTCTGTTCGAGTCTTAAGATTCGATACAGTATTACTTGCGTCTCTTTTTGCTGGGTCCAAAGATTTCAAATCGTTGCAACACATGTCGAACAAACTCATGTTGTCTCACATTTCTCTCTTCATCCAAACCTCTTTATTATTTTCATTCTTGAACTAAGTCCAACTCAAAAATAATTTGATTGTTGAATAGTACTCGATCTCAAAAATATCATCTCAATATATTAATTTCTTTACGGTTCTTGCTCTTCCTGATCATTACCGTCGCCCGAAGCCCAATGCATCTTCCCCCCACCGCGTACCAACCTCGAAGAAGTTGAACCCTGCATCTTGAGGAGACCCAACACCTTCTGCGCAGACGCTTTCGTATGAACCTTTGAACATTGCTACACCCCCTCGTGTCATCTAATTATTCTATACACAGACAGCAGCCCCCCCCCCCCTCTTCCTCATCAAAGAAGACGACCATGCATACGGGTCATTCCTGTGCTTGACCTCACCATTTGAAATGGACAGGGAGTTGGTGGGGGGGGGGGCAAGTCACCATCCAAGTTCAGCTGGATCCCAATTCTCAAAGGGTCTCTTCCTACTTATTTCTCTAGACTTGAGATCTTTTATTTCTAAAAAGAAAAAAAATCAGATTACCAGATCCTTGGGGGGGGGGGGGGGGGGGAGTTAATTAGGGTTTGTTCTCTTGTTGTGGTTGTTGACTGGCCAATTCCCACGGCGAGGTATAGTCAGGAAGGACTCTTTAAAGAGACTAGAGGGATGCCCACCACTGCCACCACCTATTTATTATGTGTTCACACGTATTCATGGGTGTTTGGGGAACTCAATGAGAGATCACAAATTTGAAGTTTTTCCCAAGTACTTAACAAAATCCCATTCAGTACTGCAAAACCATGCAACAGCTAGCCATAAGAGCTTGCGTTCTATCTACTTTTATGTCACTGTGCCAGAGAGAAGAGTAGGGATGTAAACGAGCCGAATAGTATGTTGTTCAAATTCTGTTCATTAATTTTAATCGAGT
Organism: Colocasia esculenta; assembly: GCA_014218235.1. Classification (NCBI taxonomy): domain Eukaryota; kingdom Viridiplantae; phylum Streptophyta; class Magnoliopsida; order Alismatales; family Araceae; genus Colocasia; species Colocasia esculenta. The sequence continues at coordinate 4,721,500 of CM024758.1, forward strand.
TCGAGCCGAGCTCGAATTATATCGAGTATTGAAAATACATGTTCAAACTCGGCTCGTTTAAATACTCTCGAACTCGAGCCCTTAACGAATATCTTAACGAGCTAATTGAATTTGCGAGTTTGTATATATAAGTAAGTCCAATCAATCTATAAGTAAAAAATTGATCGTTCATAAGACTTAAATTTATCTTATTTCAAGTTCATATCTCAATAGTTTTGATAAGTTACTTAATTTAACTATTTTAATATAATATTTGAAATATATTCATAATTTGTCACAATCAATATGAGATTAATAGATAGATACTGCAAGGGAGGGGGTTGGTGCGCGACAAGGTAGGGGCGGTGCTGCAACTCCCCTTCACACACCGCCCAGAGTCCCTTTTCTGCACCGTTGGTGACGGTACTGCAGTTGCCGAGAGCACCGCCTGCCACTGACGGATGGTCTGCAGTGGTCGCCGGAGATGCCAGTGGCGATAACGCACCCTCGGCCCCACCGGGGGGCTCACCTACTGCGCAGATCGGTCTCGGGAGAAAGAAGATGCTTGATAACTTGGAGACCTTGCAACACTAAATTTGTGTTCATGCCCTATTTACATGATTTATGTATATACTCTCATTTGCATAATTTGTGTATATATATTGTAGATTTAGTCTATGATATTTAAGCTCTCATAAATATTTTATATTGTAATAATAATTGTATAAAAATAAATAAATATTTTTATATCAATATTACTTATTATATTTAAAAAATATTTAAACGAAGTGTTAGTGAGTACTTAGACAAACTTTACGAGTATTTAATCGAACTCTTAACGAGTTCTTAAACGAGGTTTTCATGAGTATAATCGAGTCGAATTCACATGTGTCAGACTCGGTTCGTTTATGAATCGAGTTTTTTTTTTTTTGTTCAAGCTCGACTCGTTAATTAAATAAACGAGTTAGACTGAATTTTTATCGAGTCGAGTTCGAACTACTTGCGAAGTATCGGCTCGTTTACACCTCTAGAGAAGAGATTTAACTCAATATATATAGTTCCATGTATCAGGACAAGGAAAGGAAAGAAAACTGCCCCCCACTCAGGCATATTTTATGGATTGGAAGGCATTTCAAATTACCAAAGGCTTATTCTTATGCAGAAAATTCTTAGGCAATTTTGTCAAGATCTTGCTGTATCCAAGAAAAGCTAGCACTTCAATCTATCCGAAAGTACCTAATTGGATGATTACGATCGATGTGTATCTAAAGATATTTGGATGATGATGATGTAGATCATAATGGAGAGTAGTTTGGATGATGATGTTATCTCAAAAAGTTGTGCTGATAAATGCTAAAAGCACGGATGCAATATTATTGATTCACGGAAAAAGTTGTTGGTTAACAAATCCAGTAATCACTTGAGCCATTATATCTATGGATAATATATCTCAGTTTATGAGATTTTTTAATTTGACATATAAAATTATCAAGATATAATTAAGAGAGTGAGATAGAATTATCAGAACTTATCGATATTTATTGGTGATAAAGTTTTGATAAGCAATTAATGTTATCGGATCACTATTTGAGTTATCAAATTTGATAACTAACAATTATTAGAACTTTTCAGATTATTAAAGTAGATCTTACAATTTGGGGGCACACCATTTCTCTCTCTCTATACTGAAGAACTTCTTAAAGCATGCAGTTCTTTTCTCTAACAAGACAAACATACAAACTTCCCTTTTCCTTTTTTAAGTATATATATATGGAACCAATCTTTGTTCTTTTTGGTCATGATGACCAACTATACATATGGGGGGCACACTCCACTGAGTGCGGCTAGTGATCTCAAAAGTTAATGCTGATCACATCTACAAATTGTGGTAGATAGGGCACCCCATAAGATAATAGATATGGCAATTGATGGCCATTGGCCATTGCCCATTGCCAACGAGCTTATACTTAGTGATCTAATCATAGCTTGCACACCTAATTCTTGACTTGTGATATGGGATGAGAGAGGAGGACCTTGAACAAAGGGTGTTGTGCTTCCACACCCACACACTTGCGCATGCACCAAGTGGGGTGGTGTTATTGCATTCTTTGGATTCGTCACTAGTTGGATTTGATGATAGGGAAACAAGAATTTTAGGATAGAAGAGAAAATATTTAGTGTCCACATATAACTAGTGAGAGTAAACTGCTACACGTGTGTATGATTTTCAAATATTTCTCATATCTAGTTGTATGAAAGTTCTATGGAAGCTTCCTAATTAGTTTCTAATCAAAAGGGGAGGAGACTAGTGATTTTCTTGAGAAATTTCAAAGACTTGCACTTGTCTTTTTCACTGTTGCATGCTTGTTTTATTTCTTTAAGAAATTAATATTGATTCCTTGGAGAACCCCCACATCAAAGAAACGATGATCCCATCTTGGGAAAACCCAAGAACCCATTTTTCGACCTGAGGTGAGACGTTTCACATATGATGTTAAAGATAATTTAAACTGACTTAAATATTAGAGAGTTTAAGCAACAAAATTCTTTCCACCCCAAATACCCAAATGTCATATGCTTTCACCTTTCAACTTGGTGGGCCGACCTCCCTCGGACGTCATCCTCGGCCCAACAACATGCCCCCACCACTTTGCAATCTTTTCAAACACCATCCATCAGATATATATAGAACAAAAAATAGATTTATTAACATAAGAAAGCATTATTTCCGAGTGAATGGCGCCTCACCAGAGTCAATCTCTTCAAAAGACGGAGTAAAATAATCCAGCCACAAAACTACTACTTCGTCATCTAACCCTGGGATCTTTCCTAAGATTGCACCACTTAATTGATGTGAAGAGACAAAGAGAGAGAGAGAGAGAAGTTTAAAGAGAGGAGTTTAGAGAGAGAGGCGGGGGTTATCCTGAATCCCCATTGCATTTGGAAGACAGCAACTAAGAAGAAGGCAGGCAAAGCAGGCCCACACACCGCAACAGAGACACAGACATACAAGTGTCCGTCATGGCAATCCACTCACACACACACACACACGCCCTTATCTCTCTATCTATACAGGAAAATACTACACTACACACACGCCCGGGAGAGAGAGACACACACACTCTACTGTGTTTGGTGCCCGAGAGAGAGAGCACTACATTTTAGAGAGAGAGAGATCTACATTTTTTGTTTGTGGTTGTCCCCCTTCTCAAGAGTTCCGATGTCAGATGTCCTTACAAATGTCAAATGTTCATAGACGAACTCAGAAATTCTTTTCAATGGAGTCATTTTTTTAAAAAAAAATTACAATCAAATCAATTTAATAGAAAATCTGAAACTCATTAATAAAATTTTAAAATTTTAATAAATAACATGACCCCATTAATTCTTCTCTAGATCCGCCACTGCAGATGTCCTTATCTTTATATCTGGAGAAATATTTAGTGCACATCTTAATGTGCACTAAATTGGGCACACCCATTAGAGATGTGTCATTTGACCTTGGGGGGATTATAATATCTCCCATCCCATTTTCCCAACCCCAAGGCCAAATGACACACCCCTAGGGGGTGTGCCCACTTTAGTGCACACCTTGGTGTGCACTAAATATTTCTCTTTTATTTATACAGGAAAATATTACAGACACACACACGCCAAAAGAGAGAGAGAGAGACACACTCTACTGTGTTTGGTGCCCGAGAGAGAGAGAGAGCGCGCGCTACATTTTAGAGAGAGAGAGAGAGCGCTATATTTTTGTTTGTGGTTGTCCCCCTTCTCAAGAGTTCCAATGTCAGATGTCTCTACAGTTGTCAGATGCCTTTATCTCTCTATCTATACAGGAAAATATTTGTTACCCAAGTATTCGGTATCATAATATTTGAACGCAGACATAGATATGGATGGTGGAGCGCGCTCAAACAACGTGGATCCCACTTGTAGTACTGTGTTTGGTGCCCAAATAATTAGAATCTCTCATCTATCTATCTATCTGGATGCGTGGGTAGGTTTTATTTTGTGAATAGAGCTCTTAACTAGTGGAGGAATTGGAACAAGACATATGAAAGTAGGAGGAATTATTATTGTTAAGATTGATCAGTGGAGAGATGGGAAGAAGGCGTCTGAGAGGAGGAGGGTGTTAGCTAGTGATCAGCAGCACTGTCTCAGCTGGTTTAATTAGGTGGATAGATACATCTATATGGGAAAAAAGATTGATGAAACTAGTTTTACTTAGGAAGAGGCGGGGACTAACAAAAAAGTGGGCCATCTCACATGAAGTTGCCTCCCGTTCGCTTTGTTAATTTCCATGGAAGTGAAGAACTGAGTGGGAAAAATGTTGAAATGTCATAAGGCTATTTTCTACTACAAAATTTGCCAAGTCATCTGATTTGAGATCGGATGATCAAGATAATAACTTAAGCTCAGTGTTCTCCAACTCAAAATCACTCCTCTTAATTTGGACATTAACTCTTCTTGGTTCTATGTTTATTAAGAAAGCATGCAATATAGTTAATGATCTTTATGTGCTTTTCGACCATCTGAATTGAGATAATTTTTTTTGAGAAGAGAAATACTTAACGCAAGATTATTTTATAATAAAAATAATGTAGATTGCAAGAAAATAATCCTATTAACCAAAGATTAATTAATCTTGCAATAAATATTTCCCTTTTGAATAAAACCTTTTCATAGTTCATAGTGCAATTAGTACATACTTTCGTTTGTCAAAAAAAAAAAAACTAATACATACTAATTAAACTAGTATTAATTAGTATTTATTACTAACCACTAGTGTGACTTACTGATGAAACATTTCTTGTATAGTTGTACATCCACTTGTACTCCCTTTTAATACACACTTCTCTTTTTTTTTTTTATGGAAATTGATCATACTACACAAGTCTCTACACATGGTTTACATATAGTCAAATAGCTCCCGTACTAGGAGATGTGTTTCTAAAACCCACAACATTGCTAAGAAACTAGCTGGTTATGGCGTTACAGGTGCAACTTGCACCCCTGACATGTGGTGTTGACTTAAGGATTGTTCTAAAAAAATAGTGGAGTCTTTCTATCCTTAGGAAATCAATAATTATGTGGAGGTAAGATTACTTTGGACACGAAGTTAAACGTTAAGTGTAGTTTAAAGGAAAACATTTCATCTTGACTATTAGGACAATTACTAAACATCTCTTCTCATCCAAATCCATTTTTTGCTTTACTTTTTTTTGGTATTTTGGTGTCAAACAAGGATGGAAATAGGAGAAATTATTATGAATACTTTGATTTTTTAGGTTTAAACACAAATATAACACTTGATAAAAAAATTTGACAAAAAAAATTAATGTTGTCAACCACAGATAATGAGATAAAATTTTGTTATGATGATTAATATTCTTCAAAAGAATATAAAGCTACATTGTCACAATCTGATTTTAAATTAGTAGGGGTGTCAATTGGGGCGGGCCGGCCCGAAGGCCCGGTGGCCCGGCCAAGTTTTACACGGGTTTGGGTTGGACAATTTAATATATATTTTTTAAATTTTGAGCCTGGTCCGGCCCGGAGTAAGATTGGGCTGGGCTCGGGCTTGGTTCGGCCGGCCCGAGCGGCCTGGTGGCACGATATTTTTTTTTAAAATAAGTAACAAGTCAATAATTCTAATATTTTAAAATTTTGGATTGAAAATTATATTGTGGAGTTATATTTAATGATTTAACATTTATTCATATTTGCAACAACTAGAAAAAATTTATCTAGATTAATTTAATTTATTTTATGTTATTTTGATTAATTGAACACTAATTTATATAAAAATAAATAAAAAATCAGTAAAAATCTTAAAAAAAATAAAATTGGGCTGGGCCGGACTTGGACCGGGTCTTATCTAATCTTTTCGGGCCGAACTTCAAAAAATTGGGCCTTGTCCCGAGTTGGGCGAGCTTAGACCAAATGATTAAAGATCGGACTAGATTTTGACCAGCACGGATCCGATCTATGTCCGATCCATTGGCACCCCTATAAATTAGGCTGTTAAAAAAGATTTAGGGCAAAAATTATGATAAGAAGTGTGGCACAATAAGATTCCTTATACTCCTGATAGTACCAACTTGTAGAGAACTATACAATTACGGGCTTCCCTCCTTGCCGAAATGGAAGGGGGAAGCGGGGTGCGGGATCGTGCCCTTTCCTCACCGTTCCCCCTCACCAACCAATTTATATATATAAAAAAAACTTATATGCTAAAACTTTGCCCAGATGTGACATATAAAAACGTAGACCTCTCCATCACAATTCACAAGTACATTTTTGTCGGCTCATGTTTGGTTAACTTGGATAAATATACTTGGCTTTTATTAAACTCCGAGGGAGATGTCATGAACATAAAACAACTTCTCATCTATCTACCAAGAATGTACTGTCGTGTTAAATTATTTATATTCAATATAAATATAAATTTAAACTCCTACCCGTCACCAAAATTGAGATGAACTTCGAACAAATATGACTCACGAGCATGGTTGATTGTACTGCACAATATTAGTGTAATATAGTCGTGCCACATTATGCTTTGAGAATTATGATTTCTAAGCATGGTTGGGCTGGGGGCGGGGAGATACAATGAGAGGGAGACATTGGATTGGGAAGGCCGGGGGGGGGGGGGTACAGCAAAGAGGTTTTATTTTTTCCTATAGCATTGTTACGAGGGAGTGAGAGATGTAGAGAGAGATATCATCGCAAGTTAGGGGAGATACATCGGAGATCACCATGGCTGCATCGAAAGGGGTTTTCCTAGACTTTTCTAGAATGAGAAACTCTGGTTTCCCCCCCTTCTCCACCGTGCCTCCCTTGTTTTCAGCCTCCTCGTCTCGTCTTTCCGGAGGGGAGGGGGTAGCTGTGCCCCCTCCCCTCCGCCTCCTCTGCTCCGTTTCTTCGTCTGCAGGCGGTCCCCCCTCTGTCAGGGTCTTCGCTTCTCCTATCTCCGTAGGAGGCGACTTCATCTCCGGCGCTAGTGTCCTTCAACGGTTGCTCGAAAGACAGATTGCGGCATAGTTAAGCTGCCCCCCTCCGGCGGGATGTTTTGGTTCTCCTACCCTGGTAGGAGGGTTTGTTTCCCTCTGGGAAGAAGCTTCTTCTCCGAAGGAGGTTTTGGCTCCATCATTTGAGGGTTTTCCCCTTCAACGGAGGATCTTTCTTCGGTGGGCCTGGCAGTGGTTGTCGGTCGATTGGAGGTCTGCTTGCGGCTATTCTAGTTCTAGCCGACGAGGAATTTGTGTTAGAGTTCTTCAGATCAATCAGGTGATGTTCTATCTTGGCGCTCCCTCCCCTCATCCCCCGTGGTGAGGTTCTGGTCAAGTTGGTTTTGCCCGTGATTTGGGGTTCATCTGCACAACCTTTTTTGGTGTGTATCTGCCGGACATACTCCCTTGCTGCACAGTTAGTTTACAGCCTCTGATCGTTGGAGCAAAGCCTTGTAGCGATCTGGAATGCTCAAGCTTCTTCTCGTCTAGTTGCATCTAGTGGGATTGTTTGGGTTGTTTGGCCCCGATGTGTGGGGTTGTTTGGGTTGTCGTCTCTGTTTCTACTGTACGTTGGGTATGGTCTGTTCTGTACTTTTTCAGTATGTTCCACCATACCTCCCATTGTACTCCTCCTGTTTAATATGATATCTTAACTTCTTGACCCAAAAAAAAAAAAAGAAAAGGGTTTCCCTCTCCGCCAATGATACGAGGGAATGATAGATGTAGAGAGAGAGAGAGAGGGAGAGGGAGATCACCATGATAACAAGTGTGTGGGAGATAATATCAATGGTGGTGAGAGAAAAAGGAAGAGATGAGAGGGGAGGACAAGTCGATGGTGGCACCCCCCAACATGCCCAAGCTATGCCCCTTGGCTGATGCTATTGCCTTTGCAAATGTGATGCTCATCCACATTAACAACTTGAGAGGAGTTTAGTGCGTGTGAGAGGGCTTTTTTCACATTCAACCCCACCTTAGCACCTATATACAAGATGGTTTTTTTTATATAAAAAACTCCTCTAACATTTACTGGGTTCCCTCCAACCCGACACTGAGAAGTCCTCTCTAACAACTCACGTCTACTTTGCAACTCCTTTCAGTCCCGTGGTTCTTTCTGCCCCGACAATTCGTCTCTTATTTGTGAGGTGCCATATGACATAGTTCGTATCACATTTACAGATTGACCAGTTAGGTTCAAACCTAATGGTACAACGAACCATGCTTGTGAGAGACCAAAACAAGGACTTGGAGAAGGGTTAAGTTCCTTCGTATCTGAACAAGTTGTTCTCGGCTTCCTCTCTTTTCCACGCGCGCGAGCGCATGCCCTTGTGGGCTGACAACAGTGCGAGGAGAAAAAAGGGGGAGTTGGAGGGAAGCAAGGAAGAAGAGACCCAGCGGGCCGAGTAAGAAGGCAGAAAGAAACCGCGACGCCATCTTCTTCCGCTGCGTCCGTTGACCACCTTTCCTATATATCTCCAGTCTCTCTTCTCTTCCCCTTCTCACCCCCCCCCCTCTCTCTCTCTCTCTCTCTCTCTCTCTACCTGTCTATATAGAGCTGGACTGGCCCCTTGCTTGTCCTCTCTCCACTCCGATCACCTCTTCCGAAGGAAGGAGCAGTGGGAAACTATGCCCGTCTCCTCTCCCAGGTCTCGTTGGAAGACAGGTCTCCCCCCGCAGCCTCAGAGACGCCACTGACAGCGATATTCCTCAGCAAATCACACGGAGGAGGAGGAGGAGGAGGAGGAGGAGGAGGAGGAGACAGCTCGGACAGGACATGGGAAACTGCTTCGGCTTTGAGAAGCCTTCCGCGACCCCGACCGTCAACGGATCGACCAGCTCAGGTACCCACAGAGAGAGGAGAGAAAGAGAGGAGAGAAAGTCCCGATTGATCTTTGCTCAATTTGCCGCCTCGATCCATCTCGTCTGTTGTGTCTAATCTGATTCGGTCCTCGTGTGCTGTTCTTCTGCTGTCGCGGAGAACCAAAAAGTGTTTGAGATCTTTGCAAGTGCGCGCGTGTTTGCGTGTTTCAGCATAGTTGGGAAGGGTCTTGGTGTCTGTTATCCCGCTCTTTTTGTCCGGAAAGGCAAGAGAACAAGGCAGCTTTAATTAAGGAGCTATACAACTTTGTTATTTACCTCTTTCACGTATAAAAACTTTGTGGCAGCAAACACGAGTGCGAGGTATCGGAAAGGGGGAGGGCGATGGAGATGGGGGGGGGGGGGGGGACCCGATCACAATTCCTTCACCAATCACCATACACTCATCCATGGATCACCACTTTTGATCTCCGTCCACCGATTAATCCCAGCTTCCTCTTCTTCTCCATCGTTTTCTGGCCTCTCTCACCAATTCTTTCCCCCATGTCGTTGAATCGCAGGGCTCTTCACGTCCAAAACGAACAGCAGCACCACCACCAACACCACCAACAGCGATGCCCGGTTCTCCAGGAGCATCGGCAGCAGCGTGGGGCAGGACTCCATCACCGGGGAGGTCGACCCCAATGGGACCATCCTGGAGACGCCCAACCTGCGCATCTTCACCTTCGCCGAGCTCAAGAACGCCACCAAGAACTTCAAGCCCGACACCGTGCTCGGGGAAGGGGGTTTCGGCCGGGTGTTCAAGGGGTGGGTCGACGAGAAGACCCTGAACCCGGCGAAGAGCGGCTGCGGGATGGTGGTCGCCGTCAAGAAGCTCAACCCGGAAAGCATGCAGGGGCTGGAAGAGTGGCAGGTAATGATCACTAATTTGCCTGCCCATCGATCAAACCTCTTGAATACCGGGATCCCGACGCTTCTTTCTTGGTAAAAAAAAAAAAAAAATCCCATTTTGGGGAATGGGCGGACGACGGAGCTGCCCAATTCACTTCCTCTTGTTCTTGCATCCGGGCTCGAGAAGTGGCTGAAGGTGGCTTTTTTGCCCATACCCATCAATCAAAGCTCCAGAGCACGGGGATTCCGAGCCTTCTTTCCTGCAAAAAATCCCATTTTGGGAGATGGGTCGCCGCCGGATCTGGACAATTCGCTTCCTCTTGTTCTCCCATCTCATATCCTTCTACCTTTTGCCTATTCTGTTTTTTGGGTAGTTCAGGCAGCAGAGTGCCTTTTGCCTATTCTGTTGGTTGGTCTTTAACTAGATATCCTTTATCTATCCTCGTATCATCTTTCTGAGCCTTCTTTCCTGGTAAAAATCCGATTTTGGGAAATGGGTACCCGCCGGAGCTGCCCAACGCCCTCTCTCTTGTCCTCCCATCTTCATACCCATCGATCTTTTGACCACCAATTAGACTAATTCCACATCTCCTCCACCTGTTAGGCTGCCACCCTTTGTATGATCTTTCATGGGTTCATCTCTCCCAAGTTAGGGAGGGCAGAACAGCCCCCCCCCCCCCCTCCTCCGCGTGCCGTGAGGGGACCATCTGTGTTGTCTTCTAGCTTCTGCACACGGAAGCTGCGGCCATGGCGGGCCTGTCAGGTCTTGCAAGTTGACTGTAGATGGCAGCTGGCTTACTATTAGGCAATAGACTAGTAATATCATCATCATCGTCGTCGTCGTCATCTTCTTCTTCTTATTATATTGGTCCTTTAATTTACCCCCGCGACTCTTTTTTGCTTGTGTGCGGAATTGCAGTCTGAGGTGAACTTTCTGGGAAGACTCTCGCACCCCAACCTGGTGCGGCTGCTTGGTTACTGCTGGGAGGACAAGGAGCTCCTCCTCGTCTACGAGTTCATGGCCAAGGGCAGCTTGGAGAACCACCTCTTCAGGAGTAAGCCCTCCCTCTTACCTCTTAATTCTGACCTACCATAACAACAAGTTTTAACTTCGCACAGTTCTACGCTCTTAATTAATTTGCTCTTTAAAAAATCCTATCTTTTATCTTCTGGGCAGCTATATAACTTGTTTAAGGAAAACATTTTCCCATTGTGACACGCCCATGATCTGATGTCAGTCCTTTGTCCTAACGAAGGTGTGTGATGACGCTGCAGGAGGAGTGTTCCAGCCTCTTTCTTGGAACTTTCGGCTGAGGATACTGATAGGTGCCGCCCGGGGCCTGGCTTTCCTTCACACCTCGGAGAAGCAGGTCATCTACAGAGACTTCAAGGCTTCAAACATCCTTCTGGACTCGGTAATGCCCTTCTCCCTCACTTGCAGGTTATAACGCTGTTTTGATAACTAGATAAATTATATCGAGGATAGGTAATTGGAGATGGTTTATCCCTCTTTCGTCGTATTTTTACTTTGTTTACTTTATTTTCTTATTTCTATTTATCTTTATATATGTCATATGTGACATATAGTGGAGAAAGTAATATTAAATAACTTATGTGTGGACTACGGACTATATAGTGGAGGAATAGTAGGGCTGTAATCAGGTCGAGTTCGGAATCGGAAACACATGTTTCAATTTCGATAACTGAAATATAATTCTGATTCCGATAAAATTGGAAGACTTAATTCCGATTCTGTTTCGATTCTAATAACATTAGCAGAACCGAAATTTAGATAAGATAAGATGCTTGTCATGATTTACTTTTGAGTTTATAGATAATTTATCAAAATAACCGATACCGATTTCGATTATTTTTTAATTCTGATTTTGATAATTTATCAGATATTCGATACCGATTTCGATAAACTATCGATATTATTTTTTAATTTCGAAATCAATATTTTTTATCGAAATCAGATCAAAATATCAAAATATTAGGTTCTGTTTGCAGCCCTAAAAAATAGTGAAATAGCCTCACATTGTGTATAACTATTATCTTTATATAAGAACAGGGATAGTGTTATCTGTTTAACATCGATTTATCATGAGTGCACCTTTTTATCTTTGTACAGTCTAACTAAGTTATCAAAGATATCAGGGGTGATAAATAAAAGATAACTCCCGTTATTTGGTTAGCTCATTAGATTATTCTACACTCTCAATCCAAATTCTGTTGATATCTCTATTTACATTTGAGTTATTAACATATATGGTTATGATGCTAAAGACTTGAACAATTAACACTATGGAGTGACGTTTTTCTTGTCATTTGAGAAAAAAATGTGAGAAAAAACAGAGTGCGAGAGTGTAGCATTTCTTCAAATATTTTAAATGAATATTATCATTCCAAACCCATTTTAATAAATCTCTTTCTTGGAATTTTTTTTTGTCCTATCACTTAATTAATTAATATCCTTTTTCTTTGGCCTCTCTGCCTTCGGTGACAACAGAACTACAATGCGAAGATATCAGACTTTGGGCTGGCGAAGAATGGGCCCACGGGTGGAGACTCGCACGTGACAACAAGGGTCATGGGTACGTACGGGTATGCGGCCCCGGAGTACGTGGCCACAGGTGAGCCCTTCTTCTTCTTCAAATGGTGATGGTGTCCTCCTACCCATTTGGATTTGACAAGGTGCATTGGTTGATCTCTACAACAACATATGATAATATGAAGTATATATATATATATATATATATGAGAAAAGCTGCAGTGCGGCGGGGGGGCTTTTGTACGCCCCCGCCGCACTGCAGCAGGGCCGTTGGATCCCAGATCCAACGGTCCCAGGCGCGACCGTGTATTTGCGCGCCGCAGACGAGCGAAACGCAAAGGTCCTGTTTTTTTTTTTTTTGAAAACACACCATCGGATGGAGATCCGACAGTGTGGACTGTGGTACGGTAGTGCTGCACCGCTGTACCACAGTATTACTCATATATATATATATATATCCCGCATAGTTGGTACGATACGTATGAACAATTGTTATTTATTTATTTATTATTTTTCTATAATATTGTTGGGTGAGAATGGGAGTATTGGTCTGGTAGAACTCGGGTTAACCGAGTTGTCTAGTATGTCCAACCCTAATTAGAAAATTTTTTGCCACTTGTTGTGGTAGGCCGCTATTGTTCATCTCAAACATGTGTGTAGGGTTCGTTTTTTATTGACTTTTATATATCTTATTCGTATATATTTGGAGTCGGATAATAATACTCATTTCATAATGGGTAATAATTTTTTTTTTCTGTATATCATGATTTTGAATGGAGGTGACCTCAGTAGTATTTAATTATTTGGGAATATTAATAAGCTACCAGACAATGCATTGATTGATTTCTACGGGGAATTTTGAATTGGTTGGACCCTGTGCTATTTAATAATTTGAAATCAATAACAATGCATTGATTGATCTCCACAGCAAGATAAAAGGAGACATGTTTTTATGGCTTTGTATGGGTTGAAACCGGGGCTATCCCTTTGAGATTAGTGAGCTACCATCACCACCCTCATGAGTTAAAAGATATTAGGGATTATTTTTCAAAAAAATGGACCTCTCATGCTGAAATGGGTTTCAATTTGGAAGAAGGGATTAATCTTTTCTTACAAAATATATATGGAATGAGAGTTATGATTCAGCTCACTTAAGGTCATAGAAGGTGACAATACGAGCCCCAATAATTAGGGTTTCCACTTCTTGCCTATGAGGGGCTTTCTCCCCTCTCATGATGGGTGGCTCAAAGAATGGGCATTCCTACTATCTCATAATAGTGCTTTTTAACTAAAGCCCACCTCACATACACCAATTTAATTATTATGTGATTTATTCATATGAAAATGACAAGACATAGAGACAAAAATATTGATATTTTATCTTATAAAAATTATTTTATTTTATATCTTATCACCTTTAATAAGAGTTAAATCGTAGTTAAATTCGAACATCCGAACCGAACTGTGTTGGTAGGTCCGATACTTTTTTTTATTAAATGTTGTTGTTTTTATTTATTTATTTAATTTACTGGGTTTTGTTGTGATGGTGTATTGGTGGGGGTTGCCGCTGCAGGTCACCTGTACGTGAAAAGCGACGTGTATGGGTTCGGGGTGGTGCTGCTGGAGATGATGACGGGACAGCGGGCGCTGGACACCTCCCGGCCGTCGGGGCAGCACAACCTGGTGGACTGGGCGAAGCCCTTCCTCTCCGACCGCCGGCGTCTGGTCCGGATCATGGACGCCCGACTCGAGGGGCAGTTCCCCTCCAAGGCGGCCTTCCAAGCCGGCCAGCTCACCTCCCGCTGCCTCGCCTCCGACCCCAAGGGCCGCCCTTCCATGAAGGAGGTCGCGGAGACCCTCGAGCAGATCGAGGCCATCAAGGGCGGCAAGTCCTCCTCCAAGGACGCCGCCACCGCCGCCGCCAAGCCCCTGCCATCCCCTTACTCCGCCGCCGCCTCCGCGGGAGCCTCCAATGCCCCTCGCCACCAGGCTCGCGGCCAGGCGCCGCCGCCGGGAACGCCGCCGCAGCACCGCTCACCGCTCCACCCGAGGCACGACGCCGCCCGGCAGGCGCACCCGCTGCCTCCCAGGCTCCGGTGACGACGGAGGAAGAGTTTTCCACGGAAACCCAAAGAAAAAACATTATTATACATTTTTCTGCAAAAAAAGGGGGGGGGGTATTGTTGCTATTTTTTAAAAAGATTTTCAGGTTAATTTGGGGGGCTTTTGTGTAAATGTGAGTCGATTTGTTCTTGGTATTAACAGGGGTCTGGGTCTGTTGTAATTTTACGTACTTACCCTCTTCTGATAATGATGGGTACCTAAACCAACTCCTTAAAAATGTGGACATTTTGTTGATCATGTACTATGTTCATTCCTTAAAATTTTTGGGATTTCTCCAAATAAAAAAAAACATTTGATTAGGGTTTGTCATGCGACTCATGCCAACAGATAATAGTGACTCACATTCTCTGTGATTTGGTACGGTATGATACGTATCGCATTAGATCACTTCCTCTCTCTGCAATTAAGGGTGTAAACAAATTGATACGTTCGACGAGTAGTTCGAAGTTCGACTCGATAAAAATTTGATCCGACTCGTTTATTTTAATTAACGAGTTGAGTTTGAACAAAAAAAAATCGATTCATAAACGAGTCGAGTCTGAACACATGTGAGTTCGGCTCGATTATAATCGTGAACTTTGTTTAAGAGTTCGATTAAATACTTGTTAAGAACTTGTCTAAGTACTCGTTAACACTCGTTTAAATATTCTTTCAATATAATAAATATATTGATATAAATATTTATTATTTTTATATATTTATTATTACAATATAAATATTTATGAGGGCTTAAATGTCATAACTAAATTCACATTATATATACACAATTATGTAAATGAGGGTATATACACAATATGTAAATAGGGGTATGAACCAACAATTTAGTGTTGCCGGTAGGGTTCGCTCCGATGCCGCCCGTACGCTGCGGCACGGGCGAACCGCACCGTGCCTAGGCTCGGCGAGCCCCAGGCACGTCGGTCACCCCCAAGGGGTGACCCGAGTGTGCTGCGGCGGCACGCTGCGGCACACAGAAGCAGCCGGACCGTTACGATCCGGTCCTCTAACTTCGTTTTTTATTTTTGTTTTCTGTACTTTTTTCGTATTCGATGTGTTAAGTGACTTAAATGGTGTCTAATTGAAATAAAAATTAAACAAAACTAATTAAGAGATGATCTAAATTATAGTAATTTTATTATAAATTTTAAATTATTTGTTTGTCAAGTAAAAATTATCTTAAAAAAGCAATAAATTGACTTATCTCAACACCTAAGGGATCTAATGGTGTTATTGAGATGAATTTCAAACATAATCTAATTAATAGTTGATACAAATTGTAATAATTTTAGTTTAATTTTTCAAATTATTTTTTTGTCAAGTAAAAATTGTCCCAAAAATATATAGGTCGACTTAATCTCAACATCTATTTATCAATAACTCATGATATTTATATTTTTTAGATCAGTATATTTTTCTAGTATTATGATGACTTCATATTTGACTTTTTTTCGAAACCAAATGTCGTCCCGTTGAAGTACGGGCACAGAGAGTTCGTCGTACCGCGACAACCCTGTGTGCACTTAAGTGGTCTAATTATGTCTAATTGAGATAAAATTTCAAACATAAACTAATTAAGAGATGATACAAATTATAATAATTTTATTAATATCTGAGATTAATTAGCATTAATAAATGATAGTCCAATCTCATACTCGAAGTACGCGCTCCGACGGGATCACATTGGAAAATTGTAACGAAAATAAAATTTGAGAACACCATAATTTTTAGAAAAATATGGTGATATCAGAAATATAAATATCCAGATTGTTGACATACGGATTTCGATATTAAGTCGATGCAACTATTTTTTCGGGTAATTTTCACCCAGTGTAAAATAAATTCTGAAAATTAAATTAAAATCACCATAATTTGTAAAATCATTACATTAGCTTATAAATAAAATTTCACACAACATGGACATTATTTGAATGGGTTTACAAGAGGATCTTCGGGTCAGCTAGTTTTTTGGTTATTACGTCAAGCATTTTTTGGGTCTTGGGCTAGCTGTTTTGGGTTAATTACGTCAAATCATTCTTCTCCATCATCTGCTACAGTCGGCTGTGGTGGTGGTGGTGGTGGTGGTGGTGGTTGTAGTGGTGGTAGTGGTGGTGGTGGTGTACATGCGCTTTTCATTAGAGTCTGAGTTCACGCATGCTACCCAAGATAGTCGAGATCACGGTGCTCCACTAAGCTATTCAAAAATGTATCACCATATGAGAAAAGGCACACTAGGTCCTGTGGACAGTAGTAGCTATCAAGGTTGAATCCGATTTTGAGAGACTGAGCACATAGGACGACACAATATCTGAGGTGCTAGTGAGGGTCACAGTTTCTTTTCAGGACATACACAGTTTGATCCATATGGACACATCATGAATATGGTGGCTATTATGCCTATGGATACCAGTATGGTCATGATTGTTCTTATATGTAAATTCCAATCGTTCCACCACCAGGACCTACAATAGTACGTCAAGGAACACGTCAATATTTAGAATATCAGCATATCTACGAAGACCTATATCAAAATTACATGCCTTATGCTGATTATTTGTGCTTCTTGGAGAGCACTATAATGTGAGGTTGTTCGAAGATGGAAGTTATACCCCCTACTACGAAGGTTTTGTGGACATACATGCTCAGCATGATGAAGAGAGTAGGTAAGAACTTGTTAAATTCTTTAGTGATATGTTTAGGAAGATGATGCTAATTTGTAATTTTTCATGTAAAGAAAATGATGAATATGAGGACGACGATATGAATATTGTTTTGGCTTGTATCATGATTATATCCTTATATTTAGATGAACACTATTTACTTGTGTCCATGATCTTGGTATGATTGTATGTATGTTAGATGAATATTAAATGGTTGTGGTGGTTGACTTAAATGAGTAAATAATTTATTTATATATTTCAACCTCTTTATGTGATGTTCTTATGTTTTACCTCATTTTCTTTTAAAATTTGCTCATTTTAAATATTAACTAAGTCACAAAATTAAAAAAATAACTCAAACATGTCATTTTCCCACCGTACCTTAGCGGTACGGTACGATACGTACCGTGCCACGAAAATGCGATACGATCGATCCGGACGGTACGACGAACCTTGGTTGCAAGATCCCCCAACATATCAAGCATCTCTTCCTCTCGAGATCGACCTGCGCAGTAGGTGAGCCCCCCGGTGTGGCCAAAGGTTGCATTGTCGGCCATTGCATCTCTGGCGACCACTGTGGATCGTCAGTCAATGGCAGACGTGCTCTCGGCGGCCGCAGTACCGTCACTGACGATGCAGAAATGGGGCTCTAAGCAGTGTGCGAAGGGGAGTTGCAGCACCGCTCCTATCTTGTCGCGCACCAACCCCCTCCCTTGTAGTGTCTATCTATTAATCTCATATTACTTGTATAAATTATGAATATATTTCAAACATTATATTAAAATAGTTAATTAAGTACTTATCAAAACTATTGAAATATGAACAATTATAACCATGATTTGGAGTTTGAGCTTTGAAAGCCATCCACCAACTAGAAAAAGACTTCTAGCCGAGCAAGTGCTCGACTGAGTTGTCCGCTCTCACAAACGAGTGGATCTTGCTGCCATTATGATAATATAGAGACTCACACTTATTTTGAGAGTAGATAATACTCGGCCTAATATTACGGCGGAGTATTAAGTCTTCCTATTGACTTTTTCCATTTAATCTTCTTTATCAGTTCATCTATCACATCAAGGTTGGGAGAGGAACCGACCGGCCATCCCATGGTGAGGAGCGTATCTGACGGGTATGCTCTGATTCAATCCGATTTATATTTAAAATATAATAATAATAATAATAATAATCGGATGGACCGTGTAAGTATAATTAAACTGGGCGTAACGAATTGGTACGGTATCAACTATGTGCTAATTATACACTTACACCCATGCCATTAATTGTTTAGCATAGTATTTACTAGCTAACCCATGCCAGCTATTTAATATATTATTTACTAGTTACTTTTGGCGAAGGACGAGTCTACGAAGATTGCCCAAGAACATGAACATGCTGATAGTTGGTTAGGTACTACATGACTGAGAGACAAAATTAATCTTCTTTTGCACCATCCAATCTCTGGAGTTAGTCAGTAAGAATATCTTACTTTGTCATGACACATAATCCTGCATTGATTTCATGGAGTAAACTTGTAAACTTAGGACTCTCAATCTAGAGGAAGTCGTTGTCTGAATTGGAACTGACATCGGGCACGATATGAATCGGTATAGTTTGGCATGTCCAACGTTGATTACTATATAATCTTTAACTTATTTGCAAATCTACCGCACACCAAAAGTATAAAATATGATCTCCTAGTTAATTTCTACCAAAGTGATAAAATTTAAGATAAGTGTACTAATTAACTTAATTTACACACACTACTCTCTCTCTCTATCTACCACCAGAGTACTAATTAAACTGACTAGAGCATTAGAGTGTCGACCCTGAGTAGGGATGTGCACGGGTCGGTTCGACTTGATTCACCTTAATTTTTTGATGAATCGAATAATAACTGACCCTCTCCCTAACTTGAATTGGGTTCGATTCAAATCGAAAATTTTAATTACTTTAAATGTGAATAAATTTATAAT
The DNA here is from genome assembly GCA_014218235.1 of Colocasia esculenta. Taxonomy (NCBI): domain Eukaryota; kingdom Viridiplantae; phylum Streptophyta; class Magnoliopsida; order Alismatales; family Araceae; genus Colocasia; species Colocasia esculenta. Next base: position 4,740,503 of record CM024758.1, read on the forward strand.
ATTTATGTGTTTAAAATGATGTTTTTTTAAATATGTATATTTGTAGTTAAATTTTGTATATAATTATTTTTTTAAATAAATTTTACTATGGATATTATACAATAATAATTATAATATTTTAGTTTATTCTAGTTATTCAGTTCGGTTCGATTTCACAACTTGTGAAGTCAAATGGATCGAATCGAAGGACCAAACTAAACCAAATTAGATTGAATCGGTCGATCCGATTCAATTTTTCAGTTTGACTTAAAAAATGCACTGCCCTAACCTTGGGAATCTTCACTGGAGTCCGACTTCTTTGTAGGGACAAACAACATCGGCAACAACATCGCCTTCTTAACATCGACTGCTTCGGTCTTCACCTCCATCCATTGATCCAAGCACTCATCTCGAACCAGGTCGGCTTGACACGATCCTTGTGTCAGTGGCGGAGCCAGGGGGGTCAAGGGGGGGCACTTGCCCCCCCCCCCCCCCCCCCCCCTTATTTTTTTTGTATAATTTTTTTTTTCCTTCTTAATTTTTTTGCATAATTTTTTTCCTTATGATGGGCATATGAAGATCGACATGTGAAGATTTTTAAAACTTTATTTTTTATTCCCCCTCTTGCGTTGAGTACTCATGAATAATTATCTTATTAATTGCCCTCCTTCTAAATTGCCCCCCTTTTAAATATTTCTGGCTCCGCCACTACTTGTGTGGGTCATAGTCCGCCCTCATCAACAAGTTATACAAAATCTTATCATTCTTCTTCATGACTTGCACTAAATATGTAACAAATATTATTTAAAAATGAATAATAAATATTATCTCAGTCTATTCTAAGAGTACGTTCTTCTCTGACTATCCCCATCAATGTGAAACATGAGTTAGTGGTGAGAGATAATTTTAGAACTCAAGCGGCCAGACCCACTTCAGACAACGACTTCCCAACTTTACAAGTTTACGTACCTAATGAAATCAATGTAGGATTCTTTGTAATAACAATGTAAGATATGCTGACTAACTCAGAGATTGGGAGGTGCAAAAGAATATTTTTGTTCTGTCAGTCATGCAGTACCTAACCAACAATCCACATGTTCATGTTCTTGGGCCATCTTCTTATATAGACTCATCCTTTGCCGATGGTAACTAGTAAATAATATATTTAAAAATAGCTTACATGGGTTAACTTGTAAATACTATGCTAAATAGTTTTGCATGGGTCTAAGTGTATAAATAACACACGGTTGATATTTATATGTCAACCTAGGTTATGATGCATGAAACCCTAATGTAGAACGTGGTGCTTTTAAGGGTATCTATACAAATTTTCTATTGGACAGGTGCTGGTCAAAGTTCGCATCAGGGCAGACCGCAGACTTGAGCAGCGAGACCTTTGAAACCACGAACCACCGAAAGCACCCACGTTTGAAACCGGCGGGCTGACGGCCCAGTAAAAAAGGACAGAAAAATAAAAAAAAAAAGTTTGACGGCTCGTAGAAGTATCCAAGGGATGTTTTTTTTAATTTATTTTATTAAGCTTAAATGCAAATGGAACAGAACCAATGTAGATAGGGGTGTCAATGGGTCGGGTTAGATCGGGCTTGCTAGGCCCGGTCTAAACTGGATTTTTTAAGAGTCAGCCCGGGCCCGCCCAGGCCCGGGTGCAGGTCCGATATGGGTGGCTCGGCTCGGGCCCAGAAAAAGTCAGGCCCAGCCCGACTCGGCCCGAAAAAATATAAAAAATATTATTTTATTATATAATATGTAATTTTAATATATCTACTATAATATATTTATAAAAAATAATATACATTTTACTTATATTTGTATTAACATTTAATTTATAAAAGATATATTTTTAGTAGATTTATATAAAAAAATAAATATAACTCTATTTCTAAATATAAAATTATATTTAATATAAAATTTATTTATTTTTTTTTTTTGGACCGGATGGGCCGATCGGGCCAGGCCACACAAAGTCCAAGCCCGACCTATTTTTTCTAGCCACGCCAAGCCGGGCCAAAAATTTGTAGCGGACTCATTTTTTCGACCCAAGCCCGGTTAAAATCGGACCGGACCTCCGGGCCGGCCTGGCCCAATTAACACCCCTAAATGTAGAACGCCCAATCAATATGATTTGTCAAACCGCCCGGTACATATTGACTAGGTTCGGAATTTTGGATGTACTATATCATATTTAGAAAATGAGTAAATTAATTAAGAGTTTTTAATAGATATTTATTTTATTTTTTAATCCCTACAGAGTTGTAATTCATTATAGTAAGTGTTATCTCTAATTACAATATATGTTAAATCATGTTACAGTAAGAACCTCCTTATTACAGTCAGAGATTTTTAATTAATTTTTTTTAAAAAAATTATATATCCAACATAATTCTACATATTAGTTATTTATTTTTCTTCAATAATTTTTTATTATTAAATTTTTATTTGGACAAATCAGATTAAATTGATAAGATACATTACGATTTGTACCGTCAATTTTAATTCGATCTGAATCTAGCCAACCATGACAATGAGGATTTTTTTTTATAAGTACATTGTTAATAGATACTGTATTTATATTAATGTCCTCACTACCAATGTATTATGCCAAATATCTGTATAACCTACTGAACAAGGCTCAAGATAGGTACGAATTTTGATTTTAGTATCTATCCCAAAGTATATGCAAAGTACTACTCTAACAAATATATTCTTCTCATTTTCAAAAAGTGGCATCTTTTATTGAAGCTTTTAGACATATTCTTTCTCGAGTACATGATGTTTGTAACTAGGGTTGCAATAGGGTTGATCAGTTCGGTACTAGAAATATGAATTTTCAATATTGATTCTAATAATTGTAATTTGCTCCTGATTCTGATTTCAATAATTGGAATAGTCATTTCTGACATTTTCTCTGATTATATGAATTACTTATGAAGCTGCAAGTCAGAGTTGACCTATTACGACGATCTAAAATTGGTCATTTTGACATGAAAATTCCTCTTGAGATCATACATATAAGTGCACGATTATTGATGATATATTCACCAATTTTGGCTAAATCTCACCCCTTCTGTAAGAATGATTATAATTTTCTTCCTGATTATCAGAATCATCTATAAAACTACAATTCAGAATCAATACTCTGAGATAGTCAACATAAGGCTAGTTTCATGAAATTCCATTCCAAGCCCAAATTCCTCTCCATAGCATAAATATAAGTACATGATTCGATCGATTATCACACTCCTTCAGTAAAACGTAAATATTTCTTGTCCTGTGATCGGAACCGCTTCCGAGACTCTAATTGGAAATCACATTTCGACTCAGTCATCACTAAGTTAAATTCGGAGATTTCTACTCTGGAGCCCAAATTTCTCTTAAGGAACGTAATTGCAGGTGCACGATCTAATTAAATATGACACCATTTCAAACAAATGGGCATAACTTTTTGCTCAATCATACTATATCATATAACTACAACTTATAAAACTACAATTAGAAATTGACACTCTGAGCTCTCGATGCCTCTTACTGTCTCTGAAGACCACCTACATTCAAGGATATGACGACTGGCCCGAGTTTTGAAGTAGAGCTAATCGCCGAAAGTTGGGAAGTAGGTTTCCTAGCAGTGACGTTTCCCTCGATTACGCGAATCATTGGTGGGGTCGCAACACATAGTCGGGCTAACACGACGGTCAGAAGTCGTGGTCATCTCGGTGCAAGAACTCCTCCCCAAGTCATAAATATGGGTGCAGGAACATCGCCGATATATTTACCCCTTTCAGATTATTCTCACCCCTTCAAGGAAAGAACTGGGCATAACTTTTCGCCCGGGTATCGAAATCGCTTATGTGACCACAATTTAGAATCGACACTCTGAGGCGGACGACGGGACGCTGGTTTTGAGGAATTCTATTTTGAGGTCAAAATTTCACCATGGAGCGTGTGTACTAGTACACTGATTGTGGCACCTCTTCGGTAAATGCGAAATTTTCTTCACCAGATGATCGGAACCGTTTGCAAGGCCCCAATTCGAAATCACACTTCGACCTGGTAGGCACAAGGTCGATTCAGAGATTTCAGATTTGGCGCACAAATTCCCCTCTAGGAGCGTGGTCACAATCTTCCTATGCGATCGCATACGGACACCCCTTCACTCAAACAGCATAACTTTCCGTTTGATTACCAGAATCGCTTATAAGACCCCCAATTTGGAATCGGCACTCAGAGGCACTCGTAGCGTTTTATTTAGTTCAGTGATAAGACATCGTTTTGGGGTCGAAATCCTTCATTTCGCACTCTAAAATTGTGATTGCATACGAGGATCTCCCCATTTGCAAGGTTTTCTGCAGTAACGTTTCCCTCGATTACGTGAATCACTGGTGGGGTGGCAACATAGAGTCGACCTATCACGACGGTCGGAAGTCGTGGTTATCTCGGTGCAAGAACTCTTCCCCGAGTCATAAATATATGTGCACGAACATCGCCGATATATTCATCCCTTCCAGATTATTCTCACCCCTTCAGTGAAAGAACTGGGCATAACTTTCCGTCCGAGTATCAGAATCGTTTATGTGACCACAATTCGGAATCAACACTCCGAGACAGTTGACGGATGTTGGTTTCATAGAATTTCGTTCAGAAGCCGAAATTCCACAGCAAAGCGTGTGTACTAGTACACCGATTATCGCACCCCTTCAGTAAGATGCAGATTTTCTTCTCTCGGCGATCAAAACCACCCGCGAGGTCGCAATTCGAAATCGACACTTCGACTCAGTCGACACAATGTCAGATTCAGAGATTTCCGATTCGGCGCCCAAATTCCTCTCCGAGAGCGTGGTCGCAGTCTCCTGACGTGATCGCATACGGGCACCCATCGCTCAAATGGGCATAACTTTCTGCTCGTTTATTGGAATCACTTGTAAGACCTCAATTCAGAATTGGCACACAGAGGCGCTTGTCGCCTTATAGTGACTTCGACGATAAACGTCGTTTCGGGGTCGAAATCCTTCATTTCACACTACAAAATTGTGATTTCAGATGACGATCTCCCCATTTGCAAGGTTTTCTAACAGTAATATTCTCTCGATTACGCGACTGACTGATGGGGCCGCAACAAAGAGTTGGCCTATCACGACGGTGGAAGCCATGGTCATCTAGGTGCAAGAACTCCTCCCGAGGTCATAAATATGGGTGCATGAACATCGCCGATATATTCACCACTTCTAGATTATTCTCACTACTAAAGGGAAAGAAGTGGGCAAAACTTTCTGCCCGGTATTAGAATCGCTTATGTGACCCCAATTCGGAATTGACACTCTGAGATGGTCGACGGAACGCTGGTTTCATGGAATTCCTTTTCGAGGCCAAATTCCATCGTGGAGTGTATATACTAGTACACTGATTGTCGCACCCCTTCGGTAAGACGCATATTTTTCTTCTCTCGGCGATAGGAACCGCCCGCGAGCCCCAATTCGAAATCGACACTTCGACTCAATCGGCACAAGGTCGAACTCGGAGATTTCAGGTTTGGTGCCCAAATTCCTCTCCGGGAGCGTGGTCGCAAGCTCTCGATGCGATCGCATACGGACATCCCTTCGCTGAAATGGGCATAACTTTCTGCTCGGTTATCAAAATCGCTTATGAGACACCAATTCGGAATCGGCACTCAGAGGTACTCATGCCCTTTATTGCCTTCGGTGATAAGACATCATTTCGATGTCGAAAATCCTTCATTTTGCACTCCTGAATTGTGATTCCAGACGAAGATCTTTCGGTTTGCAAGGTCTTCTAGCAGTAACATTTCTCTCGATTACGCAAATCACTGATGGAGCTGCAACACAGAGTCGGCCTATCATGACGGTCGGAAGTCGTGGTCATCTCGATGCGAGAACTCCTCCCTGTAGACACACGAATTTGGCTCCACCGCAGGCAAAATTCATATTGCGTCATAATGCCACAAATGGCCTTCTTTTTGCCTTGCAAGAGGATTTTCCCAATTTCTGGATCTCACCCTTCTTTCTCAGTGCTTCCCCTTCGTTTCAAATGTGGTTTGGTCGCGGATCGACCTGCGCGGTCAGGTCGCGGGGGTCCGGGGCTGTGCCCCTTGCGGGGTCTCCATGGGCAGCGCCCCCGAAGCTAAATTTGTTAAGGCCCATGGACAACTTCATTGATTCGCTTCCTCTACAGTGGACGCTGTAGACACCCGGTTTTGACTAATGGGTTGAACCACTTTCTTGTTGTCTTAGTGGGCCCCTAATTGGTCACTCACCTTGAGCCCATCATTTGCCTTGTTTTGAGCCCTTTAGCCATTAAATATACCTTAAAATCCCGAAATTTATCACTTAAGAGAGTCCTTGGGGCATAATAACTCTTATCTTATCTTATAGTTGGCTGATAAATTCTCAAATAATTCGGATTTATTGTCGCGACGCCTCGTGGCGCCGCGTCTCTAGTCGCAACAGTTCTGGCAGCCGCGAGAGCCCATGCATTATCCATGCACGTGGGTAATGCTGTCGCGTCCCCCCGCACCGTCGCGTTTCATAGTCGCGGTCCTACGATATGTCGCGACAATGACCGAATCCTCTGGCCTTCATAACTACCCCCTATTTATCCTCCTATGAACTTAACTTAATTCTAGGGATTATCTCTGCCCCTTGGGGCGAGATTCCAGCCCTAGGACTCTCCTAAGGGTTGCTAAGGACTCTATATCCGATTTTAATAGAGCTTTATCTCCCATTTTGATTTTTAAAACCATTTTGATGAGATAATGTCACTTATTCTCACTCTAAGCTCTATAAAGCAAGGCCCTTCCTCAAGGACGAGAGAGCCTCATTTACCACCCCGAAGGGCTGCCGAAATTTCCTCTCACCCATACTTAGCACCACACCACTCATTTTGCCATTTTCCCTTCACATTCCACTCCACAAAGCTACTCTTTCACCATTAACGGAGCACAGAACGTGAAGAGGGCGACCCTGACGATCTCCTGGAGCTCTTGCACATCCTTGGAGCTATACCCACGCCAGGGAGTCTCCCCAATAAGGCTCATTTTCTTCTTCCTCCTATTCACCTATTTCTACATGCATTTTTTTATTATTTTAGATAGAGCACATTCATTATTCACCCACGTTTACCCACACCCATAGGGGTTTAAAACCACCCCAGGTGCGTTCCCACCATGATTCTCCACTTTCTTCCATCTTTAAATAGATACTATACTTAACGTATTCTAATAGGGCGTTTTCTTTGTGATTTTCTTTGGTTGGCAGGCAAGTAGGTGAAATCTACGAGAAGCTCTGGTTCTCCGGCCGACTAGAGGACGAGAAGAGGGCCCCTACCTTAATCTCCCGCATTCAGAGAACGCGACGGCTGAGGGTGACGCGACCATAGACGCGTCGACGAAAGCTGACGCGACATCAGTCTATCGCGGCGCCCATGGCGATCGCGACACCAGGTCCGTTTTTGTTCTCTCTCCTTTTCCTAGTTTAGTCAGCCATTATCTCTTTTTCATTCTTAGGTGACTTGCTAGGTGGCGATCACATCCTATTTTCCATGCTATCATATTTTGGTATTCATGTTTGTGTTGAGGGGGGTACAACCCCTGTGATTACAGACGCCTTTTAGGAAGACTTTATCTGCGGCTGGTATAGGCGACGCGAATAACATTTACTTTTCCAGTGCTCTCTTTTGATATGCATCCTACATATCCGCCGCGATTAGGTGAGACCTCGAAAGTCATCACACTCAAGTTCCTGCCCCTCGAAACCACGCAAAATCTCTGAATCGCACCCTACCACCCAAACGTGATTAGGTCGTAGGCCTGACACGCCAGACCTCGGAAGTCGCCGCAATGATGGCCCACGTGCCTAAATCGTAATCGCGGCGAGGTAGGCCGATGCGTTTACAGAATGCGGCGGCCATCCCCGATGCGATTCTAAAAGCTGTCATCATTGCCAAATATCAAATCAAGTTGACTTCTTAATCATGTCCTGCTGCTCGGACGCATTTTAATCTTAAAGATGCCGCCATTGTGAGCGACGCGATTCAAAGTATTCACCTCTATAAATTGACCCCCGAGGGTCATTTGTCAAGGGGGGTTCCAAGAGGTGGCGAAGCTTTGCCGAATTCCTTCCTTGACTCCAAGCCACTCCTCGTCGATCCATTCATCTTCCCCGAGTCCAACGCCATCATCTCCTTCCACTCCACGTGCGAGGCGGGAGCATCTTCCTTTGCGTCCTCCATCGATTTCGGCAACGGACGTCACGCCGCACCAACATTTTGGAAGCACCCCCCGTCCCTTTTCCTTTCTTTTCATTTATCTCCCTCGAGCCCCACGTGGCCCATTTTACTTCTTTTTATACACACACGCGCGCATGCATGCATACACACACACACCAACCTACATTTAGGGTTTAAAACCACCATCCGGTGAGTCCTCCCCATTTTATTCATTTCATTTATTCTTTGGGATTCGATACTACACACCTTATTTGACTAATCCCCTTATTTTCTTTGTCCTTTTGTTAGGGTAATCAAATGAGGAAACGCCCTCTGCCACGGCCGGCCATATTCGTAGAGGAAAAGGAACCCACACCCTTGCGCAATCTCCCCGCTCCAAAAGGAACGCTCGCGATCACTTCTTCCACCTCGCACCCCTCGCCGTGCGTCTCCATTCGGCACCCTCGCGTGCGTGGCGATCACGATCTTTTTATTTTCTTTATTTTCCACTTTCCACTCCATATCCACACACCACGACTCGCTTTTTATCTTATTTTTCCACTCCCCCCTCTTTGTGGACTGTGCGTCGTCCATCGGCGTCGTCTACACCCGTAAGGCCCCAATTTAGAATCGACACTTCGACCCAGTCGACACAAGGTCACATTCAGAGATTTCTGATCTGACCCCTAATTCCTCTCCGGAAGCATGGTCGCAGGCTACCGATGCGATTGCATACGACACCCCTTCGCTCAAACAGACAGAACTTTCGCTCGGTTATCATAATCTCATATAAGACCCCAATTCGGAATCGACACTCAGAGGCGCCCGTCGCCCCCTTAAGCTTCAGGTGATAAGACGTCGTTTCGGGGTCAAAAAAACATTCATTTCGCACTCTGAATTGTGATTCTCGTCGACGATCTTCCCGAATCCAAGGTTTTCTGGCAGTAGCGCCTCCCTCGATTGTGCGAATCGCAGACGACCTCCCTCGATTACGCGAATCACGGGCGGGGCCAACATATTGAGTCGGCCTATCATGGCGATCAGAAGTCATATTCAACTCCGCTCGAGATCTCCATCCCAGGTCGTAGATATGGGTGCACGAACATCGCCGATATAGTCACCCCCTATGGTTTATTCTAACCCTTTCAGCGAAAGAACTGTGCATAATTTTCTGTCCGGGCATCGAAATCGCTTATGTGACAACAATTCGCAATCGGCACTCCTAGAAGGTCGACAGGGCACTGGTTTTGTGGAATTCCATTCCGGGGCCGAAGTTTACCGCAAAGCGTGTGCATTAGTACATTGATTATCGTACCTCTTGGGTAGGACGCGGAAATTTGTTTACCCGCAATCGGAACCGCCCGCAAGGCCCCAATTCAGAATTGGCACTTCGACCCGGTCGACACAAGGTTGCATTCGGAGATTTTCGGTCCGGCGGCTAATTCCTCTTTGGGAGTGTGGTCGCAGGCTGTCGATGCGATCGCATACGGACACCCCTTCGCTCAAACGGGCATAACTTTCCGCTCGGTTATCAGAATCGCTTATAAGACCCTAATTCAGAATCGGCACTCAGAGGCGCCCATCGCCCCCTTATTGCCTTAGGCGACAAGACATCATTTCAGAGTAAAAAAACCATCGTTTCACACTCTGAAATTGTGATTCTAGCTGACTATCTTCCCGATTCCAAGGTTTTCTGACAGTAGCGCCTCCCTCGATTACGCGAATCACTGGCGGGGCCAACATATGGAGTCGGCCTATCACGGCGATCGGAACTCGTGTTCAACTTGGATCAAGATCTGCACCCCGGGTCGTAGATATAGGTCCACGAACATCGCTGATATAGTCACCCCCTATGGTTTATTCAAACCCCTCAGCGAAATAACTGGGCATAACTTTCCGCCCGGCATCGGAATCGCTTATGTGACCCCAATTCGAAATTGGCACTACGAGACGGCCGACAGGCACTGTTTTTGTGGAATTCCATTTCGGGACCGAAATTTATCGTGTAGCGTGTGTATTAGTACACCGATTATCGTTCCCCTTGGGTAGAACACAGATATTTGTTCGCCCGGCGATCAGAACCGCACGCAAGTCCTAATTCAGAATCGGTACTTTGACCCAGTCGACACAAGGTTGCATTCGGAGATTTTCGGTCCGGCGCCTAAATTCCTCTCTGGGAGCATGGTCACGGGCTGCTGATGCGATCACATACAGACACCCCTTCACTCAAACATGCATAACTTTCCGCTCATTATCAGAATAGCTTATAGACCCCAATTCAGAATCGGCACTCAGAGGCGCCGTTGCCCCCTTATCTCCTCAGGTGATAAGATGTTGTTTCGGGGTCAAAAACCTTCATTTCACACTCTGAAATTGCGATTCTAGCCGACGATCTTCCCGATTCCACGGTTTCCTGGCAGTAGCGCCTCCCTTAATTATGCGAATCGCTGGCGGGGCCAACACATGGAGTCGATCTATAACAGCGATCGGAGTCATGTTCAACTCGACTCGAGATATCCACCCCAGGTCGTAGATATGGGTTCACGAACATCGCTGATAAAGTCACCCCCTATGGTTTATTCTCACCCCTTCAGCGAAAGAACCGGGCATAACTTTCTGCCCGGGCATCGGAATCGCTTATGTGACAACAATTCGAAATCGACACTCTGAGTAGGTGTCGACAGGGCGCTGGTTTTGTGGAATTCCGTTTCGGGGCCAAAATTTGCTGCGAAGTGTGTGTATTAGTACACCGATTGTCATACCCCTTGGGTAGGACGTGAATATTTAATCGCTCGGCGATCGAAACCGCCCGCAAGGCCCCAATTCAGAATCGGCACTTCGACCCGTCGACACAAAGTTGCATTCAGATATTTCCGGTCCGACGCCTAATTATTCTCTGGGAGCATGGTCGCGGGCTGCCGATGCGATCGCATACGGATACCCCTTCGCACAAATGAGCATAACTTTCCACTCGGTTATCAGAATCGCTTGTAAGACCCCAATTCAGAATCGACAGTCAGAGGCTCCCGTCACCCTTTTATGGCTCAGGCGATAAGACGTCATTTTTGGGTCAAAAAACCTTCATTTCTCACTATAAAATTGTGATTCTAGCCGACGATCTTCCTGAATCCAAGTTTTCTATTAGTCCCTAGATTACGCGAATCGCTGCGGGGCCAACACAAGGGTTTTCGCCTGAGAAGGCGACGGACCATGCTGTCGTGGCCAGGTCGCAACAGGCTGACCCATCGCGACAGGGTTTCTTATCGCGACATGTGGTGGTGTCGCGATCATAAGGCGACCCTGTCCTCTATCTCAATCACAGCCGAGGGTTCTGTTTTGCATGCTTTTGGTGATTTGATTATCCGATTATCGTTTAATTATTGTGCATGGCAATGCTAGTGATGCGTTGGCACTTGTAGCACTATGTGAGCATGGTTTGCATGCCGTTTGTGTGTGGTTTACGTGATAAGGGTGGTGCTCACGAAGTGAGTATGTTTTTACGTGGTATTCACATGGTTTGAGTGTCGTGAATGAGTGTGCATGGCTAGTGGTTCGACATGATAATTATTGTAATGTAACTTCTATAGTTAGTATGAGGTGACGGGGCAATGAAAGTTGGATATGAACCTAGCCCTAGTCTATGGTTGTCTTTTAAGGAGTATTATAATGATGTATGTGTTAAATAGGGTATGTTTCCATGGAGGTCACAGAGTGACCGATGACAGGCAAGGTTGTGTTGCACTATCGTGATATAAGTATGTATCAATGTGGGATGGTTTGGAGGTCACATGGTGATCGATGATAAGCCAGTTATATTTAGTATATTTTAATATACATTATACCGAGGCATTAAGTGATTGATGTGGTTTATATGCTAGCCGAGTGTGGTGGTCCGGCGCCTACTCTGGAATGCCTCTTCAGTTGGGTGCCCCAGGTTTTGTGTGAGCCAGGCACGTGTGTGTGCTCGGAGCTTGCCCCAGTATAGTGGTACCGACGAGGTATTGTTGTCTTTCTGGACATCCTCACTCTCGGGGAGAGTTGTTGTCCGGCTAAGGGAAAGACGGCAGGGGACAACGACTTGTGTGAGTTTGTTGTTTGGTCGCTTATAGCGCACTCGTAGCTGGGGGTTACAGACACCAATAGACGTACTGGGCCCTGGCTAGTCCTATTACCAGTGCCTCACTTTAGAGGGCTTAGGCCAGAGTCTCTAAAGGTGCCAGGCATGGGCCTGCGGGGTGTGTGACCTGCAGGTTGTGGTGGTTTGGTTGGTCTCCACAGTTCTTTGGCTTTACTTGTGTTGTGGAGTGGCAGTTGGACCTTACGTCCGTGACTGCGAGACTGAGAGGTAGTTCTTGTGTTGTGTTGTCCGGGTTGGATACTGGCATCATGAACCAGTTGTCTGTCCCGTGTGGTGGCGTTGTGCTTTCCGGCTCATGCTTTGCTACTGATTGTAGTGTGTGTTGGTTGTGTTTTACTCGTCGGGGTGCGCCATGGTGTTGGCACGGTTGTCGTTGTGGTTGGTGAGCGGAGACTCACTGGTTGTGCTTTGACTGGTTGTGGTGTGCCCTGGTGGTGGCACATTTGTGTTTGTGTTTCAGTGGTGGTACCTCGTGGTAGTAGGTGCATGTACTCTTTGTGGGTACTAGTTTCTCGTGGTACGCTCAGTACTAGTCTTTTCAGGTGGTGAAGTGGATATCTTGCGGTGAGACCTTCCACTTGTTGAGTTTTACCCTTCTTTGGGTAAGTTTCCGAACATGGTTTAGTGTGCGATGGATTGGCATCGTGGTAGCTAGTCATGTTTCTTAAGTGTGACATTCGATACATTGTGGTTTAAGGGTATAAGGATTAGCTCTTGGTTAGCAGTCCTGTCACCTATGTGATTGGAGGCTCATCAGTGAAGCTTGTAGCTAAGGCAAAGGTTTGTCTGAGTGGCTTACAGCTTAGGCGGCCATCTATGTGAGGTGGTGTGCCTGTGAGGCTTGTGGCTTAGGCTTTACAGTATTGAGCGGACTAGTAGAGTTGGTTGTTAATTATGCTTTGCTGTGAACATGATATGGTTTGGCTTCCGGTGTTGCTAGTGAGACCCGTTGGGGTTGAGGTCCTCCCGTGTGTTGTGTGTGGTTTTTGGGTGATCCCCTACTGAGCTAGTGACTTGTTGAGGCTCACTCCCTTACAGTTCTTCTCAGGGTTTACCGATGGTGTAGCTTGCGAAGGCGATGTGACGGACTTGTTCCACCAGTAAAAGTGTTAGTACACTTGTGTGAGCTTGTGCTCCCTCGGGGTATGCCCCAGGTGTGGACGTCTCGTTCCGCCCCCGTCTTCGGATGCCGACTGGCGTGGCCTTCTCCGACGGTGGTTCACGGACGTTCCGCTCCCTCGTTGGCGATGGAGAGTATGCCGGTTGACCTCATTGACTTCTCGTTTGACCAGGTTGACTGAGGGAAAACAAGGGGAACCGGAAGGGGATGGGAGATGATTGTGATCGCCAGGGCCTTACCTGTGCCCAAGGAGTTGTGCTGATCACGCCGGAGTAGTAGCCTCGCGTCGCGGGTGATGGTGAAGCTCCAACTTCTCCTCCTTCAGCCGGCCAAGGAAGAGAGCTCCACGGTCTTCTTTGGATCGTTCCTGCCACAGAACAAAACTCTATTAGACCCTAAATAGTGTAGCAAATGCTCAAAACGAAATGTGGAGGGCCCAAAAGGAGAGTCCCGTACCGGTTGCAGACTTGAGAAGAGGGGTGGCCAAGTGTTATGACCACCCTTCTTCCCTCCGTTTTTGGTTGGGAAACCCCTTTCTAGGTGTGTAGGAAGGTGCCCTACGTGCCTAGAGTGTGTGGGAAAGTGTGTGTGACATGTAAATATCTAAGAGAGAAAAGGAAGAAGAGAGGAAGAGTGGGGGAGGTGATCCTCGTTGCTGGTGATGCTAGCTCGTTGCAGAGGCTCCTTCAGCTCCAGAGCAGCCTCCTTGGACGTCCCAAAGGTTGAGAGGAAGTAGAGGATGACTTGGTGAAGCTTGGGTGGGATTTTCTCTCTCCTCTCTCAAAGCTTGAGCATATGGACGTCCAGCCTCTCCCCCCTTGTTCAGAGGGACCAAGGGGGAGTTATATAGACAGTGAGCTCGGGGGTGAGAGCATTGATGCTCAAGTGTGAAGAAACACACTTGCACATGTGGCACTCCATGTGTTTAAGCTCCAACCAATAGGGAGAGGCCAAATGGGATTTTTACTGGGTCAAAGGACTGCCAAGGTGGCCCATATACCCGTTGGGAACGGCCCCATGCGTTGCATGGGCGAGACAAGGGCGCAAGTGGGCTGGAATCTCGGGTTAGTTGGGCAGACCCGGTAAACGCGCTTGACGTCCAGGGATCAGGCCGCCAACCTCATGCAGACGTCCATCGAGGTGGACGCCAAGATGGGTCGACGTCCAGGGGACATGCCGTCAATCAGTAGTAGGCGGCGGTCGATGCTGCCATCTACATGGAATCCGAGGCTGGTCAACACATGGTCAAACGAGGCTTAATGGGCCAAATAGCCTTGCGGGAGATGGGCCAAATCTCGCGTCTACACCAGTAGTTGTACTCTTTTTAATTTGGACATGTAATAATGTAATGGGACACTTGTAAATGTATATGCAGGTATGTGCACATATCCTTCTTGTGTCTCTTACTGTTGTGGTTTGTCTTTTATATTCTTTCTGGACACGTGTACAAGCTTTCCCTTGTGAGACTTCGGTCCGTTCGTGGGAGACGGATCTGGTTATGGACCCTTATTGGGTATAAATATCCAGGGCCGTTTCAGTTGCACTTGTTTTTCAGAAGCAACATTGCCAATCAGGTTTGGTCCGATCTGTCACATCTTCTGCATTTCAGCAACATTATGTAACCGTTGTGGCAGATGGTGTGACTGATTTCCTAGCTCGCCGGGAACCTGATTCCTCTGCTGGTCGCCTCATTCGCTGCACATTCATGGCAGTTTTGTGGGAGACTTGGTGTAGCCGAAACAGAGCTAGATTCCAAGAACAGGTGATGTCAGCTAAACACATTATTAATAGAAGCATCCTTTCCATCCGTGCAATTTGTACATCCTTCAAGTTTCAGAAAATACCACAATCATGGTTAACCACTCTTCATCAAGACACCACTGCGAAGGATAATCTGAAAGCAAGAACCCCGATTATTGTTCGCTGGCTCACTCCCCCACCGGGGAGATTAAAGCTAAATGTTGATCGTGCATTCAAGTTGACATCGGGTGAAGTTGGAGGCGGGGGCATTCTTCGTGACCATGAGGGCAACATGTTCTATACCTTTGCCGGGCCTACCATGGTTTAAGTTCTAGTCTCGCCACTGAAGCCTTGGCATTTAGGGATGGAATTTCCATTTGCTGCAGCAAAGGAATTTCTGAGGTATTAGTTGAATCAAATTCACACAACCTCCTTCAGATCGTTATTGACAACACTCTTGCCCTTGGGACCTGGCCTGCTTAATGCAAGATATCACTGCCAAGACCCAGGAGCTGCAGGCAGAAATCACTTATGCCCCCCGGAAGCCAACAAAGTTGCAGACTGTTTGGCAAGCCTTGCATTATTCCTTCTCTTGTCACCTAGAACTCTTGGGCCGATCTGCCCCCTGTTGTTAGGATCCCTACCTCCATGATAAGGTGGGGAATCCTTGCATTGGCCCTAGGCCACCTATGTACTACCTTTCATCTCATATATGAAAACTAACTTCTAGGAGCTTGGGGAAGGTAGTGGCCCTCTCACACCGTGAGGACGCCCCTACCTACTCCTTTTGGTTCGGCTATATTCAAAAAATACATAGAATCGGCCTATCACGGCGATCGGAAGTCGTATTCAACTTGGCTCGAGATCTCCACCCCAGGTCGTAGATATGGGTGCACGAACATCGCCGATATAGTCACCCCTACAGTTTATTCTCACCCCTTCGGCGAAAGAACTGGGCATAACTTTTCGTTCGGGCATCGGAATCACTTATGTGACCACAATTCGGAATCGGCACTCCTAGACAATCGACAGGGCACTGGTTTCACGGAATTCTATTAGGGGCCAAAATTCACCGCGTAGCGTGCATATTAGTACACCGATTGTCGTACCCCTTGGGTAGAACATAGATATTTGTTCGCCCGGCGATCGGAACCGCCCGCAAGGCCCCAATTATGAATCGGCACTTCGACCTTGTCGATACAAGGTTGCATTCGGTGATTTCTGGTCCAGCGCCTAAATTCTCTCTGGGAGCATGGTCGCAGGCTACCGATGCGATCGTATACGGACACCCCTTCGCTCAAATAGGCATAACTTTTCGCTCGGTTATCAAAATAGCTTATAAGACCCTAATACGGAATCAACACTCAGATGCGCCCGTTGCCCCCTTATTGCCTTAGGCGATAAGATATCATTTCGGGGTCAAAAAACTTTCGTTCACACTCTAAAATTGCAATTCTAGCCGACGATCTGGCCGATTCCAAGGTTTTTTGGCAATAGCGCCTCCCTCAATTATGTGAATCGCTGGCGGGGCCAACACATGGAGTCGGCCAATCACAGCGGTCGAAAGTCGTGTTCAACTCGGCTCCAGATCTCTACCCTAGGTCGTAGATATGGGTGCATGAACATCGCTGATATAGTCACCCCTTACGGTTTATTCTCACCCCTTTAACGAAAGAACTGGGCATAACTTTCCGCCGGGCATCAGAATCGTTTATGTGACCACAATTCGGAATAGGCACTCTGAGACGGTCGACAAGGCGTTGGTTTTGCAGAATTCTGTTCCGAGGTCAAAATTTGCCGAGAAGCGTGTGTATTAGTACACTGATTGTCGTACCCCTTGGGTCGGACACGGATATTTGTTCGCCCGGCGATCGAAATCACCCGCAAGGCCCCAATATGAATCGGTACTTCGACCTGGTCGACACAAGGTAACATTCGAAGATTTCTGGTCCGGCGCCTAAATTCCTCTCCAGGAGCGTGGTCGCGGGCTGCCAATGCGATCGCATACGGACACCCCTTCACTCAAACAGACATAACTTTCCGCTCGGTTATCAGAATCGCTTATAAGACCCTAATTCGGAATCGGCCCTCAAAGGCGCCCGTCGCCCCGCCTCAGGTGATAACGTGTCGTTTTGGGGACAAAAAACCTTTGTTTCACACTTTGAAATTGCGATTCTAGCTAACGATCTCCCAGATTCCAAGATTTTCTGGCAGTTGCGCCTCCCTCGATTACGCGAATCACTGACGGGGCCAACATAGGGACTCAGCCTATCACGGCGATCGGAAGTTGTGTTCAACTCGGCTCGAGATCTCCACCCCAGGTCGCAGATATGGGTGCACGAACATCGCCGATACAGTCACCCCCGCCGGTTTATTTCCACCTCTTCAGCAAAATAACTGGGCATAACTTTCTGCCGGGCATCGGAATCGCTTATGTGACCACAATTCGGAATCGACACTCTGAGACGGTCGACAAGGTGTTGGTTTCGTGGAATTCTATTTTAGGGCCGAAATTCCGCCGTGGAGCGTGTTTAGTAGTACACCGATTGTCATACACCTTGGGTAGGACGTGGATATTTGTTCACCCGGCGATCGAAACCGCCCGCGAGGTCCCAATTCGGAATCGGCACTTCGACCCGGTCGGCACAAGGTCACATTCGGAGATTTCTGGTCTGGCGCCTAAATTCCTATACAGGAGCGTGGTCGCGGGCTGCCGATGCGATCGCATACGGACAACCCTTCGCTCAAACGGGCATAACTTTCCACTCTATTATCAGAATCGCTTATAAGACCCCAATTCAGAATCGGCACTCAAAGGCGCCTGTCGCCCCCTTATTGCCTCAAGTGATAAGATGTCATTTAGGGGTCAAAAAACTTTCATTTCGCACTCCGAAATTGCGATTCTAGCCGACGATCTTCCCAATTCCGAGGTTTTCTAGCAGTAACGCTCCCTCGATTACGCGAATCGCAGGCGGGGCCAACACATAGAGTTGGCCTATCATGGCGATCGGAAGTCGTGTTCAACTTGGCTCGAGATCTCCACCCCAGGTCATAGATATGGGTGCACGAACATTTCCGATACAGTCACCCCTATAGTTTATTCCCACCCCTTCAGTGAAAGAACTGGGCGTAACTTTCCGCCCGGGCTTCGGAATCGCTTATGTGACCACAATTCGGAATCGACACTCCGAGACGGTTGATAGGGCGCTAGTTTCGCGGAATTCCATTCTGGGGCCGAAATTCACCGCATAGCGTGTGTAATAGTACACCGATTGTGTAGCCCTTGGGTAGGACGCAGATATTTGTTCGCCCGACGATTGGAACCGGCCGCAAGGCCCCAATTCAGAATCGACACTTTGACCCGGTTGGCACTAGGTCGCATTCGGAGATTTCCGATCCGGCGCCTAAATTCCTCTCTGGGAGCGTGGTGGCGGGCTACCGATGTGATCGCATACGGACATCCCTTCGCTCAAACAGGCATAACTTTCCGCTTGGTTATCAGAATCCCTTATAAGACCCCAATTTGGAATCGGCACTCAGAGGCGCCCGTCGCCCATTATGCCATAAGAGATAAGACGTCATTTCGGGGTCGAAAAACCTTCATTTCGCACTCCGAAATTGCGATTCTAGCCGACGATCTCCCCGATTCCAAAGTTTTCTAGCAGTAGCGCCTCCCTCGATTACGCGAATCGCTGGCGGGGCCAACACATGGATTCAGCCTATCACGGCGATTGGAAGTTTTGTTCAACTCGGCTCGAGATCTCTACCCCAGGTCGTAGATATGGGTACACAAACATCGCCGATATAGTCACCCCATACGGTTTATTCCCACCCCTTCAGTGAAAGAACTGGGCATAATTCCGCCCGGGCATCGGAATCGATTTTGTGACCACTATTCGGAATCGGCACTCTGAGATGGTGACATGACGATGGTTTCGCGGAATTTCGTTTTGGGGCCGAAATTTCACCGCGCAGCGTGTGTATTAGTACACCGATTGTCGTACCCCTTAGGTAGGACGCAGATATTTGTTCGCCCGCTGATCGGAACCGCCCGCCTGGCCCCAATTCAGAATCGACACTTCAACCCGATCGGCACAAGGTCATTTTCGGAGATTTTCGGTCCGGTGCCTAAATTTCTCTCCGGGAGCATGGTTGCGGGCTGCCGATGAGATCGCATACGGACACCCCTTCGCTCAAACGGGCATAACTTTCCGCTCGGTTATCAGAATCGCTTATAAAACCCTAATTTGAAATCGGCACTCAGAGGCGCCCGCCGCCCCCTTATTTCCTCAATAATAAGATGTCGTTTCGGGGTAGAAAAACCTTCGTTTTGTACTCTGAAATTGCGATTCCAGCCGATGAATGATTCCAACATTTTCTGGCAGTAGCACCTCCCTCGATTACGTGAATTGCAGGCGGGGCTAACACAAGAGTCGACCTGTCATGACGATCGGAAGTCGTGTTCAACTCGGCTCGAGATCTCCACCACAGGTCGTAGATATGGGTGCACGAACATCTCCGAAATAGTCACCCCCTTCGGTTTATTCCCACCCCTTTAGCGAAAGAACTAGGCATAACTTTCTGCTGGGCATCGAAATCGCTAATGTGACCACAATTCGGAATCGGCACTCCGAGTCGGTTGAAAGGGCGCTGGTTTCACGGAATTCCATTCAAGGTCGAAATTCTGCCGCGGAGCGTGTGTACTAGTACATCGATTTTCGTACACCTTGGGTAGGATGCAGATATTTGTTCGCTCGACGGTCGAAATCGCCCGCAAGGCCCCAATTCGGAATCGACACTTGACCCAGTTAGCACATGTCGCATTTGGAGATTTCCGGTCTGACGGCCAAATTCCACTCTGTGTGTGTGGTCGAGGGCTGCCGGTGCAATCGCATACGGACAGCCCTTCGCTCAAATGGGCATAACTTTCCGCTCGGTTATCAGAATCGCTTATAAGACCCCAATTTAGAATCGGCACTTAGAGGTGCCCGTCTCCACCTTCTTTCCTTAAGCGATAAGACATCATTTCAGGGATGAAAACCCTTCATTTCACACTCCGAAATTGTGATTCTAACTGACGATCTTTTTGATTCCAAGGTTTTCTGGCAGTAGCGCCTCCCTCGATTACGCGTATCGCTGGCGGGGCCAACATATAGAGTTGGCCTATCACGACGATCGGAAGTCGTGTTCAACTCGGCTCTAGATCTCCACCCCAAGTCATAGATATGGGTGCATGAACATCGCCGATATAGTCACCCCCTACGGTTTATTCCCACCCCTTCAGCAAATGAACTGGGCATAACTTTTTGCCCAGGCATCGGAATCACTTATGTGACCACAATTCGGAATCGGCACTCCGAGACGGTCGACAGGGCATTGGTTTCGCGAAATTCCATTCCGAGGCCAAAATTCACCGCGTAGCGTGTGTATTAGTACACCGATTGTCGTACCCCTTGGGTGGGACACAGATATTTGTTTGCCCGACAATTGGAACCGCCCGCAAGGCCCCAATTCAGAATCGGCACATCGACCCGGTCGACACAAGGTCGCATTCGGAGATTTCCACCCCGGCGCCTAAATTCCTCTCCGAGAGCGTGGTCGCGGGCTGCCGATGAGATCGCATACTGGCACCCCTTCGCTCAAACAGGCATAACTTTCCGCTCGGTTATCATAATCACTTATAACACCCTAATTCCGAATCAGCACTCAGAGGCGCCCGTCGCCCCCTTATTGCCTTAGGTGATAAGATGTCATTTCATGGTCGAAAAACCTTCATTTCGCACTTTGAAATTGTGATTCTAGCTAACGATCTCCCTTATTCCATGGTTTCTGGCAAAAATGTTTCCCTCGATTACGCAAATCGCTGGCGCGGCCAACACATGGAGTCGGCCTATCACGGCGATCAGAAGTTGTGTTCAACTCGGCTCGAGATCTCAACCCCAGGTCATAGATATGGGTGCACGAACATCGCCGATATAGTCAACCACTTCAGGCCTTAATTTCACCGCGGAGCAAGTGTACTAGTACACCGATTATCGTACCCCATTAGGTAAGATGCAGATATTTGTTCACGCGGCGATCAGAACCGACCGCGAGTCCCCAATCCGGAATCGACACTTCAAGCCGGTCTGCACAAGGTTGGATTCGGATATTTTCGATGCCCAAATTCCTCTCCCAGAGCATGGTCGCGGGCTGCCGATGCGATCGCATACGGACACCCCTTCGCTCAAACGGGCATAACTTTCCGCTCGGTTATCGAAATCGCTTATAAGAACCCAATTCAGAATCGGCACTCAGAGACGCTCGTCGCGCCCTTATTACCACAAGCGATAAGACGTCGTTTCGGGGTCGAAAAACCTTCATTTCGCAATCCAAAATTATGATTTTGGACGACGATCTCCCGTTTCCATGGTTTGCTCGTTGTAACATCTCCCTCGATCACGTGAAACATGGGCAGAGCAACCACATGGAGTCGGCCTATCACGACGATCGTAAGTTGTGTTCAACTCGGCGCGAGAACTCTTGACGAGGTTCTGGGGAGAGTGGTGGTGGACAGTGAGGAGTTTATGAGCCACCTCCCCCTTGTCTTTGTACATGATGCATCTATTAGTGGATCTTTTATCCTTTTGTGCCAATGTTTGTGGTTTGAATGAATGAATTGACACGAGTGAGAGATGAGATCCGAACAAGTGTGCGAGAGCAACTGAGAGGAAATTGAGTACATCGTTGTGTTGTTCAAGAGGTTCTGCCCCTGCACACTTTGCAAAATAGGTTAGATCTGTTCTTCGGCTCAGCCCCTTGCATTAAGTATACGCATCCTAGACCGATTCCAGATGCATTAGTGTAGACTGAGAATCCTTCACCCTCGACTGGTAACGTGAGGATAGGTGCAGAGGTCAAGCATTGCTTCAGTGTCTAAAAGCTCTTTTCACATTCCTTGCTCTAGACGTAGGGTTTCTCTTTTCGCGTAAGGCGAGCAAGAGGTACAGCTATCTTGGAGAAGTCTTTTATGAACTGCCTGTAGTAGCCAGCCAGTCTAAGAAAGCTTCTGATCTCAGTGACATTGGTCGGTCTCTCCCAATTGAGTACAACTTCAGATGTGGAAGGATCAACAGCTATACCATCCTTTGATATGACATGGCCTAGAAATGACACCTCCTCGAGCTAGAATTCACACTTGCTCAATTTGGCGTAGAGCTTGTTGTCGCGCAAGATTTGCAGAGCGATCCTCAGATGCTCCTCATCCTCTTCCTTGGTCTTGGAATATATGAGAATATCATCAATAAATACCATGACGAATTTGTCGAGGTATGGTCGATAGATACTGTTCATCAATTGCATGAAAGCTGCATGAGCATTGGTTAGTCCAAAAGGCATGACTATAAATTCATAATGACTGTACCTGTTCTTGGATGATGTTTTGTAAATATCTGCATCCTTAATTCTCATCTGATGATATCCCGATCTAAGGTCAATCTTAGAAAAGTATTTGGCTCCTGATATTTGATCAAACATTCATCAACACGAGGCAGAGGATATTTGTTCTTGATAGTCAGCTGGTTCAATTGCCTATAGTCAATGCACAATCTCATAGATTCGTCCTTCTTCTTAACAAATAGAACGGGTGCTCCCCAAGGAGAAGTACTTGGTCTAATAAAACCCTTCTCTAGCAACTCCATTAATTGTTCTTCAATTCCTTCAATTCAGCAGGAGACATTCTGTAGGGTTGATGTGATACTAGTGCCGCTCCAGGAGTCAGATCAATTGAGAAATTTACCTCTCGCTCAGGTAGGATGCCCGGCAGCTCATCGAGAAACACGTCGGGATATTCTTGCACTATATGTATGTCAGATATCTTAGATGCCTTCTTTTCAACCACTATGGCAGAAAGAAATGCCACACAACCCTTTCTTATTATGTAATGTGCCCGAACAGTAGAGACGAGAGACAAGTGCCTCTTGTGTCTACGTCTCGTGAAGGTCAACTTAGGAAATTCACTAAAGGAAATTTTCCCTCTTCTACAGTCTACAATAGCCCCATTAGTCGATAGCCAATCGGCTCCCAATATAACATCATAGCCTTCCATGGGCATACAGAACATGTCGGCCCTTAGGTTTAGTTCACCAACCTTTACATCGACTAATGGAAAACATTTGTTCAGTTGGGCTTTCTCCCACAGTGCTGTTGTAACAGGTAATTCAAAATTCATGGACGCAGGTTTAACATTTAATGTATCAGCAAATGCTTGTGATATGAACGAATGTGTTGCGCCAATAGTACGGCGTACCGCCGCGGTACGGTCGAACCGCACCGTGCCTGGGTGCAGGCGGCGCCCAGGCACGGTCGGGTCGCCCAACCAGGCGACCCGGCGCATGCCTCCGTGGCACGTGGCTCGGGCGGTTCGGTTTGGACCAGTCCAAGGCGGTACTGCATGGTCCACCTGACCGCGCCGATTTTTTTTGTTGTACTTTCTCTCTCACATCCAGTGTATCTAAGGGCTCTAAACGGTGTCTAATTAAGATTAAATTTTAACATAAGTTAATTAAGAGATGATAAAAACTATAGTATTTTTAGATTAATTTTTTAAATCAATTTTTTTTCAAGTAAAAATTGTCCCAAAAATCATTAAATCGACTTAATCTCAACATCTAAAGAATCTAAATGGTGTCTAATTGAGATAAAATTTCAAACATAATCTAATAATAGATGATACAAATTATAATAATTTTAGTTTAATTTTTTTAAATAATTTTTTGTCAAGTAAAAATTGTCCCAAAAATTATTAGGTCGATTTAATCTCAACATCTATGCATCAATAACTCATGATATTTATATTTTTAGAATCAGTATATTTTTCTAGTAATTATGATGACTTCAGATTTGACTTTATTTTCGGAACAAAATGTCGTCATGTTAAAGTGCACAGAGGATTCATCGTATCGCGATAAACTCTGTGTGCACTTACGGGTCTAAATGGTGTCTAATTGAGATAAAATTTTACACATAAGCTAATTAAGAGATGATACAAATTATATAATTTTAGTTTAATTTTTTAAATTAATTTTTTGTCAAGTAAAAATTATCTCAAAAATTATTAGGTCGACTTCATCTCAACATCTATGCATCAATAATTCTTGATATTTTATATTTTTAGAATCAATATATTTTTCTAGTAATTATGATGACTTCAGATATTTGACTTTATTTTTAAAACCAAATGTCGTCTCGTTAAAGTGCACAGAGGGTCGCCATACCGTGACAAACCTTGTGTGCACTTAAGGGGTCTAAATGGTGTCTAATTGAGATGAAATTTAAAAAAAAAAACTAATTAAGAGATGATACAAATTATAGTAATTATAATTTAATTTTTTAAATTAATTTTTTGTCATGTAAATATGTACCCAAAAATTATTATATCGACTTAATCTCTACATTTAAGGATCTAAATAGTGTCTAATTAACATAAAATTTCAAACATATGCTAATTAAAAGATGATACAAATTATAGTAATTTTATTTTAATTTTTAATTATTTTTTGTCAAGTAAAAATTGTCCAAAAAATTATTAGGTCCACTTAATCTCAACATATATGCATCAATAACTCATGATATTTATATTTTTAGAATCAGTATATTTGTTAGTAATTATGATGACTTCAGATTTGACTTTATTTTTAGAACCAAATGTCGTCTCGTTGAAGTGCACAGAGGGTTTGCCGTACCGCGGCAACCCTGTGTGCAATTAAGAGATCTAAATGGTGTCTAATTGAGATGAAACTTTAAACATAACTAATTAAGAGATGATATAAATTATAATAATTATAGTTTCATATTTTATTAAGTAAAAATTGTCCCAAAAATTAGTAGGTTGACTGAATCTCAATATCTATGCATCAATAATTCTTGATATTTTATATTTTAAAATTAGTATATTTTTTATGGAAGGTTATATCCCCTACTACGAGGGTTTTGTGGACATATATGCTCAGCATTATGATGAATATTAGGTAAGAACTTGTTAAATGTTCTTAATTACATGTTAAGGAAGATGATATTAATTTATAATATTTCATGCATATGGCCAAGAGAATAGTTAGAAAAGAAGGCTAAACCTTTCAAAGAAAAATGATGAATGTGAGGACGACGATATGAGTATTGTATTTAGCTTGTAAGAGTTAATTATTATATCCTGAATATTAGATGAATACTAAATGATTGTGTCATGATTTGGTATGATTGTATGTATGTTATATGAATATTAAATGGTTTTGGTGGGTGACTTAAATGACTAATAAATTTATTTATATTTTTCTACCTCTTTATGTGATGTTCTTATGTTTTACTCATTTTCTTTTGAAGTTTGCTCATTTTAAATTAACCAAGTCACAAAACTAAAAAAAATAAATCAAACAAGCTATTTTTCCACAGTATTTAGCGGTACGGTACGTTCCTTCCCATGAAGAATGGGGCACGGCCGATCCGGGTGGTATGACGAACCTTCGCCAATATCGAACAAAACAAATGTTGACTGAGAAAAGATTGGTAAGGTACCTTCCACCACTCTGCCTTCCTCGACATTTTCTGCTTCTTGAACTACTTGGAGTCTACCTGGCTTCTTTGGTCCCGCGGGATGCTTCTCATTTTTTAAGCATGGGCAGTTGGGAATACGATGCTCTCAACTACAACATCGTAGGCATGCACCTACCTTCCTTCAACATTCTTCGGCAGTGTGACCCAGTTTGTCACAGTTCTTGCATCTAGGCTTGTTGGGGGCAAAGGGGGTGAAGACCTGGGCTTCCGCTCTTGGCTTGGCCCGTCAGTAATGCTTAACGGCCTCTTCTTGCCGTTGGTGGGCTTGCTCGAAGATCCCGATGTATGTTCTTTCTTGACCATTCTACCCTTGATACAATCGGTGAGGTCGGTCGCATCCTCCAGAAGCTGTGCCTTCTTGACCATTTCAACATAGGTCTGAATATCCAGGGGTGCTAGTTGAGTAATGTATGCGGGATTAAGCCCGTTGAGAAAGCGCTTTGCCTTCATTCTCTCTGTGTTGACAAGGTGATTGGCATATCGTGCCAACTGGGAAAATACGCTTCATATTCAGCGACGGTAAGGTTCCTCTACTTCAATGCAGCAAATTCGGAGGCCTTCCTCTCTTAAACTCTTTCAGAAAAGTATTTGGAGTTGAAGTGCTCATTGAATTCGTCCATGTGATTGTGCATCGGCCCTGGTGGCCTCTACGGACTCCCACCATGCACGGGCGTCCCTTTCTAACTAAAATGTTGCTAGCAATAGTTTGTCCCCATCTGTGCATTGCATGATGCAGAAAATGTGTTCTGTCTCCTTTAGCCAGTTTTCTGCCTCGTCGGGATCAGTGGTCCCACTGAAACAAGACGGGTTTAGATTGCGGAAATTCCTATGCAAATCTCCAACTCCAGGATTGCCACCATCTCTAGCGGCTTGAAGTAGAGCTCAAGTGAGTTCCTGGATAGTTTATTGCATGTCACGGAGTTGTGCACGCTCCGCTGCCATTGCTAATGTCTTAAGTTCCTTCAAGAGAAAAGTTTATGTAAGATATTGAGGTTGCACTAAGTTTATGCGTGTGTGAGTTTATTTTTAACTTATTACCCATAGTTCTGCCCATCTCTCACGTAGGTATGGATTTAGACTCTTAGTTGAGGCAGGTCAAACCTAGATCATCCTATACTTAAGAACAACCTAGGCTCTGATATCATAAAACTGTAACGCCCCGATGCAGAATATCAGAGCCGGTAGTACAGTTATTAAAATAGTACAGAGCGATAAATAAACATCCAACCATTGCACAATTGGACTAAAGCCAAATGTAATCCAACTTCATTAATAATTCTTCAACTAACTATTACATTCACTAATCACAGCCAAAACTAGGGCCCATAGTACTTTATTCAAATCCAAACTAATGCATAGTGACCAACTAAATACTAACTATCTACTAAAAGCACAAGTTGTCAAAATGTAATGGTCACTCCTGCTCTCCCTCATTCCCTTCCTCGTGGGTGTGGTAGTCTCATTAGACTCACCTGAAACATGTGAAATAAATAGCGCAGGATGAGCGATAAACGCCCAGTAGGACTTAATATCTCATATAAACAGGCATGCTTTAAGTGATTATGTCTTATAAGGCAGGATAACTAGAGAGAATAGTCATGTATTGTCAAAAGAGCAATGATAACGAGAGCAATAGCACGTTCATGAGAGTATAGCACACAAGCATGATAATGATTGACCATGTAACGAAATAGCACGTAAAGTTGTACAACAGTGCACTAGTAACGATAGCACTTGTATTGATAGCACTTGAATTGATTGATTGATTGTCATAGATTAAATCTTGATAGTATAAATGGCACTGGATGTATGCCAACATCCTGATCATGTTAACTCCCATAGGTAAATAGCACTTTTCGGGCGCTCCTCCCAGGACCAGATCGGGCCCTATTGCCTCGCATAAGTTATGTTTCTTATCTTAGGCAATCAATTATATGGCCAAATACAGTACCAGAATAGACGAGAGTAATTGACGCATAGACGAGAGTGCAGAGAGAATGTGAACAGATGAGAGTGTAGAGATAGTAGATGAGATAGGGACATATTCGTAAAACAACGATAAATGGCGATAATAACAGTTGAACAACACATGGTCGTACGTCGGCAGTCCGATAGAAGTCACACCCGCCCACTAGCCGTGTCAATAACAAACTAGAGGTCCGACGTGATCCCAAGGTAAGAAGGAAACACACTAAGGCCGTTGAATCATATTAATCCCTAAGGTGTAAAGGTTTTAAGGGTACAACCTGCTCGTCGGCAATGGATGTCCGCTAAAGCGAAGGAGACTTATGGAGGCCTTGACAAGGAGTCCCTGGTCCTATCAGGACTATTCTCAATGGAGAGGTGGTCCAAGTCAAGATAGAAGGGTGTAACGAAACGTTGTCCGTCTTGCCTCAAGTGCTCGAAGGCAGAGGGACACGATAACAGTATGCAAAACACGCGAATAAAACGAAGACAAGTTTATTAAAATAATAGGGAGATTGAATGAATATTTACACTTAATTACCAGATATATTATTGAGTAATTTTAACAAGGTTTCATGGTAAACAATTAATGTTTAGTGTGTGTAAGTGTAACAATTTAGAATCGCTTATTTGAGCACAATTCAGAATCGGCACTCTGAGGCGGTCGACAGGACGTTGGTTTCGTGGAATTCCGTTCCGAAGCTGAAATTCCACCGTGGAGCGTGTGTACTAGTACACCGATTGTTGTAGCCCTTGGGTAAGATGTGGATATTTGTTTGCGCAGCGATTGGAACCACCCGCGAGGCTCCAATTCAGAATCGACACTTCGACACGGTCGGCATAGGGTCTGATTCAAAGATTTCCGGTCCAGCGCCCAAATTCCTCTCTGGGATCGTGGTCGCGGGATGCCAATGCGATCGCATATGGATACCCCTTCGCTCAAACGGACATAACTTTCCACTTGATTATCAGAATCGCTTACAAGACCCTAATTCAGAATAGGCACAAAGAGGCGCCCACCGCCCCTTCGTTCTCAGATGATAAGACGTCATTTCGTGGTCGAAAAACCTTCATTTCGTACTCCAAAATTATGATTATAGCCGACGATCTCCCTGTTTCCAATGTTTTCTGGCAGTAACATCTCCCTCGATTACGTGAATCCCTGGCGGGGCAACCACATGGAGTCAGCCTGTCACAGCGATCAAAAGTTCAGTTCAACTCTACGCGAGAACTCCTCCCCAGGTCATAGTTATGGGTGCACAAACATTGTCGATATAGTCACCCCTTCCGGATTATTCCAACCCCTTCAGTGAAAGAACTGGGCATAACTTTCCGCCCTGATATAGGAATCACTTATTTGAGCACAATTCGGAATCGGCACTCCGAGACGGTCGATAGGACACTTGTTTTACGGAATTCGATTCTAGGTCCAAAATTTTACCGCAGAGCGTGTGTACTAGTACACCGATTATCGTAGCCCTTGGGTAAGACGCCAATATTAGTTCGCGTGGCAATCGGAACCGCCCGCATGGCCCCAATTCAGAATCGACACTTTGACCCAGTCGACACAAGGTCAGATTTGAAGATTTCCGGTCCGGCCGCAAAATTCCTCTCCAGGAGCGTGGTCGTGGGCTGCCGATGCGATCGCATACGGACACCCCTTCGCTCAAACGGGCATAACTTTCCGCTCAGTTATCGGAATCGCTTATAAGACCCCAATCGGAATCGGCACCCAAAATCTTCATTTTGCACTCCAAAATTGTGATTCTAGCCGAAGATCTCCCCATTTTCAAGGTTTTCTGGCAATAACATCTTCCTTGAATATGTGAATCCCTGGCGGGGCAACCACACGGAGTCGGCTTGTCAAGGCGATCAGATGTTGTGTTCAACTCGGCATGAGAACTCCTCCCCAGGTCTTAGTTATGGGTGCACAAACATCGCCGATATAGTCACCCCTTCCGGATTATTCCCACCCCTTCAACGAAAGAATTGGGCATAACTTTCAGCCTGAGTATCGGAATCACTTATTTGAGCACAATTCAGAATCGGCACTCCGAAGTGGTCGACAAGATGCTAGTTTTACGGAATTTCATTTTGGGGCCAAAATTCCACCACGGAGTGTGTGTACTAGTACACCGATTGTCGTAGCCTTTGGGTAAGATTCGGATATTTGTTCGTGTGGCGATCGGAACCACCCGCGAGGCACCAATTCAGAATCTGCACTTCAACTTAGCCAGCACAAGGTCGGATTTGGAGATTTCAGATCCGGCGCCCAAATTCCTCTCTTAGAGTGTGGTCGCGGGCTGCCGAAGTGATCGCATACGAACACCCATTCGCTCAAATGGGCTGCCGATCCGATAATCGAGTGGAAAGTTATGCCCGTTTGAGTGAAGGGGTGTCCGTATGCGATCGCTTCAATAGCCCGCGACCACGCTCCTGGAGAGGAATTTGGGCGCTGGACCAGAAATATCTGAATCTAACCTTGTGCCGACCGGGTCGAAGTGCGATTCCGAATTGG
The DNA here is from genome assembly GCA_014218235.1 of Colocasia esculenta. Classification (NCBI taxonomy): domain Eukaryota; kingdom Viridiplantae; phylum Streptophyta; class Magnoliopsida; order Alismatales; family Araceae; genus Colocasia; species Colocasia esculenta. The sequence continues at coordinate 4,770,788 of CM024758.1, forward strand.
GGCCTTGCCGGTGGTTCCGATCGTCGCGCGAACAAATATCCTGATGATCAGTCTGTCCCCATGTAATTTTAATTAATTACATATATATTTTTTGATGATTAACAAAACCAAACAAGAGTTTATCAATTATATCTAATGAATATTCATAAGTCTTAAGTACAGGAAAAATACCAAGGTCAACAAGCCAATAAAGGTATGCTTTACTTCTCTGAAGCTTTAATCTTTTTAACATGATATTTCTCAAAGTTCATATCGATTTCAATAGAATCATCATAACGATTTATTTATAAGACTGAAAAGTCATGTTGTTTCAAACAAGTCGATGCCGCAACGATTTCTTTAGAACTCGTAACGACTTGCCTGTCATAACGATTCTATAAGTTATCGCAACGATTTCTTTAGAACTCGTAATGACTTGCCTGTCATAACGATTCTATGAGTTATCGCAACGATTTCTTCAGAACTCGTAACGACTTGCCTGTCATAACGATTCTATAAGTTATTGCAACGATTTCTTCAGAACTTGTAACGACTTGCCTGTCACAACGATTCTATAAGTTATCGCAACGATTTCTTTAGAACTCGCAACGACTTGCTCGCCGTAACGATTTCTTAAGTAATCATAACAATTTCTTTAGAACTCGCAACGACTTGCTCGCCGTAACGATTTCTTAAGTAATCATAACGATTTCTTTAGAACTCACAATGACTTGCTCGTCGTAACGATTTCGGAAGCTACCATAACGATTTCTTCAGTGAACACAACGATTTGCTTCGTATAACTATTTGATAAGTGTCTCACAACGATTTCTTCAGTGAACACAATGATTTGCTTTGTATAACGATTTGATAAGTATCTCACAACATTTTCTTCAGTGAACACAATGATTTACTTTGTATAACAATTTCATAAGTGTTTCACAACGATTTCTTTAGTAAACATAACGATTTGCTATATCTCATAATGCCTTGGTCAAACTGACTTATTCATAACGATTTCATAAGTCATATAGCCATCGATTTCATATCTTATATTGACTTGATATCTTATTCATCTTACTGACTGGTCAAAGTCCACGTAGATATCTCTCTGACGCTTCTGCATTTATGAGATCTGAACGTATCTCTGCATGCATGCAGACGATATCATCCTTTATCGTGCTTACTCTGATTACGTCTTTTAGATTTAGCTATTTGACATTACTATTTTCATGTCTATTGCTACTAACGTTGACTGACATCAGAGACAGCTTAGCTGTCTGCTATTTGAGATTGACATTTGTGCAGACCTCTGATCCAGCTCCATGTTTCAACGTTAAACAAAATAGAAGCCAAATGATATTTCTGAAGATCTCATCTCTTTGCGTGCTCAAGTGATCAAAAGACTGTTGACTGGAAGCTTCTAAGACTCCAGGTGTCATTCAGTCTAACGACTACTCAAGAGAGAGACAACGGACACTTCAACGTCTACATTTCAAATTGAAGATATAAATACAAGTCAGAAGAATAGAAGAAATACGAAGGAATATAGAGACCAGATAGATACAACAATAGATCAAGTATTCAAGCATTCAAAATTCTTCGGCAAGAAGTCTAGAACCTAGAATTTTGCTCTTTGCTCTCCACTCTGTAGTGAAAATCTTGAGAGAGCTTGTGTAGTTCTGAGAGTGCGCTTAGTTTTGAGTTCTTCCTCTCAGTTCTAATTGCTTCAGATCCTTGCTTGTCAAAAGCTTGATCTACGGGCTTGAATTTCTTTCAATTCTGTTTGAGTTGTTGTTCCCTTCGGTTGTGAAGGAAAACCTGGTGGGGTATCTAGGGTGTTGTTCCCTTCAGTTGTGAAGGAAGACCTGGTGGGGTATCTAGGGTGTTGTTGTTCCCTTCGGGTGTGAAGGAAGACCAGCCGAGCTGGGTGTTGTAGTGTCCTTAGGGGGACTGTACCCTAGTTAGTGAAATCCTGAGTTGTTCCTCAGGGACTGGACGTAGGACTCCTAAGGAAAGGAGGTCCGAACCAGGATAAATCTTGTGTTGTGTGATTGTCTTCTTTGTGTGTTTGATATTTAAACTAACAGTCACTAACCTCCTTCAAAGAACGTTTGTGTGAATATTTTTAGTTACAGGTATCTTGTAGATTATTATTAAAAGACCCATTCACCCCCCCCTCTGGGCTCGTCAACTGGGCAACATATCCGCCTCTTATACAAGGGCTACGACAAGCGGTGAACTAGTACACACGCTCCGTGGAGGAATTTCGGCTCCGAAACGGAATTATGCAAAACCAGCATCCTGTCGACCGCCTCGGAGTGTCGATTCCGAATTGTACTCAAATAAGTAATTCTGATACCCAGATTGAAAGTTATGCCCAGTTCTTTCGCTAAAGGGATAGGAATAATCCGGATGGGGTGACTATATCAGCGATGTTGTGCACCCATAACTACGATCTGGGGAGGGGTTCTCATGCCTAGTTGAACTTAACTTTCGATCGCCATGACAGGCCGACTCCGTGTGGTTGCCCCGCCAGGGATTCACGTAATCGAGGGAGACGTTACTGCTAGAAAACCTTGAAACAGGGAGATCGTCAGCTAGAATCACTATTTTTGAGTGCGAAACGAAGGTTTTCAACCATGAAATGACGTCTTATCGCCAGAGGCCATAAGGGGCGGCAGCCGCCTCTGAGTGCCGATTCCGAATTGGGGTCTTGTAAGTGATTCCGATAACCGAATGAAAAGTTATGTCTGTTTGAGCGAAGTGGCGTCCGTATGCGATCGTATCGGCAGCCCGCGACCACACTCCCGGAGAGGAATTTGGGCGCCGGACCGAAAATCTCTGAATTCGACCTTGTGCCGACTGGATCGATGTGCGGATTCAGAATTGGGGCCTCGCGGGTGGTTCTGGGTGGAATTTCAGCTCCAGAATGGAATTTCGCAAAACCAACGTCATATCGACCGCCTCGGAGTGCCGATTCCGAATTGTGCTCAAATAAGTGATTCTGATATCCGGACGGAAAGTTATGCTCAGTTCTTTCGCTGAAGAGGTGGGAATTATCCGGAAGGGGTGACTATATTGGCGATGTTTGTGCACCCATAACTACGACCTGGGGAGGAGTTCTTGCGTAGAGTTGAACACAACTTCTGATCACCGTGACAGGCCGACTCCGTGTGGTTGCCCTGCCTGGGATTCACGTAATCGAGGGAGACGTTACTGCCAGAAAACCTTAGAAACGTGGAGATCATCGGCTGGAATCACAATTTTGGAGTGTGAAGCAAAGGTTTTTAATCGTTGAAATGATGTCTCATCGCCTGAGGCAATAAGGGGTGGTGGGCGCCTCAGAGCACCGATTCCGAATTGGGGCCTTATAAGCGATTCCGATAATTGAGTGGAAAGTTATGCCGTTTGAGCGAAGGGGTGTCCGTATGCGATCGCTTAGGCAGCCCGCGACCACGCTCCTGGAGAGAAATTTGGGCGCCGGACCGGAAATCTCTGAATCTACCTTGTGCCGGCCGGGTCGAAGTGCTGATTCCGAATTGGGGCCTCGCGGGTGGTTCCGATCGCCGCTTGAACAAATATCCACATCTTGCCGAGGGCTACGACAATCGGTGTACTAGTACACACGCTCCACAGTGGGATTTCGGCTCTAGAATGGATTCCATGAAACCAGTGTTCTGTCGACCGCCTTGAAGTGCCGATTCCAAACTGTGCTCAAATAAGCGATTCTGATACCTGGGCGGAAAGTTATGCCCAGTTCTTTCGCTGAAGGGGTGGGCATAATCCGGAATGGGTGACTATATCGGCGATGTTTGTGCACTTATAACTACGACTTGGGGAGGAGTTCTCGCACCGAGTTGAACACAACTTCTGATCGTCGTGACAGGCCGACTCCATGTGGTTGCTCCGCTAGGGATTCACGTAATCGAGGGAGACGTTACTACCAGAAAACCTTGAAACGGGGAGATCGTCAGCTAGATCGCTATTTTCGAGTGTGAAACGAAGGTTTTTAGACCTCGAAATGATGTCTTATCGCCAGAGGCATTTAGGCGAGCGGGTGCCTCTGAGTGTCGATTCCGAATTGGGGTCTTATAAGAAAAATTCCCGTGGTGGAATTTCGGTCCCGGAACAAATCGACACTTCGACCTAGTCGGCACAAGGTCAGATTCAGAGATTTATGGTCCAGCGCCCAAATTCCTCTCCGGGAGTGTGGTCCGGGCTGCCAATACGATCGCATACGGACACCCCTTCGCTTAAACGAGCATAACTTTCAACTCGGTTATCGGAATCGCTTACAAGACACCAATTCGGAATCCGGCACTAAGAGGCACCCACTGCCCCTTATGGCCTCTGGTGATAAGACGTCATTTCGGGGTCGAAAAACCTTCGTTTTGCACTCCAAAATTACGATTCTAGCCGACGATCTCCCCATTTCCAAGGTTTTCTGGCAGTAACATCTCCCTTGATTACATGAATCCCTGGCAGGGCAACCGCACGGAGTCGGCTTGTCACGGCGATCGGAAGTTGTGTTCAATTCGGTGCGAGAACTCCTCCCTAGGTCGTAGTTATGGGTGCACAAACATTGCCAATATAGTCACCCCTTCCAGATTATTCTCACCCCTTCCGTGAAAGAACTGGGCATAACTTTCCGTCTGGGTATCAAAATCGCTTATTTGAGCACAATTCGGAATCGGTACTCTGAGATGGTCGACAGGACGCTGGTTTTGCGGAATTCCATTTCAGAGCCGAAATTCCACCGCAGAGCGTGTGTACTAGTACACCGATTGTCGTAGCCCTTGGGTAAGACGTGGATATTTGTTCGCGCGATGATCAGAACCACCCCCGAGGCCCCAATTCGGAATCGGCACTTCGACCCGGTCGGCACAAGGTCCGATTCAGAGATTTTCGGTTCGGTGCCCAAATTCCTCTCCGAGAGCGTGGTTGCGGGCTGCCGATGTGATCGCATATGGAGACCCCTTCACTCAAATGGGCATAACATTCCACTTGGTTATCAGAATCGCTTATAAGACCCCAATTTGGAATCGGCACTCAGAGGTGCTTGTAGCCCCTTATGGCCTCAGGCGATAAGAGGTCGTTTCGAGATCAAAAACCTTCATTTTGCACTCCAATATTGCGATTCTAGGCGATGATCTCCTCGTTTCCAAGGTTTTCTGGTAGTAACATCTCCCTCGATTATGTGAATTCTTGGCGGAGCAACCACACGGAGTCGACCTGTCATGACGATTGGAAGTTGTGTTCAACTTGGTGCGAGAACTCCTCCCCAGGTCGTAGTTATGGGTGGACAAACATTGCCGATATAGTCACCCCTTCTGCATTATTGCCACCCCTTCAGCCAAAGAACTGGCAAAACTTTTCGCCCGGGAATCGGAATCGCTTATTTGAGCACAATTCGGAATCGACACGCCGAGGCGGTCGATAGGATGCTAGTTTTGTGGAATTCCATTCTCGAGCTGAAATTTCACCACCTAGCATGTGTACTAGTACACCGATTGTCGTAGCCCTTGGGTAAGATGCAGATATTAGTTCGCCCGACAATCAGAACCACCCGCGTGGCCCCAATTTGGAATCAACACTTCGACCCGGTCGGCATAAGGTCGGATTCAGAGATTTCTCGTATGACGCCCAAATTCCTCTCCGGGAGCATGGTCGCAGGTGAACGCGCGACATAATTGACAGTGCAATTCCGTTGTCTAGAGTTCCTTACACATATCAACAAGCTCACCTCCTCTAAACTGTCTCACAGAATTAAAATAGTAAAAAGGAACTAGCACAATGGTGAGAACAGGTCATATCCACGGAGAGGCAGAATAAAGCTTGAATTAAACTACTTTGACTTGAAACCATTCACATTTTCACCAAAATAATATTGCATGAGAATTAATTCTGTAAATTACACCAATCAGATTCCTCACAACTTGACAGATTAACCAAGAAAAGAAAAGATGAACAAATGTATTGGATCGAACGATGTAAACATAGAAGAAATGGACAAATCACACAGGGAAAATGGAAATTCAGAAGAATTGAAATCAAACACCACTGGATTGAATTATTCTAAGCATAGACGGAATAGAATTAAATGTAAACAACACCACTGCATCGGGCTATCTAACACAGCAGAAATAAACCAACAATTGCAGAAGGAAGAAATTAACACCACTGAATCAATCTCTCCACACCAACCTCACAACTCTCACAGTAGCCGAACTCCCAGCTCAAATGATCAAACCCTTACAGATGAAATGGAAAACTAAATAGGAATCCCTCCCCTGCAGCCGAACAAGAAGAAAGAGCAGGAATTCCAAAATTCCAATCACTCTTCCCCAACAGCAGTAGAACATAACAAGAACAAAACAAACGCAGTGAGACGAATTCCCGGAGTGCTGAACAAACTTAAAAGGAAAAGAAGAACAACTCATAAGAACAACAGATAAACTACTTGAACAGCAACAAATAAAAGACCGGAAGAAGAAGCATTTGAATCTCTAATGATTGAAGAAATGAAATAACCAATTGCACTGGATCGATCTGCTCTAAACACAAAGGAAATGAAATTAGAAGAACTCAAATAAATTGCCAATGAATCGAACTCTCCTGCTCTGAACTGGAAGAACATAAGATGAACTAAAAATTTGCCAACCCTCTGGACTGAGGAAGAAATACAGAAATAAAGCTAAAATTTCCTAAACTGCAAACCGGAGAGCCCCCACTGCTATGAATTGGAAGAACAGGAAATACAGGTAAATGGAGATTAAAATCCTCAGAAATTCCTAATGGCCAAACCCGCCTCAAGAAAACTCCCTCTCTGCTCTGCTAAAATAAGAAAATATAGAAAAAATAGAGACTAAAAACCCTGAGAAATTCCTACTTGCCAACCCCCTGGAGAGGAGGGCCTTGGGGTCTTCTTATAGGTACCGGGACTCTGCTTTCTGCCTCCTGGATCACCAACCTTGCAGCAGCACCAGGATCGTCATCTCTCCTCACGCCGAGGATTGCCACCTCAGCACACCTAAGCAACGGCCTCCATCAGCCTTTCTCGTGCACAACAGCGCCGCTCACTTTATCCATTTCCCGCCTCTGCATGATCCGACCACATCAGCGCCCAGCAGGACCATCTGCCTGCGTCGCACGCCTCAGCCCTGCATCTGCTGTGCCATCCGCAAGGTCGGCCTCCTCCCACCTTCACAGCCGTCCACCTCAGCCAGATGCCACATCAACCGATGTAGCCATCGCCATGGCCTAGGCGCGCACAGGCCATCCTGCACATCCCGCCACAGCTCCATGCGCCCTCCTCAAATCTAGCCGTGCACACACCCAGCAGCTTCAGCACCAGGCGCTTGGCCCAACTCAACCGCTTCCCTGCATCTGCTTCCTGTATACCCCAGCCGCTGCGCACCACCTCCAAATCGCCTGAGCGCCAGATGCGCACGCCAGCTCCCTTGCACCAGCTGCTCTGCACGATCTCCAGCGCCATCGCGCGCGCACAGGGCGCCTTCGCACGCAGGACTGCCTCCACCTGGGCTGCACCCAGCAGAAGCCGTCGCGCCCCTGCTGGTTCACCTCCTCCATCGCGCCTGGGTGCTGGCCGCCCATCCCTCCAGCCACTCCATCCCGCTGCGCCGCCCTGGCCCTTGGCGCGCCGCACCAGCACTGCACCTGCCATAGCTAGGCACCGCCTTCAACAGGTCCTCGACACCTCCTAGCAGACCGCGCACACCCATCATCTTCAGATCTGCCCAAGCCGCCTCCATCTCCAGCCCGTACACAACGGCCAGCTTTGCCTCCAGTTGCTTCACGAAGTTTCTTCTGCTTCCAGCTGGGAAAGACAAGTAATAGGTTAAAAATGGGTTAAGTGGGGTACGTGGAGATGTTGCTGGGGTGGGATATAAAAATGATTTTTTTTGTTTTATTTAATGGGATTGGGTTGAGGTATGTGGTATGATTGTAGTGGGTGAGTATTTAAGTATTTACAAATTTTATGTACTTACAAATTAATATTTATTTACTAAAAGTATTTACAACAAATATTATTGTAGTAAGATGTATTTATTTACAAATATTTTAAAATTTTCAAAGTATATTTGTGAACAGAAAATAAGTCTTATTAGTCAACTTGATACGAAATCAGTGACTTATTAGATGAAAATCTATCATGTATATTCTAACCCAAAAATTAACTAAAGTGCTCAAATTTTATTTTGATGATATGGAAATTAAACTCAAATTGTACGTTATTTACAAACAACTGAAGTCTAAAATTACTATATGTATGAATTTAACCCGAACAATTGTACAGTTATCACTCCCCCCTACTTAAACATTGCTAGTCCCTTAGCAATAAAAATTATTCTAAATATAGGACTAGAAGATACAATGTCTCATGCTAATTACCATCATGTAAAAGATTAATGTAAAGACATGTCTTTCCTAATTTTAAAGGCTTATGGCAAGAAATTTGTGCACAAAGGTAGCTCACTTAAGAGTTCACATCAGCCCTCCTGAAGCTCCTCTATCTCAGCTAGTACTTGAGATTAGATTGATTCGAGGGAGAAGAAAAGAATTGTGGAATAAGATCCTTGTTCAGTCAGATCGGGTTGTTTCTCTCAGTTCCATTCTGCTCATCTTCCTTGAGGATTATTTCTCTGAGTTTGAGGACTTTTGTCCCTTTATTTGCACTTTGTGCACTCAGATTTTTTTTTCTTTTTCATCCACAATGCTGCACAACCCATCACTTTTCAAGAGTAGCGAGTCCAACTTTACTCAGATCCGGGACATTTTTCATGGATATATTTTTATTTTGCTTTTGCTTTTGCTTTTGCTTTTGCTTTTCTTTTCCTCTTAAAGGAAGGATGGACAGTCAGGTTCCTTGATCACACACCTTCACTTCCTTCACAATTCACTTAAGGGGAAGGGAGAGAACCAATCACCTCTCTCCTACTAGCCTTGACAAAATTGCTACATTCGGGTTCAGCTAGTCTAAGTGGCTGTGTAGTGTGTGTATGAAAATCTCTTGCCATAAATCCTTACATAAGATAGACAAGAAGTACATGTAATCTTTTACTAGAGGCTACCTAACATAGATGTTTGCAAAGGAGTGTGACAACTACAAATTTTTAATGGTTAAAGATCATACACCTAGTCTGGGATGCGCAAAGCCACGCATTTTTATTCAAAGATGAAACATTGTGAAATTTTTATTTGCATATGTACAAGCTCAAGAAAAGAAATAAAACAATGGTTGGGACGATGACTATGAATGTATGCTTATTCTACCTCTCCCCCCTACTTATTTACAGGAAAAGAAAGTAAGACAAAAAATTACCTGATAAAGGAAATATGTACACTTGGGTTGCCTCCCAAGAAGCGCTAAGTTTATTTCGTCTTCAGCCGGACGCAATTAGGCTTCGTTTGGCTCAGCTAGCTTGGTAGAATCCGTTTTTAAGAAAAGTGGGCTTTCAAAAAAATACTTTAACCTTTGCCCTTTTACAGTGAATGATTGTCCAGTTTTAGGGTCAAGAATCATGATAGCACCATTGTCACAAGTTTTGACAACACTGTAAAGACCATCCTGTCGGGACTTTAATTTTCCCGAAAACAGACGAAGCCGAGAATTAAAAAGCCAGACCTTATCATGCACTTCAAAAAAATTTCTATGAATTTTCAAAACTTCAATTAGTTTCTTTTCCTGCCCTTCCTCAAAATTATTAGCAATTATGATGGGTCAAATCTCGTTCTCTCTTAAAAAGATGTATTTTGAATTAGTAGGGAGTGGTTTTAGTTCAACCTTAGGAGGACATTCTAATGGAAACGATGGATAACTATCCTGAAATAAGGAACTAAGTTGTCCTTCTTCTCCCTCAAACCCTAGAGCACAGGGTTGGTCTACTGCTTTTTCCTCACAAGATTCTTCTACTAAGTCTACCACCAGACAACTTTCTTTTTCCTTGGATTGTTCTTTTTCAACATTCTCTTCAACCTCTTCTTCAATTTCAAGTTCATTTTCTTTATCCTCACGCAAAGTTGTCATGTGTGGGTGAGGATTTATCAAGATTTTTTCACTTCTTATTGTAGACATTGTTTCCATATTTTCCACTTGGGGACCCCTAGCTTGGGCAGGAGAATCGTCATGTTGTATAAATTCATTTTGAAATTGTGGTGCAGGAATATTCTGAACAAAAGTTTGTTGTGTGTTTTGTGGTGGGGGTATATTTGGTTGAACAGTGGTCTGTACCCTGGACTTGATGATATTGCTGGTTCTGATAAAATTCGGGAGGGTTGTTCCTGGGTTTGCTATAGTTTGACTTGGTAACTGACCCAATTCCCTCCTACACACATCAGCAATCTGAGACTCTATCATATCCAAATTTGGTTGTAAATTTTGGTTCTAATTTTGATATTGATTTTGTTGTTCTTGCATAGTTTGGCAAAGAGTCATCATCATGTTTTGAAGTTGATTCATTTTATCCTCTCAATTCGGCTGAGAAGATGGTGGTTGATTGTATGAATGTTGCTGAAAATTGATATGAGAAATTCATCGAAGTTTTGACTTCCTTGGAATTGTTGATGTCTGGAATAAGAAGATTGGTCGAATCCCGGATTCTGATTTGGATAGGATTGACCGTACATGGATTGGTTGAAAGAAGTTTGAGACATTTGTTCATATTGATTTTCATAAGAAAAGTTCGAGTGATTTCTCCAACCAGGGTGTATGTGGTAGATATGGATCATAGGAAGGTTTGTAGAAACCTTGGATAGCTTGGATTTGTTCTTGGTTGGCCATCATAGTTTTCCTATGAAAGAATCTTTCAAAATTGAAGTTCAAGGATCGTCTACCAAGCCTGCACAGTGGAAAAGCCCTCTATTTATGATTTTGAATTTTTAAGATTTTTATTGATTTTTTGATGAATTTTTAAACAAACATAAACAAACAAACACTTTCAAATCAAATTAACCAACCACTAAGTGTTCCTTGAACTTATGTTATTTTTCTCAAAATCAGATTTATACTTGCCTAAATCCAATTCTAACTCTTCTTGTATCGGCCAGGTAAGAGGTGGAGTAAAGGGAGGCCCCCCTTGCTTTCACAAGGACCCAATTAAATAACCTCTGACTCACTTAAGCGTAAGCTCTTTAACCTCTAATCCTAGACACCAGACTTAAAGAGAAGTTTGATTTTTAAGAAAGGACAAATCTAATTATGAACCCTTTGTGATTTTTGGGCAAAGGAAAGTGTGATAAAATCCCTCACCTTATCTTTTTATTCTAATGGGTTAAGTCCTTAAGCAGTCTCAATTACAATTATGAAATGCAACAGATCAAGTTTGAAACAAGGGTTTTCTAATGCTAAGTCTAATGCATGAAACAAGTGGTGGAAGTCTTACCTTTCCCCCGCTCTCTTCAATGCAAGGAGAAAAAAATGAAATGACAATTAAAATGATGAATGTCCTAAACATGTGTTTCTAATCTTGAGAGGATGAAAATTTTATTTACAAACAACGGCTAACATGAAAGAGCGATTTGAAATTTTTATTAAATTTTAGATTTTTTAATTTTTATTTAATTTTTGAACTAAATGAAATGAAAGTAAGAAAATATAAAGTGGTACTATAAGCTAATTCCAACCACACAAACCACAAAAAGTCCAATTATTACATGCCAACTGAAGAGAAATCTCTGTACATGCACAGAGAGTACATAAAAACCTCACTACAAGCTTCTCTCACACTCCCCTATCTAAAATTCTGAATTAAAAGCAATTAGGAAATGAAATCAGCACGCTCTCCTCCTCCAATGGGCTTCAAAGATCAAGCCAATATCCAAGTTCCTCTCCTTGTGCAAATCTGAAATGAAAGCCCAATAACAAGCCAATGTAAAACCAATAGAAATCAAATCAAATCAAAATAGATCTAAATCAAACTCTAATGCCTCCCCGGCAACGGCGCCAAGATGAACGCGCGACATAATTGACTGTGCAATTCCGTTGTCTAGAGTTCCTTGCACATATCAACAAGCTCACCTCCTCTAAACTGTCTCACAGAATTAAAATAGTAAAAAGGAACTAGCACAATGGTGAGAACAGGTCATATCCACGGAGAGGCAGAATAAAGCTTGAATTAAACTACTTTGACTTGAAACCATTCACATTTTCACCAAAATAATATTGCATGAGAATTAATTCTGTAAATTACACCAATCAGATTCCTCACAACTTGACAGATTAACCAAGAAGAGAAAAGATGAACAAATGTATTGGATCGAACGATGTAAACATAGAAGAAATGGACAAATCACACAGGGAAAATGGAATTCAGAAGAATTGAAATCAAACACCACTGGATTGAATTATTCTAAGCATAGACGAAATAGAAATTAAATGTAAACAACACCACTGGATCGGGCTATCTAACACAACAGAAAAAAACCAACAATTGCAGAAGGAAGAATTAACACCACTGAATCGATCTCTCCACACCACCTCACAACTCTCACAGTACCGAACTCCCAGCTCAAATGATCAAACCCTTTACAGATGAAATGGAAAACTAAATAGGAATCCCTCCCCTGCAGCCGAACAAGAAGAAGAGCAAAAATTCCAAAATTCCAATCACTCTTCCCCAACAGCAGAAGAACATAATAAGAACAAACAAACGCAGTGAGACGAATTCCCGGAGTGCTGAACAAACTTAAAAAGGAAAAGAAGAACAACTCATAAGAACAGCAGATAAACTACTTGAACAGCAACAAATAAAAGACTGGAAGAAGAAGCATTTGAATCTCTGATGATTGAAGAAATGAAATACCAATTGCACTGGATCGATCTGCTCTAAACACAAAGGAAATGAAATTAGAAGAACTCAAATAAATTGCCAATGGATCGAACTCTCCTGCTCTGAACTGGAAGAACATAAGATGAACTAAAAATTTGCAACCCTCTGGACTGAGGAAGAAATACAGAAATAAAGCTAAAATTTCCTAAACTGCGAATCGGAGAGCCCCCACTGCTATGAACTGGAAGAACAGGAAATACAAGTAAATGGAGATTAAAATCCTCAGAAATTCCTAATGGCCGAACCCGCCTCAAGAAAACTCCCTCTCTGCTCTGCTAAAACAAGAAAATACAGAAAAAAATAGAGTCTAAACCCTGAGAAATTCCTACTTGCCACCCCCTGGAGAGGAGGGCCTTGGGGTCTTCTTATAGGTACCCGGACTCTGCTTCCTGCCTCCTGGATCACCAACCTTGCAGCAGCACCAGGATCGCCATCTCTCCTCACGCCGCGGATTGCCACCTCAGCACACCCAAGCAGCGGCCTCCATCAGCCTTTCTCGTGCACAGCAGCGCCGCTCACTTCATCCATTTCCCGCCTTTGCATGATCCGGCCACATCAGCACCCAGCAAGACCATCTGCCTGCGTCGCACGCCTCAGCCCTGCATCTGTTGTGCCATCCGCAAGGTCGGCCTCCTCCCACCTTCACAGCCGTCCACCTCAGCCAGATGCCACATCAACCCGCTGTAGCCATCGCCATGGCCTAGGCGCGCACAGGCCATCCTGCACATCCCGCCACAGCTCCATGCGCCCTCCTCAATCTAGCCGTGCACACACCCAGCAGCTTCAGCACCAGGCACTTGGCCCAGCTCAGCCGCTTCCCTGCATCTGCTTCCTGCATACCCCAGCCGTTGCGCACCACCTCCAAATCGCCTGAGCGCCAGATGCGCACGCCAGCTCCCTTGCACCAGCTGCTCTGCACGATCTCCACCGCCATCGCGCACAGGGCGCCTTCGCACGCAGGACTGCCTCCACCTGGGCTGCACCCAGCAGAAGCCGCCGCGCCCCTGCTGGTTCACCTCCTCCATCGCGCCTGGGTGCTGGCCGCCAGCCCTCCAGCTGCTCCATCCCACTGCGCCGCCCTGGCCCTTGGCGCGCCGCACCAGCACTGCACCCTGCCATAGCTAGGCACCGCCTTCAACAGGTCCTCCACACCTCCTAGCAGACCGCGCACACCCATCTTCTTCAGATCTGCCCAAGCCGCCTCCATCTCCAGCCCGTACACAACAGGCCAGCTTGCCTCCGGTTGCTTCACGAAGTTTCTTCTGCTTCCAGCTGGGAAAGACAAGTAATAGGTTAAAAATGGGTTAAGTGGGGTACGTGGAGATGTTGCTGGGGTGGGATATAAAATGATTTTTTTTGTTTTATTTAATGGTTGGGTAGGTATGTGGTATGATTGTAGTGGGTGAGTATTTAAGTATTTACAAATTTTATGTACTTACAAATTAATATTTATTTACTAAAAAGTATTTACAACAAATATTATTGTAATAAGATGTTTTATTTACAAATATTTTTAAAATTTTCAAAGTATATTTGTGAACAGAAAATAAATCTTATTAGTCAACTTGATACGAAATCAGTGACTTATTAGATGAAAATCTATCATGTATATCTAACCCAAAAATTTAACTAAAGTGCTCAAAATTTTATTTTGATGATATGGAAATTAAACTCAATTGTACGTTATTTACAGGCAACTGAAGTCTAAAATTACTATATGTATGAAATTTTACCCGAACAATTGTACAGTTATCAGCAGGCTGCCGAAGCGATCGCATACGGACACCCCTTCGCTCAAACAGGCATAACTTTCCACTCGGTTATCAGAATTACTTACAAGACCCCAATTTGGAATCGATACTCAGAGGTGTTCGCCGCCCCTTATGGCCTCAGGCAATAAGACGTCGTTTCGAGGTTGAAAACCTTCATTTCGCACTCCAAAATTGCGATTCTAGCCGATGATCTCTTCGTTTCCAAGGTTTTCTGGCAGTAATGTCTCCCTCGTTTTATGTGATCCCTGGTGGCACTACAACACGAAGTCGGCCTGTCACGGCGATCGGCAGTTGTGTTCAACTCGACGTGGGAACTCCTCCCCAGGTCGTAGTTATGGGTGCACAAACATCGCCGATATAGTCACCCCTTCTGGATAATTCCTACCCCTTCAGCGAAAGAACAGGGCAAACTATCCGCCCAGGTAGCGGAATCACTTATTTGAGCACAATTCAGAATCGGCACTCCGGGGCTGTCGAAAGGACGCTAGTTTTGCAGAATTCCATTCCAGAGCTAAAATTTCACCGCGGAGCGTGTGTACTAGTACACCGATTGTCATAGCCCTGGATAAGACGTGAATATTTGTTTGCGCAGTGATTGGAACCACCCGCGAGGCCCTAATTCGGAATCGGCACTTCGACCCGGTCGGCACAAGGTCAGATTCGAAGATTTTCTGTCCTGCGCGCAAATTCCTCTCCGGGAACGTGGTCGCGGCTGCCGATGTGATCGCATACGGACACCCCTTCGCTCAAACGGACATAACTTTCTACTCGGTCATCAGAATCGCTTATAAGACCCCAATTTGGAATCGGCATTCAGAGGTGCCCGCCGCCCCTTATGGCCTCAGGCGATCAGACATCGTTTCGAGGTCGAAAAATCTTCGTTTCACACTCAAAAATTTTGATTCTAGATGATGGTCTCCCTATTTCTAAGGTTTTCTGGCAGTAACATCTCCCTTGTTTTATGTGAATCCCTGGTGGGGCAACCACACGGAGTCGGCCTGTCACTGCGATCGGAAGTTGTGTTCAACTCGGCACGAGAACTCCTCTCCAGGTAGTTATGGGTACACAAACATCGCCGATATAGTCACCCCTTCCAGATTATTCCCACCCCCTCTGAAAAAGAACTGGGCATAACGTTCCGCCCGAGTATAGGAATTGCTTATTTGAGCACAATTCGGAATCGGCACTCTGAGATGGTCGACAGGACGCTGGTTTTGCGGAATTCCGTTTCGGAGCCGAAATTCCACCGCGGAGCATGTGTACTAGTACACCGATTGTCGTAGCCCTTGGGTAAGATGCAGATATTGTTTCTGCGGCGTTCAGAACCACCGGCGAATCCCAATTCAGAATCAGCGCTTCGACCCGGTCGGCACAAGGTCGGATTCGGAGATTTTCGGTCCAGCGCCCAAATACCTCTCCGAGATCGTGGTCGCGGGCTACCGATGCGATCGCATACAGACACCCCTTCGCTCAAACAGGCATAACTTTTCACTCAGTTATCGAATCGCTTACAAGATCCCAATTCGGAATCTGCACTCAGAGGCGCCTGCCGCCCTTTATGGCTTAGGCGATAAGACGTCATTTTGAGGTCAAAAAACCTTGGTTTCTCACTCCAAAATTGCGATTCTAGCCGACGATCCCTCCGTTTCTAAGGTTTTCTTACAGTAACATCTCCCTCGATTACGTGAATCCCTAGTGGGCAACCACACGGAGTCAGCCTGTCACGATGATCGGAAGTTGTGTTAAACTCGGCGTGAGAACTCCTCCCCATGTCTTAGTTATGGGTGCACAAACATCGCCGATATGTCACCACTTCCGGATTATTCCCAACCCTTCAGCGAAAGAACAGGGCCTAACTTTCCAACTGGGTATCAGAATCGCTTATTTGAGCAGAATCGGCACGCCGAGGCTGTCGATAGGACGCTGGTTTCACGGAATTCCATTCTGGAGCTGAAATTCCACCACGTAGCGTGTGTACTAGTACACCAATTGTCGTAGCCCTTGGTAAGATGCGGATATTTGTTCGCGCGGCGATCGGAACCACCGCGAGACCCCAATTCGGAATTGGCACTTCAACGCGGTCGACACAAGTCAGATTCAGAGATTTTCGATCTGGCGCCGAAATTCGTCTCCGGGAGCGTGGTCGTCGGCTCCCGATGCGATCGCATACGGACACCCCTTCACTCAAACGGGCATAACTTTCTGCTCGGTGATCGGAATTGCTTATAAGACCACAATTCGGAATCGGCACTCAGAGGCGTTCGTCGCCCGTTATTGTCTTTTGGCGATAAGACATCGATTCTGACTCAAAAACCTTCATTTTATGCTCTAAAATTGCGATTCCAGCCGACGATCTCGCCGTTTCCAAGTTTTTCTTGCAGTACCGTCTCCCTCGATGACGCGAATCACTATTTAGGCCACAACACAGAGTCGCCCTATGACGATGATCGGAAGTTGTGTTCAACTCGGTGCGAGAACTCCTCCCCAGGTCGTATATATGGACGCACAAACATCACCGATATAGTCACCCCTTTCGTATTATTCTCACCCCTTCAGTGAAAGAACCAGGCATAACTTTCCGCCCAAGTATCAGAATCGCATATGTGACCACAATTCGGAATTGGCATTCCGAGACGGCCGACAAGATGCCAGTTTCGCAGAATTCCGTTCCGAGGCTGAAATTCCACCCTGGAGCATGTGTACTAGTACACCGATCGCACACCCCTTCGGTAAGACGCGGATATTTCTTTACCTGATGATCAGAACCACCCGCGAGCCCTAATTCAGAATCGGCACTTTGGCCCCTTCGGCATAAGGTCAAATTCGGAGATTTCAGTTTCGGCACCCAAATTTGCCTCCGGGAGTGTGGTCGAAGGCTCCCGATGCGATCGCATACACACGCCCCTTCGCTCCAACAAGCATAAATTTCCACTCTGTGATCATAATCGCTTATAAGACCACAATTTGGAATCGACACTCAAAGGTGCTCGTCGCTCGTTATTGCCTTTCGGCGATAAGATGTTGATTCTGACTCAAAAAACCTCCATTTCGGGCTCCAAAATTACGATTCCAGCCGATAATTTCGTCGTTTCCATGTTTTTCTTGAAGTAACGTCTCCCTCAATGACACGAATCACTAGTGGGGCCACAACATAGAGTCAGCCTATGGTGACGATTGGAAGTTGTGTTCAACTCAACGCGAGAACTCCTCCTTATGTCGTATATATGGGCGCACAAACATCATCAATATAGTCACACCTTCCGTATTATTCTCACCCCTTCAGTGAAAGAATTGGGCATACCTTTCCGCCCGAGTATCAGAATCGCTTATGTGACCACAATTCGGAATCGGCATTCTGAGAGTGTCAATAAGACGCCAATTTTGTGGAATTCCGTTCCGAGGCCAAAATTTCACACCGGAGCGTGTGTACTAGTACACCGATCGCGCACCCCCCTTCAAATAAGACATGGATATTACTTCGCCTGGCGATCGGAACCGCCCGCGAGGCCCTAATTCAGAATCGACACTTCGACCCGGTTGGCTCAAGGATGGATTCGGAGATTTCCAGTCTGGCGCCAAAATTTGCCTCCGGCGCTTGATCGCAGGCTCCCGATGAGATCGCATACGGACACCCCTTCGCTCAAATAGGCATTACTTTCCGCTCGGTGATCGGAATTGCTTATAAGACCAGAATTCGGAATCGGCACTAAGAGGCGCTCATCGCCCATTATTGCCTTCTGAAAATAGGACATCATTACCAACTCGAAAAGCCTCCATTTTGGGCTCCAAATTACTATTGCATCCGACGATCTCGCCGTTTCCAAGTTTTTCTTACAGTATCGTCTCCCTCGATGACGCGAATCACCATTGAGGCCACAGACGAAGTCGGCCTATGGCGACGATCGGAAGTTGTGTTCAACTCGGTGCCAGAACTCCTCCCCAAGTCGTATATATGGGCACGTCGATATAGTCACCCCTTCTGTATTATTCTCACCCCTTCAGTGAAAGAACCGGGCATAACTTTCCGCCCAGGTATCAGAATCGCTTATGTGACCACAATTCGGAATTGGCATTCCCAGACGGTTGACAAGATGCAAGTTTCACATAATTCCATTCCGAGGCCGAAATTCCCCCCAGAGCGTGTGTACTAGTACAGCGATCACACACCCCTTTGATAAGATGCAGATATTCTTCGCTTTGCGATCGGAACCGCTCGCGAGGCCCCAATTCAGAATCGGCACTTCGATTCTGTCGGCACAAGGTCGGATTCGGAGATTTCCGTCCGGCACCCAATTCACCTCCGGGAGCGTAGTCGCAGGCTCCCGATGCGATCACATACGGATACCCTTTGCTCAAATAGGCAAAATGTTCCGCTCGGTGATTGGAATCGTTTATAAGATCATAATTCGGAATCGGCACTCAGAGGCGCTCGTCGCCCGTTATTTCCATTCAGCGATAAGACGTCGATTCTGACTCGAAAAACCTCCATTTCGGGCTCCAAAATTGCGATTTTAGTCGACGATCTCGCCGTTTCCAAGTTTTCCTTGCAGTAACATCTCCCTCGATGACTTGAATCACTAGTGGGGCCATAACACGGATTCGGCCTATGGTGACGATCGGAAGTTGTGTTCAACTCGTGCGAGAACTCCTCCCCGGGTCGTATATATAGGCGCACAAACATCGCCGATATAGTCACCCCTTTCGTATTATTCTCACCCCTTTCGTGAAAGAACCGGGCACTTTCTGCTAGGTATCTGAATCGCTTATGTGACCACAATTCGGAATCGGCATTTCGAGACGGTCGACAAGACGTCGATTTCGCAGTATTCTATTCCGAGGCTGAAATTCCACCCCAGAGCGTGTGTCCTAGTATACCGATCGTGCACCCCTTCGGTAAGACATGGATATTTCTTCGCCTGGCAATCGGAACTACCCACGAGGCCCCAATTTAGAATCGACACTTCGCCCCAGTCGGCACAAGGATGGATTTGGAGATTTTTGGTCCGTCGCCCAAATTCGCCTCCGGAGTGTGGTCGCAGGCTCCCGATCCAATCGCATACGGACACCCCTTCGCTCAAACAAGCATAACTTTCCTCTCGGTGATCGGAATTACTTATAAGACCACAATTCGGATCGACACTCAGAGGCCCTCATCGTATGTTATTGCCTTTCGGCGATAAGTTGTCGTTTTTGACTCGAAAAGCCTCCATTTCGGGCTCTAAAATTGCGATTCCAGCTGACGAAATCGTCGTTTCCAAGTTTTTCTTGCAGTACTGTCTCCCTTGATGACGCAAATCACTATTTAGGCCACAACACGGATTCGGCCTATAGCGACGATCGGAAGTTGTGTTCAACTCGGCATGAGAACTCCTCCCCAGGTCATATATATGGGCGCACAAACATCGCCGATATAGTCACCCCTTCCGTATAATTCTCACCCCTTCAGTGAAAGAACAGAGCATAACTTTCAGCCCGAGTATCGGAATTGCTTAAGTGACCATAATTCGGAATCAACATTCCGAGACGGTCGACAAGATGCCAGTTTCGAAGAATTCTGTTCCGAGGCCGAAATTTCACCCTGGAGCGTGTGTACTAGTACACTGATCGCATACCCTTCGGTAAGACATGGATATTTCTTCGCTTGGCGATCGGAACCGCCTACATGGTCCCAATTCGAAATCGACACATCGACCCAGTTGGCACAAGGATCGAATTGGAGATTTCCTGTCCGATGCCCAAATTAACCTCCGGGAGCGTGGTCGCAGGCTCTCGATGCAATCGCATACGGACACCCCTTCACTCAAATGAGCATAACTTTCCACTCGGTGATCGGAATCGCTTATAAGACCACAATTCAGAATTGGCACTCAGAGGCGCTCATCTCTCGTTATTGGCTTTCGACGATAAGACGTCATTTCTAACTCAAAAAGCCTCTATTTGAGGCTCTAAAATTGTGATTCCAGTCGACGATCTCGTCGTTTCTAAGTTTTTCTTGCAGTACCTTCTCCATCGATGACTCGAATCACTATTTAGGCCACAACACGGAGTCGACCAATGGCGACGATCGGAAGTTGTGTTCAACTTGGCGTGAGATCTCCTCCCTAGGTCGTATATTTGGACGCATAAACATCGCCGATATAGTCACCCCTTCCGTATTATTCTCACCTCTTCAGTGAAAGAACTAGGCATAACTTTCCGCCCAGGTATCGGAATCGTTTATGTGACCACAATTCAGAATCAACATTCTAAGATGGTAGACAAGAGGCCAATTTCGTGGAATTCCATTCCGAGGCCGAAATTCCACCCCGGAGCGTGTGTACTAGTACACTGATTGCGCACCCCCCTTCGGTAAGACGTGGATATTTCTTCGTCTTGCGATCAGAACCGCCCGCGAGACCCCAATTCGAAATCGGCACTTCAACCCTTTCGGCACAAGGTTGGATTCAGAGATTTTCGGTCCAGCGCTCAAACGAGCATAACTTTCTGCTCAGTGATCAGAATCGCTTATAAGACCACAATTCGAACTGGCACTAAGAAGCGCTCATCTCCTATTAGCACCTTTCGGCGATAAGACGTCATTTTTTACTCGAAAAGTCTCCATTTCGGGCTCCAAATTTGTGATTCCAGCCGACGATCTCACCGTTTCCAAGTTTTTTTTGCAGTACTGTCTCTCTCTCGATGACGCGAATCACTATTTTGGCCACAACTCAGAGTCGGCCTATGGTGACAATCGAAAGTTGTGTTCAACTCGGCGCGAGAACTCCTCCCCAGGTTGTATATATGGACGCACAAACATCGCCGATATAGTCACCCCTTCCGTATTATTCTCACCCCTTCACTTAAAGAACTAGGCATAACTTTCTGCCCGGGTATTGGAATCGTTTATTTAATCACAATTTGGAATCGACATTCTGAGACGGTCGACAAGACATCGGTTTCGCAGAATTCCATTCCGAGGCCGAAATTCCACCCCGGAGCGTGTGTACAAGTACACCGATTGCGCACCCCTTCGGTAAGACATGGATATTTCTTCGCCTGGCGATCGGAACCGCCCGCAAGGCCCCAATTTGGAATCGACACTCCTACCCGGTTGGCACAAGGATGGATTCGGAGATTTCCGGTCCGGTGCCCAAATTCGCCTCTGGGAGCGTGGTCGTAGGTTCCCGATGCGATCGCATACAGACACCCCTTCGCTCAAACGAGCATAACATTCTGCTCGGTGATCAGAATCGCTTATAAGAGCACAATTCAGAATCGACAATCAGAGGCGCTAGTTGCCCGTTATTGCCTTTCAATGATAGATGTCATTTCCGACTCGAAAAGCCTCCATTTTGGGCTCCAAAATTGCGATTCCAACCGACGAACTTGTCGTTTCCATGTTTTTCTTGCAGTAGCGTCTCCCTCGATGACGCGAATCACTATTTAAGGCACAACACGGAGTCGGCCTATGACGACGATCGGAGTTGTTGTTTAACTCGGCGTGAGATCTCCTCTTCAGGTCGTATATTGGATGCATAAACATCGCTGATATAGTCACCCCTTTCGTATTATTGTCACCTCTTCAGTGAAAAAACTTGGCATAACTTTCTGCCCGGGTATCGGAATCACAATGTGACCACAATTCGGAATCGGCATTGCGAGACGGTCGACAAGAGGCCAGTTTCACAGAATTCCATTTCGAGACCGAAATTCCACCCCGGAGCGTGTGTACTAGTACACCGATCACGCACCCCTTCGGTTAGACTCGGATATTTCTTCACCTTGCGATCGGCAACGCACACGAGGCCCCAATTCGGAATCGACACTTCGACCCTATTAGCACAAGGTTGGATTCGGAGATTTCCGGTCCGACGCCCAAATTCGCCTCCGGAGTGTGGTCGTAGGCTTCCGATGCGATCGCATATGAACACCCCTTCGCTCAAATGGGCATAACTTTTTGCTCGGTGATCGGAATCACTTATAAGACCACAATCTGGAATCGCCACGTAGAGGTGCTCGTCGCCCATTATTGCCTTTCAGCGATAAGACATCAATTCCGACTTGAAAAACCTCCATTTTGGGCTCCAAAATTGCAATTCCAGCCGACGATCTCGCCGTTTCCAAGTTTTTCTTGCAGTAACATCTCCCTCGATGATGTGAATCACTAGTGGGGCCACAACACGGATTCGGCCTATGACAACGATCGGAAGTTGTGTTCAACTCGTACGAGAACTCCTCCCTAGGTCGTATATGGGTGCACAAACATCGCCGATATAGTCACCCCTTCTGTATTATTCTCACCCCTTCAGTGAAAGAACATGGCATAACTTTGCGCCCGGTATCAGAATCACTTTTGTGACCACAATTCAGAATCGACATTCCGAGACGATCAACAAGACGCCAGTCTCACAGAATTCCATTCTGAGGCCAAAATTCCACCCCGGAGCGTGTGTACTAGTACACCACCGATCGTGCACCCCTTTGGTAAGACATGGATATTTCTTCGCTTGCGATCGAAACTGCCGCGCGAAGCCCAAATCAGAATCGACTCGGTTGGCACAAGGATGGATTCGGAGATTTCCAGTCTGGTGCCCAAATTCGCCTCCATGAGCGTGGTCGCAGGTTTCCGATGCAATCATATACGAACACCCCTTCGCTCAAACGAGCATAACTTTTCGCTCGATGATCGGAATCACTTATAAGACCACAATTCAGAATCGGCACTCAGATGCGCTCGTCGCCCATTATTACCTTTTGGTGATAAGACATCATTTCTGACTCGAAAAGCCTCCATTTCGAGCTCCAAACTTTCGATTCCAGTCGACGATCTCGCCGTTTCTCTAAGTTTTTCCTTGCAGTATCGTCTCCCCCGATGACGCAATCACTATTTAGGGACCACAACACGGAGCCGGCCTATGATGACGATCGAAGGTTGTGTTCAACTCGACGTGAGAACTCCGTCCCAGGTCGTATATATGGACGCACAAACATCGCCGATATAGATACCCCTTTCATATTATTCTCACCTCTTCAGTGAAAGAACCGGGCATAACTTTCCGCCCGATATCGGAATCGCTTATTTGACAACAATTCAGAATCGGCATTCTGAGACGGTCGACAAGGGGCTGGTTTTGCGGAATTCCATTTCGAGGCTGAAATTCCACCCCGGAGCGTGTGTAGTACACCGATCGCGCACCCCTTCGGTAAGATGCAGATATTTCATCGCCTTGCGATCGGAACCGCCTGCGAGGCCCCCATTCGGAATCGACACTTCGACCCTATCGGCACAAGGTCGGATACGAAGATTTTCGGTTCGTCGCCCGAATTCACCTCCGGGAGCGTGGTCGCAGGCTTCCGATGCGATCACATACAGACCAATTCGCTCAAACGAGCATAACTTTCCACTCGGTGATCGGAATCACTTATAAGACCACATTCGGAATCGGCAATCAGAGGCGCTCGTCGCCCATTATTGCCTTTCGGTGATAAGATGTCATTTCCGACTCGAAAAGCCTCCATTTTGGGCTCTAAAATTGTGATTCCAGTCGATGATCTCGCCGTGTCCAAGTTTTTCTTGCAGTACCGCCTCCCTCGAAGACGTAAATCACTATTTAGGCCACAACACGGAGTCAGCCTATGGCGACGATTAGAAGTTCTGTTCAACTCGGGGCGAGAACTCCTCCCCAAGTAATATATATGGACACACAAACATCGCCGATATAGTCACCCCTTCCGTATTATTCTCACCCCTTCAGTGAAAGAACCGGGCATAACTTTCCGCCCGGATATCGGAATTACTTATGTGACCACAATTTAGAATCGGCATTCTGAGACGGTTGACAAAACACTAGTTTCGCAGAATTCCATTCCGAGGCCGAAATTCTACCTCAGAGCATGTGTACTAGTACACCGATCGCACTCCCCTTCGGTAAGACATGGATATTTCTTCGCCTGGCGATCGGAATTGCCCACGAGGCCCCAATTCGGATCGACACTTCAACTCGGTTGGCACAAGGATGGATTCAGAGATTTCCTGTCCAGCGCCCAAATTCGCCTCCGGACACATGGTCGCAAGCTCCCGATGCGATCACACACGGACACCCCTTTGCTCAAATGGGCATTACTTTCCACTCGGTGATCGGAATCGCTTATAAGACCAGAATTCAGAATCGCACTCAGAGGCACTCGTCGCCCATTATTCGGCAATAAGACGTCATTTTAGACTCGAAAAGCCTCCATTTCGGGCACCAAAATTACTATTCCAGTCGACGATCTCGCCGTTTCCAAGCTTTTCTTGCAGTACCGTCTCCCTCGATGACGCGAATCACTATTGAGGCCACAAGTTGAAGTCACCCTATGGCGACGATCGAAAGTTGTGTTCAACTCGGTGCGAGAACTCCTCCCCAGGTCGTATATAAGGGTGCGCCGATATAGTCACCCCTTCTGTATTATTCTGACCCCTTTTAGTAAAAGAACTGGGCATAACTTTCCGCCCGACTATCAGAATCGCTTATGTGACCACAATTCAAAATTGTCATTCCGAGATGGTCGACAATATGTCAGTTTCACGGAATTCCGTTCTGAGGCTGAATTCCACTCCGAAGCGTGTGTACTAGTACACCAATCGGGCACCCATTCCGTAAGACGCGAATATTTCTTCGCCTTGCGATCGGAAGCGCCCTCGAAGCCCCAATTCAGAATCGGCACTTCGACCCTATCGGCACAAAGTCAGATTCAGAGATTTTCGGTCCATCGCCTAAATTCTCCTCTGGGAGCGTGGTCACAGGCTCCCGATGCGATCGCATACGGACACCCCTTCGCTCAAACGGGCATAACTTTCTGCTTGGTGATTGGAATCGCTTATAAGAACACAATTCGGAATTGGCACTCAGAGGCGCTCGTCAACCGTTATCGCCATTTGGAAATAAGATGTCGATTCCAACTTTAAAACTTCCATTTCGGGCTCCAAAATTGCGATTCCAATCGACAATCTCGTCGTTTTCAAGTTTTTCTTGCAATAATGTCTCCCTCGATGATGCGAATCACTAGTGGGGCCACAACACGAATTCGGCCAATGGCGACGATTGGAAGTTGTGTTCAACTCGACGCAAGAACTCCTCCCCAGGTCGTATATATGGGCGCACAAACATTGTCGATATAGTCACCCCTTCCGTATTATTCTCACCCCTTCAGTGAAAGAATCGGGCATAACTTTTCGCCCGAGTATCGGAATCGCCTATGTGACCATAATTTGCAAACGGCATTCCGAGACGGTCGACAAGATGCTGGTTTCGCAGAATTCTGTTCTGAGACTGAAATTCCACCCCGGAGCGTGTGTATTAGTACACCGATCGCTCACCCCTTTGGTAAGACATGGATATTTCTTCGCCTGGCAATCGGAACCGCCCGCGAAACCCCAATTTAGAATAGACACTTCGACCCAGTCGGCACTAGGATGGATTCAGAGATTTTCAGTCTGGCGCCCAAATTCGCCTCCGGGAGCGTGGTCGCAGGCTCCCGATGCGATCGCATATGGACACCCCTTCGCTCAAACGAGCATAACTTTCTGCTCGGTGATCAGAATCGCTTATAAGACCACAATCAGAATCGACACTCAGAGGCACTCATCGCATGCTATGCCTTTGGGCGATAAGACGTCATTTTCGACTCGAAAAACCTCCATTTTGGGCTCCAAAATTGTGATTCCAATTGACGATCTTGTTGTTTCTAAGTTTTTCTTGCAGTACCGTCTCCCTCGATGACACGAATCACTATTTAGGCCACAACACAAATTCAGCCTATGGCGATGATCGGAAGTTGTGCTCAACTCGGCGCGAGAACTCCTCCCCAGGTCGTATATATGCGTACACAAACATTGTCGAAATAGTCACCCTTTCCGTATTATTCTAACCCCTTCAGTGAAAGAACTGGGCATAACTTTCTACCCGGGTATCGGAATCGCTTATGTAACCACAATTCGGAATCGGCATTCCGAGACGATCGACAAGATGCCGATTTCGTAGAACTCAATTCCGAGGCCGAAATTCCACCCCGGAGCGTGTGCACTAGTACACTGATCGCGCACCCCTTCGGTAAGACATGGATATTTCTTCGCCTGGCGATCGGAACCACCCGTGTGGCCCCAATTCGAAATCGACACTTTGACCCGGTTGGCACAAGGATGGATTCGGAGATTTCCGATCCAGTGCCCAAATTCGCGTCTGGGAGCGTGGTCGCAGGCTCTCGATGCAGTCGCATACAGGCACCCCTTCGCTCAAACGAGCACAACTTTCCACTCGGTGATCGAATCGCTTATAAGACAACAATTCGGAATCGGCACTCAGAGGCGCTCATCTCCCGTTATTGCCTTTCGATGATAAGACGTCATTTCCGACTCAAAAAGCCTCCATTTCTGGCTCCAAAATTACGATTCCAACCGACGATCTCGCCATTTCCAAGTTTTTCTTGTAGTACCGTCTCCCTCGATGACGCGAATCACTATTTAGGCCACAACACGTAGTCGGCCAATGGCGACGATTGGAAGTTGTGTTCAACTCCGCGTGAGATCTCCTGCCCAGGTCGTATATGTGGACGCATAAATATCGCCGATATAGTCACCGCTTTCGTATTATTCTAACCTCTTCAGTGAAAGAACTGGGCACAACTTTCCGCCCGGTATCAGAATCGCTTATGTGACCACAATTCGAAATTGGCATTTCGAGAGGGTCGACAAGAGGCCAGTTTCGCGAAATTCCGTTCCAAGGCCAAAATTCCACCTCGGAGCGTGTGTACTAGTACACCGATTGTGCACCCCTTCAGTAAGACACAGATATTCTTCGCCTTGCGATCGGAACTGCCCGCGAGGCCCCAATTCAGAATCGGCACTTCGACCCTATCAGCACATGGTCGGATTCAGAGATTTCCGGTTCGGCGCCCAAATTCGCCTCCGGGAGCGTGGTCGCAGGCTCCCATACGGACACCCCTTTGCTCAAACGAGCATAACTTTCCACTCAATGATCGGAATCACTTATAAGACCACAATTTAAAATCGGCAATTAGAGGCGCTCGTCGCCCGTTATTGCCTTTTGGCGATAAGACGTCATTTCCGACTCGAAAATCCTCCATTTCGGGCTCCAAAATTGTGATTCCAACCGACAATCTCGCTGTTTCCAAGTTTTTCTTGCAGTATCGTCTCCCTCGATGACGCGAATCACTATTTAGGGCACAACATGGAGTCAGCCTATGGTGGCGATCAGAAGTTGTGTTCAACTCGGCGTGAGATCTCCTCCCCAAGTCATATATGTGGACGCACAAAAATCGCCGCTATAGTCACCCCTTCTGTATAATTCTCACCCCTTCAGTGAAAGAACCAGCATAACTTTCTGCCTGGGTATCGGAATTGCTTATGTGACCAAAATTCGGAATCGGCATTCTGAGATGGTCGAAAAGAGGCCAGTTTTACAGAATTCTGTTCCGAGGCCGAATTCCACCCCCGAGCGTGTGTACTAGTACACCGATCGCGCACTCCTTCGGTAAGACGCAGATATTTCTTCGCCTTGCGATCGGAACCGCCCGCGAGGCCCCAATTCGGAATCAGCACTTTGACCCTATCGGCACAAGGTTGGATTTAGATATTTCCGGTTCGGGGCCCAAATTCGACTCCGGGAGCGTGGTCGCGGGCTCCCGATGTGATCGCATACAGACACCCCTTCGCTCAAACGGGCATAACTTTTCGCTCGATGATCAGTATCACATATAAGACCACAATTCGGAATCGGCACTCTCAGGCGCTCGTCTCCCGTTATTGCCTTTCGGAGATAAGACGTCAATTCTGACTCAAAAAACCTCCATTTCGGGCTCCAAAATTGCGATTCCAGCCGATAATCTCGCCGTTTCCAAGTTATTCTTGCAGTAACATCTCCCTCGATGACGTGAATCACTAGTGGGGCCACAACACCGATTCGGCCTATGGCGACGATCGGAAGTTGTGTTCAACTCGGTGCGAGAACTCCTCCCCAATTCATATATACGGGCGCACAAACATCATCGATATAGTCACCCCTTCCATATTATTCTCACCCCTTTAGTGAAAGAACCGGGCATAACTTTTCGCCTGGGTATCGGAATCGCTTATGTGACCACAATTCTGAATCGGCATTCTGAGACGGTTGACAAGACGCTGATTTTGTAGAATTCTGTTCCGATGCCGAAATTCCACCTCGGAGTGTGTGTACTAGTACACCGATCGCGCACCCCTTCAGTAAGACATGGATAATTCTTCGCCTGGCGATCAGAACCGCCTGCGATGCCCCAATTCAGAATCGACACTTCGACCCGGTTGGCACAAGGATGGATTCGGAGATTTCCGGTCCGGCGCCCAAATTCACCTCTGGGAGCGTGGTCGCAGGCTCCCGATGCAATCACATACGGACACCCCTTCGCTCATATTATTCTCACCCCTTCAGTGAAAGAACCAGGCATAACTTTCCGCCTGGGTATCGGAATCGCTTATGTGACCACAATTCTAAATCGGCATTCCGAGACGGTTGACAAGACGTCGATTTCACAGAATTCCATTCCGAGGCCGAAATTCCACCTCGGAGTGTGTGTACTAGTACACCGATCACGCACCCCTTCAGTAAGACATGGATAATTCTTCGCCTGGCGATCGGAACCACCCGCGATGCCCCAATTCGGAATCGACACTTGAACCCGGTTGGCACAAGGATGGATTCGGAGATTTTCGGTCCAGCGCCGAAATTCGCCTCTGGGAGCGTGGTCGCAGGCTCCCGATGCAATCGCATACGAACACCCCTTCGCTCAAACGAGCATAACTTTCCGCTCAGTGATCCGAATCGCTTATAAAACCAAAATTCAGAATCGGCACTCAAAGGCGCTCGTATTGACTTTCAGTGATTAGACGTCATTTCCGACTCGAAAAGCCTTCATTTCGGGCTCCAAAATTGCAATTCTAGCCGACGATCTCGTCGTTTCCAAGCTTTTCTTGCAGTAACGTCTCCCTCAACGATGCGAATCACTAGTGGGGACACAACACAGATTCGGCCTATGGCAACGATTGGAAGTTATGTTATACTCAGCGCGAGAACTCCTCCCGAGGTCGTATATATGGGCCATAAACATCACAAATATAGCCACCCCTTCCATATTATTCTCACCCTTTCAGTGAAAGAACTGGGCATAAGTTTTCGCCCGGTATCAGAATCGCTTATGTGACCACAATTTGGAATTGGCATTCCAAGACGGTCGACACAATGTCAGTTTCGTAGAATTTCGTTTCGAGGCTGAAATTCCACCCTGAAGTGTGTGTACTAGTACACCGATCGCGCACCCCTTCGGTAAGACATGGATATTTCTTCGCCTGGCGATCAGAACCGCCCAGAGGCCCCAATTGGGAATCGACCCTTCGACCTGGTTGGCACAAGGATGGATTCGGAGATTTTCGGTCTGACGCCCAAATTTGCCTCCGGAGCGTGGTCGCAGGTTCCCAATGCGATCGCATATGGACACCCCTTCGCTCAAATGAGTATAGCTTTTCGATCACTCGGTGATCGAAATCGCTTATAAAACCACAATTTGGAATCGACACTCAGAGGCGCACGTCGCCCGTTATTGCCTTTCGACGATAAGACATCGTTTCTGACTCAAAAAGCCTCCATTTCGGTCTCCAAAACTGCGATTCCAACCGACGATCTCGTTGTTTCCAAGTTTTTCTTGCAGTATCGTCTCCCTCAATGACGCGAATCACTATTTAGGCCACAACACGGAGTCGACCTATGGCGATGATTGGAAGTTGTGTTCAACTCAGTGGGAGAACTCCTCCCCTGTCGTATATATGGACGCACAAACATCGCCGATATAGTCATCCCTTCTGTATTATTCTCACCCCTTCAGTGAAAGAACCAGACATAACATTCCGCTCGGTATCAGAATCGCTTATGTGACCACAATTCGGAATCGACATTCCGAGACGGTTGACAAGAGGCCGATTTCGCAGAATTCAACTTCTCTCGATATCATAAATACAAGTAGATGGCAATCAAAGATCTATTCATTCATTTTGGCTTATTCTCACCCATTTAGCAAAAATGGTCAGACCTTTTCGCTCGTTTATCAGAATCATCTATAAGGCCAAAATTTAGAATCGAGATACTCTGAGACAGTCGACATGAAGCTAGTTTTACATAATTTCATTTTGAAGTTCAAATCAATTTTCCAAGCGTAAATATAATTACACATTTCGATATATTCACCCCTCTTGGCTTATTCTCAACCCTTCAACAAAAATGATTAGAACTTTTCACTCAATTAACAGAATCATCTATAAGTTCACAATATGGAATCAACACTCTGAGATGGTCGACTTAAGGCTAGTTTCATAAAATATTGTTCTAAGACCTAAATTCCTCCACAGAGCATGAATATAAATACTCAATTCGATTAATTATCGCACCCCTTTAGAAAAATGTGAATATTTCTTCACCTGGTATTCAGAACCGCTTATGAGATCCCAATTTGAAATCAGCACTCTAAGTCATTCGTCACTAGATCAAATTAGGAGATTTTTACTCCGATGCTCAAATTCCTCTTCGGAAGCGTGATTGCAGGTATTCGATCTAATCTAGTATGATGTTATTTCGGTCAAACAAGCATAACTTGTCGCTCGATTATCAGAATTGATTATAAGACCACAATTCAGAATCGGCACTCTGAGAGGCTCAATATTTCTTACTGTCTCTAGCGGTAAGACGTCATTGTTTACTAAAAAAATCTCTCATTTTTCTCTCTAAAATCACAATTCTAATAAACGTTCTCCATGTTAGGATTATTTTCTAGAAAGAAAATGTGAGTAACATTTTTCTTGAATACACTAATTACTTGTGAAACCACAATTCAAAGTTAGTCTACCACAACGGTCGAAAATAGAGCCATCTTGACACGAGAATTCCTCTCGAAGTTGTAAATACTAGTACACGATCATCGGCGATATATTCACCGCTTCTGACTTATTCTCACATGAGAATTAGTATCATTTTTCTTTCCAAAATTCAAGTTTTTTTCTGATTTAATATTTAATATTCAAATTTTGTGATGCCTTAGGGTTTAACATTTTAAGTTGTTGTTTTTAAATATTTAATTTAATTAAAATAAAAATCAATTTCGAAATGAGGATATTCCGATTCTAATAACTTATTGAAATAATCGACATTGATTCTGATAAACTATCAATATTATTTTTCAATGTTATTTATAGAAATAGGGTTGAAATATTGAGTTTTCCGGTTTCATTTGCATCCCTATTTATGACTCAAAAATGTTCACCGTACATGATCTTTAGGGAGTCTATTTATTAGTACATTTTCTTGATATCAAATTAATTTGACTGAGTCAAATAAACATATGCCAAATCATTCAGAAAGAACATAATCAAGACATCAAAATGGAGGGAGTTGTGTAATCAAGGTTGGTGGAACCGAAACCCTAAAAATCGGACGAAATTGCATTTTCCATAATACACTACAGTATGATATCATACTTACCGCAACATACCAATCTATATTGGCTCAAAAAAAAATAAACTTTAATTACAAAAAAAATAATGAAGAAGAAATTAATAAACAATATACACGAACCAATTTACGTCAAAAATTATAAAATCTCTAACACAGTACAACACGGCCAACTATGGTTGTGTGGTGGCCAAATCTGGCCACCTAGGCCCATGATGGCCCACTACGGCCCTCACACGTCCTGTCAGCTGACGTGGTCCCATCCCAACGGGCCACGTCCCTTCCAAGACGGTGTAAAGATCTCCAAAGATACCGCCGCCTTGATCGGACGCTGTTAGCCTCGTGGTGGCATGACCCCGAGCTGGTCATCTGTCCTTCCGCGACGAACAGCCGCGGAAGGCTTCCGAACAGAAACAGCAACCCTGCTGCGCGGAGCAACCCTCAACATCACCGAACAGCATGTTCGACCCCGCGCGGGTCACCTGCTCGGAAGATGTGTCAAAGGGTTCCGAGCAGGCTCTGGCTTACGGAGCAGCCGTAACCGTCCCAGGCCACGTCCTCCACCATTAAGAGGCACGAACTGCCTGGCAGCCCAACGGGCGACTGAGCGTATAACACCTCCCGTTATGCGCGCCCATCACGGCGCCTCTTCAGGCACGATCTACCAACGTTACGCACGATTGGCCTTGGCACCGACGCCTATAAAAACACAGGTACAGTACCATGCAACGGTACGTTCCCTCTCAGGCGAACACTCCTTCACATTCCGAAACCCCCTGCCTCGCAAGCTCTCACTGACTTAGGCATCGGAGGGTTTCCCCGGTCTTCACCGGGCCTCCTGATCCTCTTCTAATTTTGCAGGCGCCCGTCCTCACCAGCAATCGTCTTCCCTCTCTCTCTCTAGTGGAGGCCGTTTGGCTCAGGCCCAAACAGGATTACACCACCGCATTTGGCGCCGTCTGTGGGAATGAACGAGAGGCCATGCGCCCTACCCGAGCATCTCATCTTCATGAGACCCGCACACCCTTATCCTCACTGGGGGGCTGTGTAGAGGTAATCTTTAGTCCCACATTGAAAGATAGTGAGAACAAGTGTGGCTTATCAGCAAGAGCCTCACCTCTTCTCTCAAGAGGGCCCTTTTAAAGGACAAAACCCCAAACATGGGGACAATACCTCTTGGGAGGCACACTTAAATCACGTCTCTTCATTGGCGCCGTCTGTGGGAACGACGCTGCCATGGCTCGAGGACGATCTTCATACCAGAACGTAGGAAGCAGGGCGACGAGGTCCCGTCAGTCACGAGGGGACTCTTGCCGCCGATCCCCCCTGGCGACGTCGCCATCGCCCCCGACGGCGCTAATCACGACGTCCCAGCACCGCCGGCTGCCGCACCTGCAACTGCCCTCGAAGTAGCGGAGCTTCGGGGGCAAATGCAGCAGTTGACGGGCGTCTGCCTCGCCCTGCAGGCCCAGTTGGCGGGAGCAGCAGCTCCGGCGGTTTCCCTGCCGCGTGAGCTGCAGGCGGAATCATCGCATCGCCGCTCCCGCGTCCCCCCGGTGCCTCAGGAGCAGCAGGTGGAGTCGCCGCGCCGGTCTCATCGGGCCCCGTGGACGGGGGAGCGGGCACCGAGCGCCGCGGGACTCGCCCCGACGCTCTATCATCTCCCCCCGTCCGCCACGGTCAGTCGTGGGAGGCAACTCCCACACCTCTGGACGAGGGGGCTCCGCCAACTCCGAGCAGGAGCTCGCCAGGCGCCTAAGGCGTGTGGTCGACCTCGAACGCCACATGGACGCGATGGTTCAGCGTGCGGAGGGCAAGGCTCCAGCGGAGGACGACTTGGACTTCCACTCTCCTTTCAGCAGGGAGATCCTGGAGGCCCAGGTCTCCTCCAATCTCCCTCTGCCCACCATCGCGCCCTACGACGGCACAACCGACCGGCCGACCACATCCACGGCTTCGAGTCGCACATGGTGTTCCACGGAGCATCGGACGCGGCCAAGTGCAGGGCTTTCCCTGCAACGCTCAAGGAAACCGCCAGGGCTTGGTTTGAAACCCTCCCTGCGGGCTCCATTACCTCCTTCCGCCAACTGAAGAAGTCCTTCAGGGACAACTTCCTTGGTGGGAGATCTCAGCCGCGAACGGTGGCTTCTCTTCTAGCTGTGCGCCAGAAGAAAAGCGAGGCACTCTGGGACTTCGTTAAGAGGTTCCGAACAGAGGCGCTTCGCATCTCGCGCCTAGACGTCCCTCTGGCAACTAGCGCCCTCATTCAGGGCACTCGCGACGGTTTCTGCAGAGGACCCTCGGCGTCCAGCAGCCCGCCACCCTTGCCGAACTACTCTCCATCGCACAGCGCCACGCAGCTTGCGAGGAGCCTGGCGGCGAGTAGGGCCGAGCAGGGGGAGCAGTCAGACAAGAAGCGGCCTTCCGACAACGGTTCCGACCGAGATTGGAAGAAGGGACGGCGCAATGGCGATTCTCCGCGCCGTCCACATCCCTTCACCAACTACACCCACTCACTGTGGCACCCGAACAAATCCTGGCAGAGATCAGGAACGAGCATTTGTTCGGTGGCCGCAAAGGATGCGCTCCGACCCCCGGAAGCGCGATCAAAATAAATATGTCGCTTTCATCGCGACCACGGCCACGACACCTCCGAGTGCCGCCAGCTTAAGGACGAAATTGAAGACCTTATCAAGCGCGGCTATCTTGGACGGTTCGTGCGCCGGAACGAAGAGCGCCCCCGACGCCGAGACCGCACTCCCGAGCAGCCGATCAAAAACGAGCCCAATGGGCAGGAGATCAACGTGATCGCGGGAGGCTTCGGCGCGGGCGGAGAAGCACTCGGAGCCGACGCGATTACGCAAGGCGAGTGCATGTCGTAGACAGGCCTTTAGCTGTTCGGTCGGCCCCATATCCTGCCAGTCCTGCATGCGCACCGCCCGAGGAGGCTATTACCTTCTCGACGAAGATCTTGTAGGGGTTACAACCCCACACACTGATGCGTTGGTCGTTTCGGCCACCATCAACCCTGTAATGTGCGCCGGATTCTGGTAGATAATGGAAGCGCTCCTGATGTCTTGGCTTACGACTGTTTTGTTCTCATGGGCTTGCGAACCGATCAACTCACCCCTGTAATTCGCCATTGTTTGGCTTTTCGGGAGTTTCGGTCCAGCCCATGGGAAGGTTCGCCTTCCGATCACCTTGGGAACGGCTCCAAAGGCTGTGACCAAAATCGTCGACTTCTTGTCGTCAACAACATGCCTGGATACAATGCTATCCTAGGCAGAGGTCTGATCGGACTCATCAAAGCAGTACCTTCGTCGCTCCATCAAAGATGAAGTTCCCTACCCCGAGCGGAGTGGGCGAAGTGCTCGGGTGTCAACGCGAGTCTCGCCGTTGCTATGTCCTCTCCTGAGAAACAAGCAACCACCGCTGATCCGGCTCCTCCGCCTTCCGATCAGCCTTCAACTAGCCGAGGGACGCCTGCTGAAGACTTAATCCCCATTCAAGTGGACGACGACCCCGAACACGTCTTGTACATTGGCGCCTTGTTGACAGAGGCCGAGCAGCAACACTACACAGCCTTCCTGCTGGCCAATTTGGACGTGTTCGCTTGGTCTGATGGCGAGCTTCCAGGCATCTCCCCGGAAGTCATGGTGCACCGCCTCCGGCTGGACCCCCGGGTCCCGCCAGTTCAGCAAAGGAGGCGACCTGTGAACAGAGAACGCAGACCGTGATTCAGGATCACGTGGTCAAAAGCCGAGCTGTTGGGCTCCTCCGAGAAGCCCAATATCCAAGATGGATCTCCAACGTAGTCCTCGTACGTAAGGCCAACGACAAGTGGCGTGTGTGCGAGGATTACAAAGATCTCAATAAGGCAACGCCCAAGAACAACTTCCCTGCTGCGCATTGATCAACTGGTGGACGCTACTTCCGGGCACGAGCTTCTCAGCTTTTTGGATGCCTACTCTGGTTATCACCAGATCAGCATGCATCCCCCGATCAAGACGCCACGACGTTCGTTACAGACCTAGGCTTATACTGTTTCACCAGAAGCCTTTTGTCTGAAGAAGCAGGCACGACTTACCAGCGGCTGGTCAACAAGATGTTCGAGCATCAGATCAGGCGCAATATGGAAGTCTATGTTGATGATATGCTAGTCAAGACACTTCCGAGTACTGACCACATTACCGACCTCCAGGAAACCTTCGCAACCCTGCGAAGGTATAATATGAAGCTCAATCCTACCAATTGCGCGTTTGGTGTTCGGTCGGGCAAGTTCCTCGGTTCCTTGTATCAAACAGGGGAATAGATGTGAACCCGGAAAAAATCCAAGCAGTGCTTGAGATGAGCAGTCCAAAGACAGTGTGCGACGTCCAGCGCCTGACGGGGCGTCTCGCGGCACTGAATCGGTTCATGTCCCGAGCAGCAGAAAGAAGTTTTAACTTCTTTAAGTTGCTCCGAGGCCCTAAAAGCTCCTCGAAGCAAGGGGGGCAAGTACGGTGGACTGACGAATGCGAAGCCGCCTTCACCGAGCTGAAGGCATATTTGGCAACCCCTCCTATTCTCTCGAAGCCCGTGCTCGGAGAACCTCTGTTCGTGTACCTTTCGGTCACCGAACACTCTATCAGTGCGGTCTTGATCAGAGAAGTAGGAGCGGCACAGCATCCTGTATACTACATCAGCAGGGTCCTCCAAGAAGCAGAAAGGAGGTACCCCAGGGCGGAAAAACTCGCCCTTGCTCTCGTCACAGCTGCTCGGAAGCTTAGGCCCTATTTTCAGGCCCATTCCGTTACATTTCTAACCGATCAACCTCTGAAATCCATTCTTCAGCGCCGGAGGCTTCCGGTAGGTTGGTTAAGTGGGCGATAGAGCTTGGTGAGTTCGACATCAGCTTCCGACCGAGGACGGCGATCAAAGGTAGGCGTTGGCGGACTTCGTGGCAGAATGTACCCTTCTGGCCGAACAGGATCCACCATTAGCAGACGAGCCCCCATGGGAGCTTTATGTTGACGGATCCTCTTGTGTCACCGGAAGCGGAGCAGGTTTGGTCCTCACCTCCCTAGAGGGGTTAGAGTTCCAATACCCTTCGTTTCCGCTTTCCAGCCTCCAACAATGTCGCCGAATACGAAGCTTTACTGTCCGGTATTCGCATGGCTAGGCACCTTGGGGCCATTCGGCTTAGAGTCTTTAGTGACTCCCGTTGGTTGCCAGCCAGGTGAGCGGACAGTTCAGAGCAAGGGAACCTCGTATGGCCCAATACCTCCAACAGGTCAAGAGCCAGATAGAGGGCCTCGAATACTTCGAAGTTATACATGTTCCACGAGAGCAGAACGCGCGAGCTGATGCACTGGCCAAATTGGCATCTTCAGGTGACATCACCCCTTCTCGCTCTGTCTTCATTGAAGAGCTCGCTTTGCCGAGCACGGAGGTTGACGTAGCCGCCATAGAAACGAGTCCACCAACCCCGAGTTGGGTGGACCCTCTCTTGGCATATCTTCTCCGAGGTGAACTTCCGCCCGAACAGGACGAAGCTCGGAAAGTCAGGATGCGCTCTCAGCATTTCACCCTCGTAGAAGGCAAGCTATACCGACGGTCCCTTGCAAGACCTCTTCTGCGTTGCCTCAACCCTGAGGAGGCCCTTGCGGCCACAGAGGAAGTTCACGAGGGGCTGTGCGGAAGCCATCTGGGGGGCAGAACGCTAGCACGCAGCATCATCCGAGCAGGATTCTGGTGGCCTTCTCTTCAGAAGGATTGCATGACCTTCGTCAGGAAATGTCCAGAATGCCAAAAGTTCGGAGCGCTCATCAAGCAGCCAGGCTGAACAGCTTCACAGTCTGTTCGAGCCGCGCCCTTTCGCTAGGTGGGCATTGATATCTTGGGTCCCTTCCCAGAGGCCCAAGGCGGAAGAAGTTTCTCTTCGTGGCCATCGACTACTTCACCAAGTGGATAGAGGCGAACCTGTTGCCACAATCACCGAACAAGCCGCATGGAAGTTCGTATGGAAGAACCTTCTCTGCAGGTTTGGCGTCCCAAGGGTGATTACGTCTGACAACGGGAACAGTTTGACAGCACCTTCTTCAAGCAGAAGTGCGCCGAGCTCGAATCTACAACCACTTCACCTCCGTGGCTCATCCCCAAGCTAACGGTTTGGTCGAAAACGCCAACCGAACATTGCTGCACGGGATCCGAACAAGAGTGGAGGCCGCAGGTGGATCATGGATCGATGAGCTCCCAAACGTCCTTTGGTGTCAACCGAACAACTGCTCGGTAGCTACAGGGAAACACCTTTCCACCTAGCCTACGGCTCGGAAGCAGTTGTACCTCTGGAAGTAGCCCTTCCAACCATCCGAACAACCCACTTCGATGAAGCCGCCAATAACCGTGCTCTCGAGAAAACTTGACATGCTGTGCGAACGACAGAGTGACGCCAGCATTCGCCTCGTTTCTTATCAGCAACGACTCGCACAATATTATAATGCGCGAGTTCGGGAAAGGCGGTTCAATGTGGGAGATTTGGTTCTGCGCCGCTGTTCAGCTTCGGATCCCCGAAGAGCAGTAGGCAAGCTTGCCATCAAATGGAAGGACCTTATCAAGTCACCCATGTCCTTGGGAAAGGCTCATATAAGCTAACTACTCCTAGTGGCGAAGCCATTCCCAGGACTTGCATGTTTCTAACCTTAAGACTTATCATGTATAAGAGCCTCTTTTCAGCGTCCTACCTCTCTTCTCCCAACTCCTGACGCCATACAAGCATTTAGCATACATACCTGATCGGAATCCCCTTTACGGTTCCCACGGTCTGCGTTATACATGCAATGCTTACGACGCCTAGCGGATTTCGATTCGAGCAGGAACAATTATAAAAGAAGAGATAGAGAAGAAGTGAAGCTACAAATAATCTCATGAACAGAAGATTTCATTCACAAAAAAGTGGTTTGTTTACAAACTGGCCCTTCTCCGGCCACAGTTACAAAAAGGAGAGCATAAGAAGGACGTGGAGCAAAGAAAGTTAAGGAGCCTGTTCGGAAGGGCCGGCACCTTCGTCCGAAGAAGCATCCTCCCATATTGGAATTGTGTGAAACGCACATTATCCAAGCGGGCATCCTTGGTGCGGCGTCGGCACTCCCGAACAGCGGCCTCGAAGGCTTCTCGGGCGCGTTCGACCCAAGACAAACGCTCTCCGAAGTCCTTCCCAGCATTAAGACCCACTCTATAGCAGCGGGCTCCATACTGCTCCAAGTCCTCTTTATATTCCGGCCCGGCCCTGTACTCAGCAACCGCGCGGGCCCCAGCATCTCCTACTACTACCTTGGCTAGGGCGTCTTTTTCGGCCCGCGCCAAGGTAGCTTCCAACTTCGAAGCTTGGAGGGCGGCTTTGAGGTCCTTGACCTCCTCCTCCAGCACTGCTTCGCGAGCCTTATGCCTCGCGGAGAGGTCCTCGCAGAAAGCTGTCTGCGCCTCTTGGAGGTATTTCTGCCTCTGGCCCCGAACATCCAAACCTTCAGAATGCCCAATGACTTGGACACCCATCCACGAGCGCTTCGACATCAATACGCTCAGTCATCTCCCTCCTGGACCTCTGGAGGTAACCCTCCCCTGACTTCTCTGGGGTCT
The DNA here is from genome assembly GCA_014218235.1 of Colocasia esculenta. Lineage (NCBI taxonomy): Eukaryota > Viridiplantae > Streptophyta > Magnoliopsida > Alismatales > Araceae > Colocasia > Colocasia esculenta. Next base: position 4,810,514 of record CM024758.1, read on the forward strand.
GCTCGGAGGGAAGGTCCGGCACCTCGCCAGCCGCTCAAGGCGAGAAGCAGTGGGACTCGCGGGCAGATCCCTTGGTGCGTTCTCCACGCGACGAAGGGTCGCCTCCAGATCCGCCACCGAAGGCTCTGCAGGAAGCTTCTTCTGCAACCCTCGCTAAGGGGTCTTCGGTCGTCCTCGGACTCTTCAGGCCCGAACACCGTCCCCAGCACCCGCAGCATCCGCCCCAGCACCTTCGATTACCTTGGAGGTTACATTACAACAGCAACCACCTCGGTGGGGGCATGGGGGCAGGACACCCCCAAGGGTAGCAGCAACCTCTTCGACGTCCCCGTCGTCGCAGCCACCTTTTCAGTGGCCCCTGCAGCAGGAACCACTTCCTGGCCTTCTAACGGAGTTACGTTGGGCGCCGGAGCTATTGCGCTGCTAGCTGCCTCTTCGACAGGGTGCGGAAGGGCCATTGCGTCAGCGTCCTCCTCCCGCCGACAGGAGACGCCGCGACCTCTCCGCTCCTCCTAGAGGATACCTCCGCGGTGTTGCTGGGAGCGCAGTGCTCGGCACCTCCAACGTTGGAAGCACCGGAGGGCTCCCTATCTCTCGCACAGGTGGAGCCCCCGGCCTCTCCTCCAGTAGGGCTCTCGAACCCCTCGCTTACAAAAATGAGCCCAGCTCGTCGCCATTTTCTGTGCGACCTCGGGGCGAGTCACGGAGGCCATCTGTGGCACTCCCTGATCGGCCGATTGCACGGCCCTACTTCCTCTACGCAGTAGCAACTGCGCTTCCCCTTCTTCTTCAGTCCCCTCCTCGTCACGCGGAGGGGTAGCGGGGACAGTCTTCTTCTTCTTCCGGGCATGGAGTTCTTCTTCCTCCTCAGCACTCTCATCGAACAGGATTGGCCTCTTCTTGGCAGAAGTAGAAGGCCGCTCACTCCGCCACCTCCGCTGGAGAGGTCCGATCTCTGACCGAAACCACCTCCTTGGTGGCCTTCTTCTTCAGGCGAATCTTTCCAGGCCCCTTTTCAGGAGCCTGCGCCTCGGCTGGGCGCCCCCCAGTTGGCGAGGAGCAACGAGCGTCGTTCTTACTGCAGCGCCAACCCTCACTGCGGAAGGAACTCGGGCAACGGCGGCAGCATCATCGCCTTCGAACACCATGTGCGCTAGCACAGGGATCTTTTCGGCAAACTCTTCATTTGCCTCCTGATCCCTTCCGGCCTCCAGCTCTGCAGCCGCTGCGCACAAAGAAGACAAGAAGAAGAGAGGATTAGTATGAGTCACCAAACCCAGAGTAACGACCAGGAGATAGTATACTTACTCCAGGGTTTGCTGAGCCCTACTAACGAGCATGAACTCGGTCACATATCCTTCTCCGTTCCGAACACCTGCTCGAGAAGCTTGTCCGACGCCCTTGCCTCGTCCTGAATCAGATGCGGAAAGCTGTCCTTCCGCGCAGAACGCATAACAGTGGGGAACCCCCACTCAGCACCATTCCGGTGGCGCACAAAGAGCAGCCTGTCCATCCAACCCTTGTTGTTGGAGTACTTGTTGGCAGGCCGATGTGCATCCGATCTGTTCGTGCTTGGCGTAGTAGATGTCTGCTCCCGACGCCCGCGAAGCAGACAGCTTGAAGTGTGCTCGAAGACGTCCGCCGAGCCCCGGATCTCTTTCAATTTGCAGACAACACCGAAGATACATATGTATCTCCAGGTGTTGGGCGTCAGCTGTATCGGCGAAACGCCCCAAGTATTCAGGAGCGCCTTCGCCACCTCGGCAACGCAGCCGGAAGCCTGCCTCCAAGTGATCAACGAGAGGATCAGGCAGCCTGGTTTGTTCACCAGGATGGAGTCGCTCTCCTTGGCGTCGATGATCTCGTCCTCCCCGATCCTGAAACGCTCGCGGAGCCCGCTGTAGTGACGGCATCGTGCTCCACTGGACGCCGCGGCGGTCACCCCGCTCGCTCCGGCGACGGCCTTCCCTTTGCTTGCCATTGCTGAAGATCGTAGGGGCGACGACGGCACAAAGGGACGAAGGAAAAGAGGGAAACAGGAGAAGGCAAGAAAGCACGAAAGCTAAAAGCTGGAAGGTTTGTGGAGGCGTAGCTCCCGCCCTCGTCTCTTCCCCTCCTTATAAGGAAAGAGGAGGGAACGAATTCGAGGCGGCCTCAAAACGCCACTCCTTCCCGTTTTTGAATGTGCCCCTTCGGGTATAGCGTTGGCGACCGTCCGAACGCGACGGCAGCTCCTCAAGCATGGCGCGGCTTCGTACCCATCATGACGGGTTAGTCGCCTTCCAAGATTTCAAGCGGCGGCACGTCCGCGGCAGGCCATCGCATTAAATGCAGAAGTGACGCCCTCCAAGCGCTCGTCTCACCGAGCCACTCGAGAGCGTGGGGGGCAAGTGTGGTGGCCAAATCTGGCCACCTAGGCCCATGATGGCCCACTACGGCCCTCACACGTCCTGTCAGCTGATGTGGTCCCATCCCAACGGGCCACGTCCCTTCCAAGATGGTGTAAAGATCTCCAAAGATACCGCCGCCTTGATCGGACGCTGTTAAGCCTCGTGGTGGCATGACCCCGAGCTGGTCATCTGTCCTTCTGGGACCAAACAGCCGCGGAAGGCTTCTGAACAGAACAGCAACCCTGCTGCGCGAAGCAACCCTCACATCACCGAACAGCATGTTCGACCCCCGCGCGGGTCACCTGCTCGGAAGATGTGTCCAAAGGGTTCCGAGCAGGTTCTCTGGTTACGGAGCAGCCGTAACCGTCCCAGGCCACTCCTCCACCATTAAGAGGCACGAACTGCCTGGCAGCCCAACGGGCGACTGAGCGTATAACACCTCCCGTTATGCGCGCCCATCACGGCGCCTCTTCAGGCACGATCTACCAACGTTACGCACGATTGGCCTGGCACCGACGCCTATAAAAACACAGGTACAGTACCATGCAACGGTACGTTCCCCTCTCGGCGAACACTCCTTCACATTCCGAAACCCCCTGCCTCGCAAGCTCTCACTGACTTAGGCATCGGAGGGTTTCCCCGGTCTTCACCGGCCTCCTGATCCTCTTCTGATTTTGCAGGCGCCCGTCCTCACCCAGCAATCGTCTTCCCTCTCTCTCCTAGTGGAGGCCGTTTGGCTCAAGCCCAAACAGGATTACACCACCGCAGGTTGTAATACATATTTATTGGTGTGATAAAAGTTATAGAAATCTTCATAGGATGCATGGAAATATTTGAAAAATAATAGGTTGATTCTTGAACATGGACATAAATAAAGTAGATTGGAAGGGATATATGCTTGACGAAAAAGATATGCTTTTATTGCGTTCTTTTGACCACAACCCACTTTGGTAGCAACTCTATCTTATCTTTGCATACTTCTCCATCTTTGAAGACAACTAGGAAGGAAAAGAGAAGGGAATCCATCGAAACCACGGAGAATTTTTTGGTCAGGAGAAAATACTATTGAGAAATCCATGTAAAACAAGACATAATATTTTTTATTTTCTAGAGATTATGGCAGATAAATCAGTTTTTCTTTAGAAAAAAATAATCGACACATGTGCTAATAACTTAGAGCTAAAGCGACCCAACTTTGTGCAAGCCACTAAGTCACTTCACAAGATTTCTAACAGGGGGTTTAGAAAAGAAAATAAAAAGAAGAGAGAAATATTTATTGTATTTTTTTAATGAGTAATGTGCTATCAATATTTTATCCCCATCCAATAAAAAAATTAAAAGTGCATTAAGTCCCTTTCTTGGCAATTGTGTGAGAGAAGATACAATTTTAAATCCACAAAAAATATATTCCTTGAGATGGAAATCATTAAAGTATAAATAGTCATCCAATAAAATTGAATAGTCACTTATATAGACAAAAAAAAAATTGATGACAAAATATCCTCTTACTTAAAAAAAATACTCCAAAAGTTACACAATCATATAAGCACCCAAGGAGATGTTCCGATATAAGATTGAGATGGGTCATCACAGATGCACGCGCGAGCCCAAGTCATTAAACTAAGAGCTTTGTCCTCATCAGTATAAAAAAAAAAAAACTTTGTCCTCCCGTTCAGGACAAACATATCACTTTTTTTAAGAAAAATAATTTAATAACACTCTTTTTTGGCACAACTTTTAAGACATCAGACAAAATATTAAGACAACTCCCTATTTTTTTGAAATGTTTATTGTTTTGCTTCTAGAAAATGATGATGTGGCATATTTTAATTGGTGTGTGTTATGCTTGATGCCAAAAAAAGGTGTGTTAATAAACTAGCTCTCCTTTTTTTAATATATAGTGGCGCCGAGGCTGCTTTGAGCACTTCAATGTAGCGAAAGTTGGCAGCGACAGCTACAAAGCCATCTCAAAGATTAAAGAATGTTATTATAATATCACAACATGAGTCGTTTCCCTTGCGAGGTCTAACTTGAAGGCAGTATCTTCGGATCAATCGACGCCTGTTGGAGTGTTCCACTTCATCTTTTAAGTCGAGGTTTTAGTCATGGTTGAATGTAACATCATATAAGAATAAATTGAAATTATGTGTACGCATAGACAGATTTAGCATATAATGAGTGATGTTATATGATCTCACTTAAAAAAAAAAATCTGAAACGGCCATATAAATTGGAGATTTGAGGAGTTTTTATAAAGAGATGATTCTAATGAATTGTCTCAGTAAAGTCATTCTGTATGTATAATATATTTATTTATATTATATTATATTTATTTATTTATATTATATTATATAAATATTAAAAATAATTTAAGTGACCTAACGGAACAAAATTTCTATATCTGTCTTTGTGTGTACGATGTAGTATTAGACATGTTGTACGATATCGCAACAGTTTGAACTTGAAGGTTGATTTCAAGTCGAGTTATAGACTGTCGAGTGATTTGGGAATTGGAGAAACAACTAGCACACTTCTCTTTTTTCGTTTATGAATCTATAGAAGAAACAAAGAATCAGAGGTCTTAAGATAGACTTTAGGGAAAACCCTCTGATGCATCAATAAAAAGCAAGAGTTCAAAATAAGAGGGCAAGAAGATTTGAGATCGCTCTTCATCAATTTAAGTACTGTTCAAAGAGTGTTATCTTTTTCAAAGGAATTTCAAGGGATTTGTCTGCACCCGTTTTCTCATAATTGATGGGCTGTGAATGGGCTGCGGCCCAAGAAGTGACCAACAACCCACAAGTTGCAGCGGCAGCAAACGAAGGGTATGGATGGTAAATATGTGTACAAAGTAAGGGTTGTTTTAATAAAGGGACTTGCCACCTCAGCCCTCAACAACCAGCCCTTTAAAAGCTTCCTTTTTCATGCAAAAAAGAAGGGCATCTGAGGCAGCAGCAGAAGGGAAGGGAAAAGAAGCTTCTGGTGTGGTCTTTTCTTGGAGTCTGAGAAAGAACCAGCGGAAGAAGAAAAAGCTGCGGCTGGGGGAATTGTAGAAAGAGCAGAGAAAAAAAAAGGCAGAAAAAAGGAAGCAGCAGCAACGTCCAGAGGGAGAAAGGGGCATCTGAGTGAGGGCTTCCCGCAGCAGAAGGCAGCCAGCAGAGAAAAAGGGAAGGAGAGTTCTTCTTGCGGAAGGAAGAAGTCAGGAGAGGAAGAAGGTGGCTACGAGAGTTCTCCTAAAAGGGCTGGGAGTTTCCTAAAAAAAAAGTGAGCAGAGAAAGAGGGAAGAGTTGGCTACCGGTTTTGAGGGGCTATGGGCGTTTCTTACATATTTGTGTAGTTTTTTTTTTTTCCTTCCCGTTCTTTCTCGTGAAGCTCAGAATTATTCACTCTATGTGATGATCCACTTCCATTTAACGCATCACTTCACTGTGTTCTTCTTTTCTTTCCATCACTGTTTAAACTACTTGTTACTAAATTATTAAGAGCAAGCGCATGGTATATTCCCTTTCGAGTTCTTTGTTTCTTTTACTATGGCTGAGCATTTCTTCTCTGCACTGTTTGCTTCATGATGTTGTGATCTACCGTGCTGGATGATGGTTATTGCTCCTCCACATGCTAAATTGAGCCATGTCTTATGCTCATTTTGGCTAATGGAGAGTTGCACAACAGTGTGGTTAGACTCCCTTTTCATGGGTCTCAAGTTGGCTGTGGCAAATAAATTTCCATGGCGTTTCTTGATATTCACAGTTTGCATACAGTGTCTTGAGTATAAGAAGATACGCCACAATAGCCCACCGGTGCCAAACCTGTAATTACTGTCGCTGGCCCCTCATTCCTTATATGATGGGTATCGGTTACTTAATAGACATGTATCCCCACTGTCAAGTTTTTTTTCCCCAAATTCCTGTTTCACAATTCAGAAATCACCCCTTGGGACGTTGGCTTTATTTTCCCTTTTTTTTTTCTAAAGCCTTTATTGCTTCTTATTCAAGCACTCAGGTTCTGAACGGTGGCCCTGGGCAATACCACCGTTCAGACTGTCTCACTGGGAGATGGCCACCGTTCAGACTGTCTCACTATGAGATGGCCACCGTTCAGATTCTCATTCATTTTCTGAGTCCACGTTTAGGTATTCCGTACCATGTGTGGAGCACCGTTCAGGTTTCCTTCACTGTGGAAGGGCCACCGTTCAGGTTCCCTTCACTGTGGAAGGCCACCGATCAGGTTTCCTTCACTGTGGAAGGGCCACCGTTCAGGTTCCCTTCACTATGGAAGGCCACCGTTCAGGTTTCTTTCATCATGGGAGGTCACCGTTCAGGTTTCCTTCACTGTGGAAGGGCCACCGTTCAGGTTCCCTTCACTGTGGAAGGCCACCGTTCAGGTTTCCTCACCATGGGAGGCCACCGTTCAGGTTCCCTTCACTGTGAAAGGCCACCGTTCAGGTTTCCTTCACCATAGGAGGCCACCGTTCAGGATTACAACGTCCTCCGACCTTGGTACATAATGGTCATTTCCTGTATATGTCCGGAGAACCAGTACCATGTGTCATAATTTTGTTGTCGTCGGCATCAACACTCTTTTTGGCACCGTCTTCATCGTGGTGGACGGATGTCATGCACATCCCCCCCCCCCCCCCACATGTAAAATAAGGGGAGGTGCTGCTGAATTTTCGCCGCGATGATTCTCGAATTGGTTTGTGCCTATATAGTCACCAAGCAACTTGTGTTGTGATTCGGTACCATTGGCAAACATCATGTCGCCGCTATATGGCGAACATCATCCCGTGTGCATTACCTTAGGTTGGTAGGTGTTTGCACTAAAGGATCATCCCAACATATGGTGGGCAGGGATGATTACCATCATGACAAATTATATCGAGTGACCCAGGTTTTACTCCGTCATGTTGTAATTACACCGGCTTATTTTGTACTTCATGAGTGCAAAAGAAATAAATAAATACCGGTGCAATATATGTCATCCGATTAACAAAACAAATGCAAGGACAAACAAGGAAAATAACAATAACAAATAATAATAGCTACAAATAACAACAATGAAAATAGAGGAAATATCAAAAGAAATAAATAATTTCAAATTGGCCATCAACATTCAGCTTGATCAGTGGTGCACATCTCCCACCGTTCAGACCATACTCATGCATACATGTGCCACCGTTCAGATCCCCATGAACAGCAGCCACCGTTCAGCCTGATCGTGCAGGCAGCACTTCCCCACCGTTCAGCCATACATGCATCAGTTTACCCTCCACCGTTCAGCATATTGTGCATATAGGCAGGCCACTGTTCAGCTTTCTATGGCCACCGTTCAGCATATTGTGCATATAGGTAGGCCACCGTTCAACTTTCTATGGCCACCGTTCAGTATATTATACATATAGTCAGGCCACCGTTCAGCTTTCCATGGCCACCGTTCAGCATATTGTACATATGAGCAGGCCACCGTTCAGCTTTTCCTGTTCATTTCCAATCCCAATAAAGCCACCATTCAGGTCCCCATATACAATACCCCACCGTTCTGCACCGTTCATGCATACACATCACTACACACTCTCTCTCCATCCACTAGCCCCACCGATCTACACTATTCATATACACGCATTGCCTCTTTCATTTAATCAACTCAAAATAAATAAATAAATAAATAAAAAGGGACAAAAAAAAACAATTTACAAAAAGTTAAATAAATCAAACCATCTAAAATAAAATGCCACAAGTTCAAATCAAGTTTTAAAAAAGAATGCAATATCATAATTTCGTATCAAATATTAAAAAATATATGAATAAGATGGCTTCAAAAAAATATATAAATCCAAAGTTTACAAATCAAATAATCTTAAAAAAAAGGGGTCAAATCAAATAATTCTAAGTTAACCTTCTAATGTGGAATAAAATTCAAATAAATTGCAAACTCAAAAAATTCAAAGAAACAAATGAAGAGATATTTGAAATCAAATAAAGCCCTACAGCAAACCAAACAATCAAAATAAATCAAACCAAAAAGGCAATAAATAAAAGAACAAAATTTAATAAAAGATCGAAGATGATAAACATGCAAAAGACCAAAAGAAACAAATAATGTTGGAATCAATTCAATAATACAAAAAGATTGCATCGAATGTTATATTTTGATCGTCTCGTATTAGGCGTAATCAAATTTAATTTTCTATGCATATCTTTTATCGGATGTTTCCGTTAAAGGCCATGAGGTTCTTTATTCTCGCGATTAATCAAGGGTTGTCCCTCTTAGAGGGATGTAATTAACGTCGTTGTGCTTAGGCAATGGCGGGATCTTGGTCCCGACCCGATCTCTACTTTCGTTTGACGAAGTCAAATGGTGCGCGAATAGACTTAAAGTCCTTCGACTCTCGGAGGCAGAACATGTTGTCACTCTGGTGACTGGCACGCCTGCGCTCCGCGATTACTGATTCATCTTTCGCTATAGTGACTTACTCAACACTAAACGGGACTTGAATTTGTAATATGCGGGTACACACATGAGAACATGATAAATAATTTAAAATTTAAAATATTTGTGATGGATCATAAAAAAAAATCTATTTCCACAGGATTATATAGATGTTAGCTTTCCCCAATTGTTCCATAAGATTTGGTAGTCGATAAGGTTGGATTGTGAAGCAAAACTCCCAGAGGAATGACCGTCTAAGATCCTAAGGTCTATTACTAGATTTTTAGGTCATAGTTATGGATAATCACATATGAACCGTTATCTCTATCTTGTTCCTCTCACATTCTATTGGATAACCATCTTCTTAATGGAGTCTGTCAACTATAACATCGAGTAGGAATCTTGACTGATTTGATCTCTTTCTAGCCATCCTATTAACTTGCCATATTGTGTTGAAATTCGAGGAGTATAGCAGGAGCAGACAGATTCAATCTGATCAATATGGCAAAAACAAATGACAAAGAATTAATTCAAACTTGAGGGCCGAAGTGCGATTTCACTTTCTTTGAAGTCATTTCGCCTCTACCACGGTGCAATAGGATGATGACGAACTCCTTCCAAGATACGACAACCCAACACCATTACGGCACGAAGGTGCACTCCAAATCACGCTGACAGACGAACACTTCTTAAATCAATCGCTAGCTCTCAAAACACCACTCCAGAGAAACCACGGGAAAAACACTATCGCAAGAGACAAAAAATGTAGAAGCCCGAGAGAGAGAGAGAGAGAGAGAGAGAGAGAGAGGAGAGAGAGAGAGAGAGAGAGAGATATCACATTCTCTCTTCTCATACCCATTACGGTAATACCCCCCATTAAAGGTGAGCGACCGTTCGGGTTCCAAAACGGGCAAGGAATCCAAGATGAAGTCAAATGATCGGTCAACAGTCAAAAAGCAAAATTAAAAATAAAGAAAGCCATGTAGGCGGCCATTTAGACCTCCACGCGCGCGCCACGGCTACGACAAGGCAAGGCAATTTGTGCGCATGTGAAATAAGGCCCAAAGCCCACAAGCCCAAATGAGCCCTCCTCCATAGCTTTCTCTACATATCACATCTATAGGGAAAAGAAGAAACCATATAAAGGAGATGAACTTTTTCTCAACTTCCAATATGAGATAAACCTCAAGAACCAATCCATCATAAGTTAAAAAACCTCACATTGGAGAGCCAAGAACTCTTCGTAGAGTTCACACAAAAAAAATGAAACCAAAAGTAAACTTTTAAATTTAACAATAAATATTTCAACATATTGATCCTCCTTATTTATCGAGGTGAAGACCTCTCGAGTAAGGAACCGCCGAGTTAAGGGTTTGCTTGAGGTAGGTCAGATCCCAAGGTTATAGTTCGCTAATCTAGAGGAATGGCCATGTGCTGAGTTTACTTCCTACTTTAACGTGTTCTCAAGGCATTGCTTTGGAAGCTATTCGTTTGCCTCAGATATCCCCTCAGGACTCATGCCAAATTATGAGGTTTTTCCACGTGGGTGACAATACGAAGCTCAATTGCATTTCTTGAGCCGGGCTTACCATCTTAGTTCTCATTAGATGGACTACAATGTAATTACTAGACTATCATCTATGGGACCAGGTTCACCATTGGGTTAGCCACTTTGGTAATGGGTTGGAGTTAAGATAACTCCAACCCATGTACAAGGTTACACATGTGTAACCCACTTTTTACTTTGGTAATAATAGAGTTAACTTTTAGACTATAGTGAGTTAACTCACCTTTTCTCAAATGCATTTTGGTAGTTAAAAGTGAGTTAACTAACATTGGGAAAAGAAAAAGTAGCATTTAATGCTAATGATGTGAGAGGAAAAAGGTGGTTAACTCACTTGAGTTAACTCTAGTTCACCTCTAGAGGTGGGTTAGAAAATGGTGGGTTAACTCACTTTTAATCCACCTTTAGCCCAACCCACTAAAGTTAACTTTAAAACACTACCAAAGTATTTTTTGAGTATGAGTTAACTCGCATTCAAAACGGCCAGGGCAGAAGACCAAAATGTCCCCTCTCCAAAATCAAATACCATGATACACATTTGAAAAAAAAAAAAAACTTCAATCAAATGATTGTTGAACCAAAAGTGTCTGAGTATTGGATTCTCCAAGACACAGTATGAACAATATACCCAACCTTGGGCCAAATTGTTAGGGGCACGACCCTCTCCCCCAACACTCGAATCATGATTAGGTGAGAAAAATAGAGAAGAGGTGAAAGCGAATCGCACAAGAAGTGATTTAGAGGAGGCGATGTGACTTCCTACATCCACAAGTTCAACAAGATTCCGCACGTATGTACCACACGTTTGGGAATTCAGACTTCACATTTAACATTAGTCTCACTTTAGAAAACTTTTATGGGTGTCTTTCCTTTTTATGAATAAATTATTATCTCGACTCAATACCTAGACTTTTGGGGAGAGTTGAGACCTTAATATACTTTAAAAGCTGGATTTGTTGAGCTGCCATAGGAGTACTGTAGCACCAACACTTGAACAGCAACCCTACAACTCATATTGATCAATCTGGACTGGAACTGTGTAACGTCGCGCATTTTCCGGATCCCGTGGATCCAGGTTTAGTGGGTTTGCTGGCCAATGTGAGGCCCATTAGTGTGGTGTGTTTCTTGCTAGATCCTTACCGGGTTTGGTTTGGGTCCGTGTTGGTGTTCAGCTTGCTGGACACAGTGTGTTGGCGTCCAGGTGGGTGACGTCGACTGGTGTTGACGGCAGTGGTGTGCCGTTAACATGGTGTTAACGTCCATCGATGAGGACGTCGACTGTTAAACTTGGCGTCAATCTTTGTGGACGTCTAGTTGTGGCGGCCTGGTTAAACGGCCAAAGGGATGACGTTAACCTGGCATGCCTGTGTTTTTATGGCAGACCCGAGCTCTGTTTTTTTTCCTCTCCTCCCTTCCTCTTCCCCCACCTTCACCCTGAGCTTCTTCGCGAGTTCTGACGGTCGGCGGGAGCTCGTGGGAAGGCCGTGGTGCGCGTGGAAGCGGCAGATCGGGCGGGGAATGACGGATTGGAGCGGCGGTGTTCGTGGGACGTTTCTCGGGTTTCGGCGTGATTCGAGGTTCTTCGGGAGTTTAATTGCGTTTTTGAGGTAGGCGTCGAGCCCTGTTAGCTTGTTAGAAACATTAAAACACGACTTAATCACTTGAACCAGCATTTTTATTATATTTTCGGATCAAGTCGTACCATGCGGGGTTAAAGGGTGGTTGATGAATTTAATGTGTAAAGCATGTTGTAATGGGTTGTTCTGGGTTCTAGTATGTTAAAGGAACTGTTTATATATATTTTCTGTAGTTTAAATGGTTGGAAAACCTGTAGACTGGATTAGGGTTTCTGCAGGGTTTTAGGCCGGAGAATGGCGTCAAGATCGTTTGCCGCCAAGATCACCAGCGAGATATAAACGGCTAGATCGTTTGCCGTTTACTTCTTATAAGCGGCAGTCGATGTTGCCGCCAACCTGTGCATGTATCCATGCAATGTTGTTTACGTAGTTTTCCTGGTTATAAATATGTGTGATTGTGTGTGCATGGCGATGACCGGTGTGAGCAGTGCACTTGTTATGCTCTTGGAGCATACTGCTCATGTAATGGGCAAGTTTACATGAATAATGTGTAATGTACGTAATCGCTTTACATGATATGTGTGGTGCGTTGGCACCCGTGGCACTCTTGGAGTGCGTTGTCCATGTGTTGGACATGTGGTTTACGTGGAAGACGTGTGGTACACCATCCAGGGTGTAATATACACGTATTGTCTACGTGGTTTGAGTGTGTGTTTACTACACACTTTGTTGTAATGTAATTCTTATGATTTATCGTAGTAATTGGGCAGTGAGGTTCCTGTGTGAGCCTAGCCATGACTTTGTGATGTTTGGCGATGAAGGTCCATATCGACCTAGCCCTGGTCCGTTGTTGTCTTTCGAATAATATTATATGGATTTATGAAGTAAGTAAATGGTGTGTTGTTACGAAGGTTATCTCATGACCGATGATAGGCCAAATATGTTTGGCTTTCGTGATTATATATGTGTTAGTATGAGTTAGCTTGGAGGTCACAAGGTGACCAATGATAGGCAAGTTAGTGGTTCAGGTATGTGTTGGTGTGGGATAGCTTTGGGGTCACACCGGTGACCGATGTTAAGCTAATCCTAACACTTGTATATTGTGATTATAAGTAAAGGCTATATATGTAAATATCGTGGTTTGAGCTAGCCGAGTGTGGTGGTCCGGCGCCTATTCCGGAATGCCTCTCTAGTCGGGTACCCCAGGTTCTTTGTGAGCCAGGCACGTGTGTTGTTGTGCTCGGGGTTTTGTCCCGGTACTTGTATTGTACCGTCGAGGTCTGTGTCGTCTTCCTGGACACCCTCACTCCTGAGTTTGAGTTGTACGTGAGGAGGAAAGACGGCAGGACAGCGACTTCCCAGAGTTGTTCTTTTGTCGCTTGTAGCGCGCTCGTAGTTAGGGGTACGGACACCAGTAGTCGACACTGGTCCCCAGCTAGTCCTGTTTTCCAGTGCCTCACTTTAGAGTGCTCCGGCCAGAGACTATAGAGGTGCCAGGCATGGGCCTGCAGTTGTGTGTCTGCAGGTGTGGTGTTGGTTGGTCTCCACAGTTGTTTGACTTCTTCCTAGTGGAGCGGCAGTTGGACCTTTCGTCCGTGACTGCGAGGCTGAGAGGTAGTTCTTGTGTTGTGTTGTCCGGGTTGGATATTGGCCTGATCAGCCAGTAGTTCGTTCCCGTGTGGTGGCGTCGTTCTTTCTGACTCGTGCTTAGTAGCTCCAGTTGTAGTTGTGGTGACGTCGTTCCTTTCTGACTCGTGCTTTGCCAGTGACTGTGGTTTGTGAGTTTGTGACTCGTGGTCGAGGTTTGACTTGTTCGCGGTGTGCCCTGGTGTTGGCACAGCTGTGACTGAGTTGTGGTTTGTGTGACTCGTCGATTAAGGTTTCACCTGTAATATTGTGCCTAATTAAAGGTACAATATAATTATGGTTCAGTGTGGTGTTATCACCTACTTGTACCCTTGTTCGGGGTTGTGTTGTGGTACCTCAGAGTAGCAGGTACTTGTTCCTTCGTGCGTTACTTTGTGGTTTTGTGGTGGTACATTGTGTACTAACCTTTCCGGGTACTTGTGCGTTAAGGAGGTCTGTGGGTTGACCTGCCACTTGTTGTATCCTAACTGTTTTAGGTAGATCTTTGTTTATAATTTATTGTGCATTAGTTCGTGATTATTAATTACGTTACCTTTGTGGGTAATAGGCCGATGAGGCTTGTGGCCTAGGCATATTATGGTTTAGTAGAGCTATGCTCTGTGGAGGCCGTGTAAGACCTTCACTTGTTAAGTTTTACTCTTCTTGGATATGATTCCAATTATAGTTTTAGTGTGTTATGGATTGGCTTCGTGTTAGCCAGTTCCATTACCTTTGAATAGTCCTGTTGTAAAGTGGTTTGGAGTATAAAGGACCAGCTCTTTGTTAGCGTCCTGTTACTCAAGTGTTTGAGGTTCGCCTGTGAAGCTTGTAGCCTGGGCAGTGACTTGCCTGTATGGCTTATAGCTTAGGCAACTAGTTGTTGTAGTAGTGTGCCAGTGAGACTGTGGTTTAGGCACTTTAGTAGTTAGGCTAACTAATGATTTTATGTTAATCCTGTAGTCCTACTTTTCTTCTGAGGACGTTATATTTATTATCATAAACATGTTTAATTGTTATTTATTGTAATGATGTGAGCATGAAATGGTTTGGCTATTGTTGTTGCCAGTGAGACCCATTGGGGTCGAGGTGTCTGTGGTTACAGTGTTGTTTTGGGTAGCCCCTACTGAGCCAGTGACTTGTTGAGGCTCACTCCCCTACAGTCTTTTCAGGGCTTGCCGTGTGTTTGGCTTGCAGTGGCGTTGCGTCAAACTTGTACCAACAGCAGTAGTGTAGTAGTTAGTGTTCTATGAGCTTGTGCTCCCTCGGGGTATGCCCCAGGTAGTTGTACTCTTTTAATTGGACATGTATTAATGTAATGGGACAGTTGTACAATTTGTAAACAGATATGAGCACATGTACTTCTTGTGTCTTATATTCTGTGGTTTGTCTTTTTATACTCTTACTGGACGTGTGTGAGATATCCCTTGCGACACTTCGGTGCGTTCGCGGGAGGCGGATCTGGATATGGAGCCTTAATGGGCATAAATACCCTGGTCCGTTACAAGAACTGTCACATCCCGTCATTAATATAACTTAAATGTCGAAACGTGAACGCATGAGGAATCAAGAGTAAACTTTGAACTATTTGAGCAGAAGAATGCTCAGACTTACTAAATAAAAATAATATTCATTGATAGTCTACACGTATTACATGACTCTCTATTTACAATTCAAACTTAAATGCCTTAAAGGTTGGTCTCTCAGCCCACAAATCTGATGTCCCGCCTTCTAAAACCATAGATACCTGAAAGAAATAGGATTTGATGGCTACTAGCCCAGTAGGATTCAAATTCTCAAATCAAAAGGATTTAGCTATATAATGATCAAGGAAAAAGACGAAATTGATATCACAGAAGAACATGTAAGCATCATATCATGGCAGTTAAAATGTTACAGTAGTATTGTAATACAAACATGCTCAGGAATTCACAATGAATCTCATAATTTGGCTCACATATATGTTCACACCAGACAGGTAACATGATGACCATAATCAGACAGTATTTGATGCTATGCCAAACATCCAGATGCCCTTTATCATTCCGTACGGTCAGAAAATGAATTCGGGTGCTCCTCCCAGGACTGGACCAGCCCTATTTGCACAGTAGTTGTCATTTATCATTCCGTACGGTCAGAAAATGAATTCGGGTGCTCCTCCCAAGACTAGACCAGCCCTTTGCACAGGCATATCAGACAGGTGGGGTCCAAGGACCCAATAAATGTCATCATCATCAATTAATCATATCTCACATAGTGTTCAAGCATTTGAACTCTCAAGACATCAAGTTACATGAACTCAATTACCGAATACAGGAGAATGGACTCAACAGAGTGTCATTCATAGTTAACAACTTCAAGGATAACTTAAGGTGAGTAAGGTACACCAAGGGAGTAATCTTTGTAATGAAATGACAGTAAACACTAAGACAATTAAGGGGGTAACTTGGTAGGTCAATA
Organism: Colocasia esculenta; assembly: GCA_014218235.1. NCBI lineage: Eukaryota > Viridiplantae > Streptophyta > Magnoliopsida > Alismatales > Araceae > Colocasia > Colocasia esculenta. The sequence goes on from CM024758.1 coordinate 4,826,554, forward strand.
GGGTGAAGTTTAAGCAAGGATTCACACATGAAAAAGTGTTGAAATCCAAGGCAGGGCAATATCTGTCGACAGCCAGGAAAGATCTGTCGACAGATGGCTACAGACAGAGCTCAGGTTTGCTGGCTCTGTGTGTATCTGTCGACAGCAACAATGGATCTATCGACAGATCCACACAGTCCAGAAACCTGGAGTTCTGGAAGGCATGCGCCTGTCGACAGATTTGGGCTGGCTGTCGACAGGTAGCAGTAGAACTTCCAGAAATGACTTCAAATCCATACTAAACACCCTAATTATAGAAATTATAAACCATTGCATGTTTTATATCAAATAGAAGAGTCTAATTGGAGTTCTCACAGTGGTTTATAAGCTAAACAATCGAGATGAAACAAGAGACTTATAATTCAAACTTGGCTAGCTAGAAACTAACAAAGTGTAGTACTGAAAGTATAGCCTTGATAGCAATGATTTAATAGAAGATTCCTACATGATGGACACTAAACCACAAAGTGTTTCATGGATCTAAATCAAGACTTGAAATATCAATCATCTAAACCGAAGTCCCTACATGTTCTAATGAGGTTTAGACTTCTACACAACTCTATAACATGAATCAGTATCAAAAGTGGAAGAAGAACCTTGATCTTACAGTGGGACAAGGATCTCATCCTTTCTAATATGAATATGTTTATCACAATGAGATAGGAACAGGGGAGTTACTGGTATACACATATTCCATTATCAAGACTTCCTTGCTATAAACGAGAGATAGAACAGAATTAGAGGGAGATGAATCTACACATGGATAGCTAGGAACCTGCTACCACATGATACTGGAAGAATATCCTTTCCAAACAGAGATTATGTGAACTCAAAGAGTAGCTTCTACAGCCACACAAGACACACATGTAGTGCTAGAGGGGTTCATGACACTAGAACACAAATTGGAACATCCAAACAATAGGTTCTAAAGCATGTTCAAGAACATGAGTTAGAGAAGAAAGAAAGAGAATCAAATCCTACCTAAATTTGAAGGATGTTACTTTCATTCCGATGGTCTCGATGGAACCAAGGTGCAGCTGCCCCCAACAGCTACAGCTCTCACACTTCTGATCAAACAAGGAAAGCAGCAGCTCCAGTAGCTTGCCACCACGCAAAGGTGCAAGACAATACTTCAGCAAGAGTACTCCAACTGTAGCGAGATTTGCAAGCACTATCAACACGAACAGCAGAAACAGCAGTTCATGCGGCAGCAACTTCCATCAAAACAAAACAACACTCGTGGCAGGGTGGCTATCAGGTGCAGCCGCACAGCCCAAAGCAGCAGTAGGCACAACAAGGGCAGGAGAGAGGTAAGAGCAAGAAGTGGAAGAACTAGCAGTTCTAGCTACACACTAACTGTAAAACCTTGCAAGTATAGCAGCCTCACAACAATAGGAGGGGAATCGGAAAGATGGGTATGAAAGTCACTGAAGTGCTTTTATAGCCTTCAACGCACATCACACACAACAACACGTCGCCCTTGAGGTGTCACAGTAAAATCGATTGGGTTTTGCTGGGGACACGTTTCCCATGCAAGCCCCCAAGGCTTTACATATAAGGCATAAGCATGGAAGCTTCTACCATGCGTTGTGGCCTTCTCAACACGTCACACGTAGACAAACCAAAAATCCCCATAAAATCCCTACCGTAATTAGATCAAAATTTGGCTGGCCCATTACACTTGATGTAAACATGTTCAAATGGTATCCATTTGTCCTAAAATTTCAACCATAGACTAATTGATGGTTTTACAAATTATGGATATTTTAGTTTAATTTTTAGAATTATTTTACATTAGGTGAAAAATCACCCGAAAAATGATGCGTCAACTTAATCTCGAAATCCGTACGTTGAAAAATTCAGATAATACATTTCTGATATCTCCACATTTTTTGGAAATTATGATGTTCTCTGATTTTATTTTCTTTACAGTTTTTCAGTGTCACCCTATGGGAGTGGGCACGTCCAAGTACGACACTGAGGAAACGTTTATTAATGCTAAACACTCCCAATATCAATTAACTCAATTAAGAATAATGGTTAAGTCTAATAACCTTATTTTTCAAGTTTGTCAATAAATAAAAATTTTCGGGGTGTTACAACTCTCCCCCACTAAGAAAAGAGTTTGGTCCTCCAAACTCCTTAACTAGTTTGGATGGATCACAAAGATGTAAGTTTTAGTTTTTAAAACTTTATCTAATCCAGATTAGTTTCACCAATCTCGTCATGATTATATGTCATACGATGTTTACACTCTCTATATAATCATATCATCGTTAGTTGATGGGGATCTAAATATTAGCATCTTTAGATATTAAAGAGCCATGTTGTGATGATGGGTTCAATTAGATACAACCTTAACTATGTTCTATGACTAGCAATAGTATATCTTACTCAAGGTCTCCCCCACTAAGGAATAACCTTACTCCTTAGAGAGTTATGTAAATACATATTTCCTTGGGAAGGGTAATAAAGTATGACAAGAATGATGAGTGTGAAGAATATGGAGATAGACAATGAGAATTTTATTTATCACATAAGATTTCCATTACAGAACTCCATAATCAGCCTTGCGGAATTACATTGATTGGCAAAACTTACCAAGTTTTGACATACTATAACAGCTAAATTCAAGGACTTCTCTCCATACTCTAATCCTATTGACTTATACATAAAATTACTTCTAATAGCTTCAGTCACTTTTCTTTGATCATCAACGGGAACTACCCGTTCTACGGACTGAGCAAGATTGTCCATTGCATGTTGAACCTCTTTCCATTGTGTTTCTTTTCCCATTATGCTAGCTGAGCAAAACATTTTAAGTTTAGTTAGTCAATCATGTGATTTAAAACTCAACTTTTCTGATTCATACTACTAATACAATTGTTACAGTATGTATCTAGTTACTTTATACATTAATCTTCATGATTAAATGGTGCCTTTTTCTTGTAGGATCTTAAAATATGACAGATGATATATGTTGTGTTCCTGGTTTCGATATATTCATCTAAATGTAATAAATATTTAAACAAGCCTTTTATAACATATGAAAATTCATAAATCAAAAGGTCTATTAAGTGTGCTGACCCTGATTACTTCTTAGGTTGACACTACTCATATGTGAGGTTGACACGAGGAAATTACAAGATCAACTCTATGTGATGGATAATTAATCAAAACTGCAATCACCTGATTGAGGTTGACTCTTAGAAGACATGAAGTTAACTTTACAGATACTTTTCCTACTGATTCCAAGTCCAATTGCTTGTGTGCATTGACATGCCATGTGTTTATAATTAAACAAAACTTTAGGATTTAACTCATCTATGAGACATTTGATTCTTATGTTACAGTTAGAAGAAAAATTTGATGAGTTCAAGCCTATAGAGGATGTAATTGGAAGTTCAAGGAGTCATTTCACCAAGTCCAAATTCTTGTGCAATGTATTTGCATATTCTTGCATTTCTCCAAATTTCCCTAATTGGATATTTTTCTACTTATTTTCTTCACTATTTTGTTTGATTGTCTACTCCAATAGACATAAACAGATTCAATCCTACATTGTGTGTATATGATTGTGAGATTTAAAACGATCTCAAAACTTTGAGTCATCAATTATGTGAGTGTCCCACACATTTGAGTTATTTAAAGAGTCTTGGTTTAGTGTAAATGATGATTTAATGGTTCATCTCAATGGTATAATAAGTTAGAATCCAAGAAAATTGGAAAGTCAACTGAAGAATATATCAAGAGGATAGTCATGAAATCTATATGATTGATTGGACCATTCATTTACTAACTTATTTAAAGTTGGAAATAATAACATAACATTGCAAACGTCTTTTTGACGTAAATTAAGGGATGAACAGGTTTGACTTTTCCTTCAGTAGGAGAGGGCTCTCTTGGAGAAGTCATATGTGTGTTTATCATTTTTACGGACCTTGAATTTTTATCATTCTACTAGGTTTACTTGAATTATGAAATTTTTAGGTAGGCCAAAATGTGAGAGATTAGAAAGACGCTATTTTGAAGGAATCGCAAAAATTGCGTTTTTCTTCTTCGGTGGGAGAGTGACTTTTATTGGTAAGAGTTATGATTTTTCTAATATTTTTATTGGATTCAAATGGGGGGTACTTCTTATTTACATGTAATATCTTAAGTAAATGAAACATCAAATTATAACATTTACTTAAGGAATGTAAATAAGGTATGTGTTTCAGTTCTACAGAGTGTCTGCTGACTCTTCTAACTGACTGAAGAAGGATCAGTTCATCACAAACTGGTGTCTGTGACAGCTAGGAAGTGGCTGTCGACAGATAGCAACAGACAAAGCAAGGTTTTTCTGGTTCTGAGGGTATCTGTCGACAGCTAGGGAGTGGCTGTCGACAGTTACTGTCAGTTCTGCATTTCTGGGTTCTGGAAGTATGTTACCTGTCGACAGGTAAATGCTGGCTGTCGACAGGTGTGATCTAAACTTCCAGGAATCTTGAAAAACTACCATAGGAAATTCTACCAAGTGTTCCTATGAATCTTTACATGATTGACAACATCAAAAGAGTTTTGTTTCCAGTTCTAAACACCACTTTCCATGAGGGAAACAAGTAGTGCAATAGGGATTATTAGGCATGGAAATCTAAGGAAAGATGACAGCTAGGAGTGCAACACTTCCTGACAACATTTTATTGCTTCTAATAGGATGAGTTTCATAGTGTGCTTGAGTCATAACATAAACTTTAGCTAAAGCATAGTTACAATAAATAGAACAACACATCTATGGTTGTTTCAGTGTGTATACATGGTAAACACTTTAATTATGAAGTTCTTGTGTAGGAATAAGAAGCAAGAATGAAAGAAAGAAGGAATCCTCTAAATTTCATTTCATACTCAATACAATCTATATCCAACTATACTTATCTAGCTAACCTCAGGCTTTCTACCCATCCTCACAGGTTATCCCTAGGTTTATCGAACTAATGCTCTGATACCATTCTGTCACGTCCCGTCATTTAATATAACTATAAATGTCGGAACGTGAACGCATGAGGAATCAAGAGTAAACTTTGAACTATTTGAGCAGAAGAATGCTCAGACTTTACTAAATAAAAATAATTATTCATTGATAGTCTACACGTATTACATGACTCTCTATTTACAATTCAAACTTAAATGCCTTAAAGGTTGGTCTCTCAGCCCACAAATCTTGATTTCCCGCCTTCTAAAACCGTAGATACCTGAAAGAAATAGGATTTGATGAGCTAACTAGCCCAGTAGGATTCAAATTCTCAAATCAAAAGGATTTAGCTATATAATGATCAAGGAAAAAGACTAAACTGATATCACAGAAGAACATGTAAGCATTATCATGGCAGTTAAAATGTTACAGTAGTATTGTAATACAAACATGCTCAGGAATTCACAATGAATCTCATAATTTGGCTCACATATATGTTCACACCAGACAGGTAACATGATGACCATAATCAGACAGTATTTGATGCTATGCCAAACATCCAGATGCCCTTTATCATTCTGTACGGTCAGAAAATGAATTCGGGTGCTCCTCCCAGGACTAGACTAGCCCTATTTGCACAGTAGTTGTCATTTATCATTCCGTACGGTCAGAAAATAAATTCTGGTGCTCCTCCCAGGACTGGACCAGCCCTATTTGCATAGGCATATCAGACAGGTGGGGTCCAAGGACCCAATAAATGTCATCATCATCAATTAATCATATCTCACATAGTGTTCAAGCATTTGAACTCTCAAGACATCAAGTTACATGAACTCAATTACCGAATACAGGAGAATGGACTCAACAGAGTGTCATTCGTAGTTAACAACTTCAAGGATAACTTAAGGTGAGTAAGGTACACCAAGGGAGTAATCTTTGCAATGAAATGACAGTAAACACTAAGACAATTAAGGGGGTAACTTGGTAGGTCAATAGGGTGAAGTTTAAACAAGGATTCACACATGAAAAAGTGCTGAAATCCAAGGCAGGGCAATATCTGTCGACAGATGGCTACAGACAGAGCTTAAGTTTGCTGGCTCTGTGTGTATCTGTCGACAGCAACAATGGATCTGTCGACAGATCCACACAGTCCAGAAACCTGGAGTTCTGGAAGGCATGCGCTTGTCGACAGATTGGGTTGGCTGTCGACAGGTAGCAGTAGAACTTCCAGAAATGACTTCAAATCCATACTAAACACCCTAATTATAGAAATTATAAACCAATGCATGTTTTATATCAAATAGAAGAGTCTAATTGGAGTTCTCACAGTGGTTTATAAGCTAACAATCGAGATGAAACAAGAGACTTATAATTCAAACTTGGCTAGCTAGAAACTAACAAAGTGTAGTACTGAAAGTATAGCCTTGATAGCAATGATTTAATAGAAGATTCCTACATGATGGACACTAAACCACAAAGTGTTTCATGGATCTAAATCAAGACTTGAAATATCAATCATCTAAACCGAAGTCCCTACATGTTCTAATGAGGTTTAGACTTCTACACAACTCTATAACGTGAATCAGTATCAAAAGTGGAAGAAGAACCTTGATCTTCCAGTGGGACAAGGATCTCATCATTTATAATATGAATATGTTTATCACAATTGAGATAGGAACAGGGGAGTTACTGGTATACACATATTCCTTTATCAAGACTTCCTTGCTATAAACGAGAGATAGAACAGAATTAGAGGGAGATGAATCCTACACATGGATGGCTAGGAACCTGCTACCACATGATACTGGAAGAATATCCTTTCCAAACAGAGATTATGTGAACTCAAAGAGTAGCTTCTACAGCCACACACAGACACAATGTAGTGCTAGAGGGGTCATGACACTAGAACACAAATTGGAACATCCAAACAATAGGTTCTAAAGCATGTTCAAGAACATGAGTTAGAGAAGAAAGAAAGAGAATCAAGTCCTACCTAAATTTGAAGGATGTTACTTTCATTCCGATGGTCTCGATGGAACCAAGGTGCAGCTGCCCCCAACAGCTACAGCTCTCACACTTCTGATCAAACAAGGAAAGCAGCAGCTCCAGTAGCTTGCCTCCCACGCAAAGGTGCAAGACTCTTCAGCAAGAGTACTCCAACTGTAGCGAGATTCGCAAGCACTATCAACACGAATAGCAGAAACAGCAGTTCATGCGGCAGCAACTTCCATCAAAACAAAACAACACTCATGGCAGGGTGGCTATCAGGTGCAGCCGCACAGCCCAAAGCAACAGTAGGCACACAAGGGCAGGAGAGAGGTAAGAGCAAGAAGTGGAAGAACTAGTAGTTCTAGCTACACACTAACTGTAAAACCTTGCAAGTATAGTAGCCTCACAACAATAGGAGGGGAATCGGAAAGATGGGTATGAAGGTCACTGAAGTGCTTTTATAGCCTTCAACGCACATCACACACAACAACACGTCGCCCTTGAGGTGTCACAGTAAAATCGATTGGGTTTTACTGGGGACACGTTTCCCATGCAAGCTCCCAAGGCTTTACATATAAGGCATAAGCATGGAAGCTTCTACCATGGGTTGTGGCCTTCTCAACACGTCACACGTAGACAAACCAAAAATCCCCATAAAATCCCTACCGTAATTAAATCAAAATTGGCTGGCCCATTACACTTGATGTAAACATGTTCAAATGGTATCCATTTGTCCTAAAATTTCAACCATAGACTAATTTGATGGTTTTACAAATTATGGATATAGTTTAATTTTTAGAATTTATTTTACAGTAGGTGAAAAATCACCCGAAAAATAGTTGCGTCAACTTAATCTCGAAATCCGTACGTTGAAAAATTCAGATAATTACATTTCTGATATCTCCACATTTTTCTGAAAATTATGATGTTCTCTGATTTTATTTTCGTTACAGTTTTTCAGTGTCATCTTGTGGGAGTGCGCACGTCCAAGTACGACACTGGGGAAACGTTATTAATGCTAAACACTCCCAAATATCAATTACTCAATTTAAGAATAATGGTTAAGTCTATAATCTTATTTTTCAAGTTTGTCAATAAAGAAAAATTTTCGGGGTGTTACAGGAACAGAGAGCTCTTCCCTCAGATTTTGTACACTTTTAAGTACATTTCTGTTTGATAAATTCATTATACATGTAGCTTGTCCTCGATGAGCTGAACCACAAAAAGCAAAAATTATACAGATAAATCATCATGCAAAAATCTTCCTGAAAAATGCAAACAACAAAGATCCCAGCTGCCAAACCATTTGAACCCACCACAACCCCCAGAGCAAACCTGGGTTTAACCAGTCAGCACTGATCCAGGATCTTTGCACAGCCTTGTGGTGCAACCTGCAGGAAACCCTCACTCTCCAGATGAAAGAACAGAAACGAATATACATATTTACACCCAAAAACTTGCATAGTCTTTGTTTTATCTTTTGTATATTGATTTGGGGAGATCCCCCTTGCACAGTATCAGATTGACCCACTTTCATCTGACAGAGAATTTCCCAATAACATGGAGCAAGGGCCGCCCTCTTTGGAGTACTCTTGGCCAAGTTCACCAAGATTCATCTCCTTATTCTCATCCCTACCTGCAAGTAACAGCTTTCCAAGTAAGGTGGCTTGCATCAGAAATCAGAAAGGAGAGATGAACACAGAGCTGTGGAAGATCATATACCTTTTTGGGTACTTCACTATGGTTGCATTGCATGTACATGTGCAAAACCTGTGGTTGTTATGGTTCATAAATCTGTTCACGCCAATACCCAAAATCTGTAAACTTAATAAGCCACACTACTCATGTTGCAGCAACTTATGGTGACACCAGCCAGATGAAATAAGGTTAGAAGGGAAAAAAAAAAAATCAACTGTCATAGGATGACCAGTGCCCAAAAGCTGTTAATGACAGAACTTGTAGCCAATTTTCCTTCATGCACATCATCAGTTCATTAGTGACCTCTAGTTTTCCTGTGTATGTACTTCTTGGACCTGTGTTCTTGCCCTGTAGCACCCATGCCCAAGTGAAAGAAGATAGCAACCATTCTGGCTGGCCCTGTCTGATAAAAGCTTTATATAAAAGGTGAAACATCAAGGGGGTCATAATCCACTCCCCAAGGAGATGGCACTGGGGTAACCAACATGGTGGACGGAAATTTTGATTGTAGGAACGTGTGAAGACCTGTATATATCAGTGCATTCCTGCAGGTCAGCATCACATGTGAGCAAGACCCATTCAGAGTCATCATCCAAATATTTGAGGACCATTGAATTAGCACCGCCAATGTTAAACCGCTTGGCAATCTCTTGTTTTAGCTCCTGGAACCCCCATGTAGGTTGCAATTTGAATCTAATTTTCTCTTTCCCGTATATGGCCTTTACCCTTAGTAGACCACCAGCACACTTCTGACATGAAGGAGACAGACTCCCACAACCATGGTGGTCGCCAAAAGATTTGAGGCTTTGAGACCTAGCCAGAGTCTTGGGTGTCTGCTGAGTTGAATGATACAGCTCTAGTTGGCTATGTGATCTCTTAAGAATGGCACTCTGGTCTTCCTGGGGAACTTCTTCTTTTATTGGAATCTTCAAAGCATCTGAGGACTCCTTTGTTTTACTTGAACAACTATGGCTTGAACCAGAGCTTTGGCTACAAGATGAAGAAAAGGAGTTTGATCCAGAAGCACGAGAGATGAATAGTTCATGCTGCGCATTTGAGGACTCTGGAATATCATCCTGCTTTGGCATGCAAATCGTACTCCTTCCGGTTTCTTTTTGGGTACACAGATCTGAGCCACTGTCTTTTGAAACATTTGAATACAGGGAACTGAGCTGAAAAGAACTATCAACACCCTGGATAGAGTCGATCACCACCTGCAGCTTCCTCAGGGAATGTCCCACTTTCTTGATCTTTCTTGAAGGCCAACGAGTAATACCATGCTGTCTGCATATCCGTTTGAGAGTGGTAGGGCACACTGGAATCGAACAGCATATAATCAATATGGCATTTTAGATGCTGGGTAGAAAAATGTCAAGAATATTTCCCAAGTTAGATGATCACAAAGACAGTTTATGGATTGTGTTTTTTGCTCCCCAAACCAAAATTCAAATGAAATTGTAGCTAAAACAGCAATGTCAAATGAAAATTATCCCACTAGCTACAGCCATTTCAGCAGGCATGGTAAAAGACAAGAATATCTCCTGTACACGCCAACTGGTCTTCAAGATAAGCTAGGCAAAGTATGTTGATAAGGACACTACAATCAAAATTGGATAGTACTAAAATTGCAAAAGATTCCTCCTACAGGCATCTCAAGAAACCTATTCATGATTGATAATATACATTTGGCAGAATTCACTTCTACAATTGGGGCACATGAAGCTTGCGAATTGGCATGAAGATTCCGAAAGCTAAAGTTCCTATAAAGAGACAAAAGAGGTGGAATGCAGCAACCCATCTTGGGATGTGAATAGGAGTAGTCATTGAATAAAATTGAGAAATTGTTGCAACATAGACAGGAGTAGTGACAAATGCCACAACTCCTTAATTTAGAACCCAACAACACAGACAGTAACAAATTAGCTCGTCATGCCAGCATCAAACCTTCAACAGGAAAGCAATCTCTTGGGTGATTCCTCAATTTTTTTACCAAGGAATTTAGCCAGGTATTTATTCCATGTATTCATCATTGATTAAATTTAGTCAAGTGGCATTCATCATGTCCACATTCCAAATTGTGATACATGTGAACCTTATGCATGGGAAAACTGCTTTCCTAATCCTGTCGGACTAGGAAGAACCAAACAATGGCCTTCCCCGACCAAAAACATGGCAGCAACACAACAACCGTATATTGAACTTTGTAGTTTTGCCTTCTTTAAGTTTACTACGCAAGCATTCTGCATAACTTGACTGGAATGAGACAAACAATCCAATATTACTTGGGATCTAAACATGAATTACAAGAAAAAAACACACTGAAGATAAATTGCAAAAGAACCAAGAGTCCGAAGACCCAATAAATTCCGTGAATGTTCAGAAGGAGCCAAGCAGGTACCTACCTCCAATGCTCTTTGCAGCATCTTTTAGGCTTCCAGCAAAGTACTGCTGAAGAACCTGAAAGCTAATCGTCTTCTCCAGTTTTGCACGCTTCTTTTCTGGTACCTTGCTTTTGCTGGAAGAGCTAGGTTCACCACTGAAGGAATCCCCAGATCCAAGCCTATCTTTAGGTGAACCTTGACTGCACTTTGATAGTGCTTTATCTTCAGTGAACTCCATGTCAGCTCTACCCCAGTAATCCGTCACACTGAATCCTTGCACCATCTCCTCCTTAAACTCCAATGATGCACAGGCAGGGAGCAATATGCTCTTCTCCTTTGGTTGGGTCTTCATGACATCTGAAATCCAAGATGTCTCTGGACGAGAGACTCCCATGGCAGGAGCCAAAACTACTGAACTCCTATCTCCACTTCCATTATCTCCGTCCACGTGCCGGCTGAGCCACCCATCTGAAGGCAATTGCTCATTTACTTGCAGAACATTCTCATCTTCTAGCTCCTTCGATGTGACCACCCGCAAGCTCTGGCAAACCTGCTGCATTGTGGTGGACAACAAGCTAAGCATCACCTTCTGTTCTTCACTCTTAATGCAGTCCTTGGGCAAGAAGAATTCTAAGACAAAATCGACCATTCCGGTGTCGACGCTGCGCAGGCGGATGGCCACTGAGGCCTGCAGTCCGAACATCCTGGCATGGTGAGAGAGAGGGTATTCTGTCTTGCAAAATGCAGTGATATCAGATGAAAAGCACGGTTGGTTAGTCATGAATGCTCTGCCGACAACGCCTTGGCCCCTCAGCAAATGGTGCTCAGAGCATGCCTCATGGAAGCTGGAAAGAGATGGGTCGTTCACAAAGCAAGCAGCATCCACAGTGGAGACACAATGCTTGTAGTTCTCCTCCGAATGGCGGCTGCCACTTCGACCTAGCTGGATGCAGGGCATCCAGGTCTGTGCTAGTGGCAGCCCATGAGCATGGCAGATTGCTCTCAGGACTGTAGAGATCTCTGGCAAAGCAGCTAGGTAGGAATCACATTTCATCTGAACCAAAAGAACCCTGCCCTTTTTTCAGAGGAAGAAACTGGACTACAATATCAAAAAAGAAACCTCATTTAACCAAATGAAATTTTCTTCTGAACAGTTGTCAAATACTAACCTTTACCTGTGGAACACTCAATGCTTCCGTGCTGCCCAGATCAACAGCCTGCAATGTCACACTTCACTTAGAATTTCAATGCAGAATTCAGCACAAAATTTCAATGCTCAACACAAACATACTAAGATGAATTTGCATCTCTTTTTCCTTGCAGATAATAGTTTTTCCAGATCAATGGGATAAGACCTTTTCGTGACAATGACATTACCATGATTGATTGTTCATGGGTGCACACCACATCATGTGATGTAAAAGAAGATTAATTTGAAAGACAGCATAAGAAGCCAAAGAACCAAACCACACCTGGAGGGCAGAGCAGATTTGCTCAAGATCAGAACGGTAATTGATCTTCTCAGTGGTCATCACAGCCTCTATGACCCCCAAGCAGGTCCGGCTGCCGCAATCGAATATGGGGAGCGCAAGAGTACCTCGCACATCATAGTGCCGAGCATAGTTTACCCGAGGGTACTCAAATTTGCTGAAGTATCGAACATCTGGAGACCACTCAGGCAGCTTGCCCAGAAAAACCCTCCCCGGCAAGCCGAGTGTTTCGCCGGAGTTCCCCTCGGCCGAGAACTGGTAATCTGCTGAGACATGCCTATAACTCAGAAGCCTGCGACAGTGGGGATTGAGGGAGAAAGGCTGACCATATGTAGTAAGAACCTGTCTGTCTCCTTTTTTGATGGGCACCCATATCTGGACAAGCATATCACCATCTCTATGGGCATCCTTAATCAAAGTAAGGGCTTGGTTTAGCCTCTCTTGCAGTGTAGAAAGAGGGCCTGAGCTGGTCCTCGGCCTAAGGCCCCCACTTGTGCCTGTTCCAGCCTTCCCAGGCTCCTGGCGGGTTGAATAAGGAGGAAAATCTCTGATGAATGAGTTAAGCCGAGTGCCTACCATGTTCCTCCCCATTTCTGCCCCAGCTTGGAGTGGATTCTCGGAAGAAGAGGCCTTTTTGAGATGAGGGCTGCGAGCATCTACTTCATGGCCAGCGTTAAAGACCATGTTCTCCATCTTAAATGGGGGAGACGAGTATGAGGGGCCAAGGGGAGTGGGAGGAGTTGATGCACCTTGTTGCAGGAGGTCTGCAAGGTCTTGAGTTCCAAACCAGGCGTCATCTGCCGACAAGAGCTCGTCCATGAGATCTAAATCGACGGATGCATCTGAGATAATCGCCAGGGTGCTGCTATCTGGGAGGGGGACTGCATGCTCCATTACTCAATAACTTCAGAACTCCATACCAAGCAGACAAGAACACCACAAAAGGAGGCAGAACAGATGCCAAGAGCAAGTGACTGGGGCTTCTCCGATTGCAACTAGAACTATCAGAAAGACCCAAAAAAACCCAGTGTCTGGCTCTAAAAGCTAAAGAATAAAAAGTACCAGAGGAAATTAAACAAACAGGTGATGGATTCCAGGCTCCCCCCTTCAAGACTCCACAATCGCCTCGCCCTGGGGTTAAAAAAAGGGGAGAAGAAGGTACGGAAACAGAACAAAACGATCCAGGTGCGAAAAGAGAAGTGGAAGCAAAGGAGGGGGGGTATGTGGAGTGGGGGCCTCACAAACCCACCACCACCATGATCAGCTGGGCGAGATCAGGACAAAGAACAAGGTAAAAGAAATAGAACAAAGCTCCCAGCTTTTTTTGCCTGAGTCACAGGTGGAACAGCCCCAGAGACTGGTAAGCAGGCACGGATCTGAAGCGAAGCCCAAGGCCAGAAGAGATCGAGAAAGCAATCTCTGATACGAAAGGAGGGGTTAATCCTGCTCAAGAACCCAGCCACCTTCCTCCAGTGCCCGGAGAATACCCACCCCACCCCCCTGCAGAGTGCAGATTCCCCTCTCCGAAGCTTCAGCCTCCAAGGAGAAAGGGAGGGGGGACCTCTGCTGCCGTCCCCACCGTCCGTTCCCGGGTGCCACGGCCTCCTCCGCCCCCGTCTGGACAGGGTTCGTTTGTTCTGTAGCGGGCAGGCGCCCTACCACTGCCTGGGAGTGAGAAGGTCGGCAACGTAGACACCGGCCAAAACAGTGAACTAGAATCTGTGCTTTCTGCCTCCCGCAGCAACCATCATCAGCAGAATCACTCCAGTACGCCCCATGATGGGCCAAGTCAACTCCATGAGAGGACGACGCAGAGAAAGTGGCCTTCCAGAGAGAGAGAGAGAGGTGGAGGAATGGGATTCCAAGGAGGGGGCAGCTGAGCTGAGGCTTATTAGCCGGTAAAAACTGGGTCTTTGCTAGTTTGGCATGGAAGAGCAACCACGCGCAGGGACATGATTCCAGCTTCCCCGGACGCGTGGGAGATATTCTCAAAGATTCTGCGAGATCCCGCGCCGGATTCTATGCAAAGAATCCTCTCTCCTCTTCTGCACCCACACAGATGCATACAGATAATTATGCATATTATTTTAATCTAATTGTGGCGATATCCTGTACGGACGGCAATGTCTGATTAGCATTTAAAATTCCCTAAAATGATGTGATAATTTAAGGGCGTTTTGCAAAAAAAAATATTCCCTATTTTGTCAAGTCTAGTTAAAGAACTTTCTAATAAAACTCCCTACTTGGGAAAGGTGTGTTCTATAACTCTTAATTAGTTCTATGCCCGTGCGATGCACGGTTCGTTGTTAAATATAAAATTTTAAAATATATTTATATATCTTAAAATATGTAATGATATTTTTAAAAATATTTCAGTAATCATATTTTCTTCCTTGACTCGTATGATCTATGCTAGCTTGTTGATCACTCATTCTTTTAATTGAAATACTCACTAATTAGATTATGAAAAAAGAGCATATGAATGGTAAACTATAATGGCTAAAACAAAATAAGTCTGCATGTGAAATCAACACACTTATATATGTCTGCATAGAAGTTTGAAAAAATCAACACACTTAGATATGTAATCTAAAATAATGGCTAAAACAAAATAAGTCAATCAGATTTGTTTAAAACAATTGAAATTAAGATATGTTACAATAACAAATATGAGATGTAAGATTCAAATTTCTGATATTTTTACATGTGAAATATCAAATCAACCCGGTTATTTTCCAACACCATATTTAAAAGCCAAAAAAAAACGGCAAGAAGTTAGCAGCAGGACATTGGAATTGCTACAGTAACTTTTTAAAAATAATATTATTTATGTTATATTTTTATGTTGAAAAATATTTTAAAATAAAAATCTAATGTTATCTAATCAGATTTAAAAAAAAACAAATTAAAAAAAACGTAAAAATGGATAAAGTGTGAATCTACTATTCATTACTGAAGCAAACTACAGTGCTACTGCATGGGCTCCGCGCAGGGAGGGGGGGAGAAGATGGCGGGGCGGAGGGAGGCGGCGATGAGATTCTGGAGGCGGGCGGGGGAGGAGTCGGGAAGCGACGTCGGACGTGGATCTTGGATGGGCGGTGTACTCTTCCACCACGCTCCCAGGAGTCTGCATCTTCCTGTTGCCGTGAGGACTGGTGGAGATGGGGAGGAGACACAGGAGGAACATGCATGAAATGGAGTGGGTGACCTCCCCTACCTGCAGTGGGTCGCCAAGGAGGCCCTGCGGCTGCACCCGCCGACGCCGCTGATGCTTCTGCACAGGGCCAACGCCGACGTCAAGCTCGCCGGCTACGACGTGCCCAAGGGCTCCAACCTGCTGGTAAACGTGTGGGCCATCGCCCGCAACCCAGCGGTGTGGAAGGACCCGTTGGAGTTCCGGCCCGAACTGTTTGCCGATGAGGACGTGGACATGAAGGGCCACGACTTCCGGCTGCTGCCGTTCGGGGCGGGAAAACGGGTGTGCCCCGGTGCGCAGCTGGAGATCAACATGGTGCAGTCCATGCTTGGGCACCTGCTCCACCAGTTCCGGTGCGAGAGAATGAGTAGGGTAGATTTGTTCATAGCCTACCCCTCCATAAATCCCCTATGTGAAGAAATCGGTGTTTGGCAAGAAAGAAATCGGTGTTTGGCAAGAATAATTTTTGGCAAGATAGAAATCGGTGTGAGCAAAATTTTATGGCAGCTGGTTGAGGCTTCCGTGTTTTCAAATTTATGTGCAATATTTAGCAAGATTTAGTATGTCGATTTAATAAGATTTTTGACGGTTTTAGGTAGGAGGACTTACCTTCTTAATAGCTATGTTAAAAGAGGAGATGTATTTGTGAGTTTTTTAAAAAAATCTGAATATTCTGGTGCTGCCACGTGGCAGCACCAAGTTCCATATCTCAGTTTGAGCGGGAAACAAAACAATTCTGGTGCTGCCACGTGTACGTCTAAGACTGAGTTTTATAATAATAGTATAGATATATGTCTAATGTTTAAAATGATAAGATATTGTATATTCAGATTTTTTTATATAAAATATTTTAATTTATGTCTAAATAAACGTCAATTCTCTTAATTTTTCTCTTTAAAAAAGTTAAGAATATATCACTTTTTTACGACATGTAAGGCACTCGCCTCTCGGCACTCGGCGATCGACACCCGACGACCGACCTCGGTCGACGGCCAATGTCCGACAGTCAGTGATCGGCGGCTTGCACCCTACGGTTTGGCAGTCGGCGCCTAACTAGCCGAAAATCGGCGCCTGACGGTCCGATGGTCGGCGTTTGACACCCGACGATCCAACGGTCGGCGACCAACGATCCAGTTGTCAGTTAGTCGGGGACCGACTGCTAGGCGCCAGGCGCCGAGCACCGACCTCCTGACGTTGGGTGCCGACCATCAAGTGTCAAGTGCCGACCATCAGATGCTGACTGTCAATTGCCGAGATATATCTCATTATCTTCGTATGTTATTTAAATTAGTTATCAAATAACTCTTTTTTCAAATCTTAATATACTTAAGTACTTTTTAAATTTCAGAATTAGAGATTAGATGATGAATTAGATTTTATATATTTAAATAAGTGTTATAAAACACACTTTAGTGTGAAAAGAATTTTTACAGTGTTTTGCGAGCTCTATCTCCTAGTCCTCTGCGTCAAATCTCTCCTCCATTTGTTGTATCCTCTCCGGTTCAAATTTCTTAAGATGATATAACAACTAAGTGAGACCTAAAATCTATTCATGGTGATATAAAGTTTAGTTCAGTTGTTGAACTCTCTAAAGCTTCAAATATATTCATACTTGGAGATGCTGGAGTATTTCAATCAGAGGTGTTAGATTAAGATAGTGTTTGATAACACTTAAGTCTTAAGTCTGAAATCTTATTTTGCATCTATTTTTTAAATCTGAAACAAGTACATAATATATATAAGACATTCATTAAAAATATTTGTAATTAACTTAAATAATATCTGAATTAATATATGAAAGGCGGTCGACGATTTGAATCTGCTCGTCAACCGTCAAAATTTAGTGACCAAAGAATTCATCGATCATCGACGAAGTCGTTAGATTTCAGCCGCCAATGGAGTCGCCAAAATCCAACAATTAATCACCGACGAACTTCACCAGAATCCAGCAACTCGTTGGTCTCCAACTACTGGATTCCGGTGTTCTGAGACTACCGTGGGTTGAGAAAGTTGAGGGTCTTAAAAAATAGATTTTCTCTAGCGTAAAAATTAAGTCGTTTTTTAAGTGATGAAATCGTCATATGTTTTATCAAACAATTTAAAATCTTAAAAAATAATTATTTCAGACATTAAATATCTATTAAGTGTTATCAAATAAATCCTAAAAAATAGAAGATGATGAATTTGAATGCTGCTCTCAACCTTTGTCCTCGAGTTATTCTTCGACATACATATTCTTGAGATCAGTCATCTATGAAGTTCTGAAAGTCTGGTCTCATCTCGGTTCAAATATATAATCTTTGCCACTTGGTATATATACTTCCTTACATTTCCTTTTTTTATGTTGTTTTTCATGCTTAGCCTAAGCCACACGTATAGAACTTATGGCCCTTGTTTTCAGCTTACTTCATTAATAAATTGGCCGAATTATACCCTTCAAATTACAGAGAAAAAAAAACAAAGTAAAAGTTATTTATTTTAGAAAATTGAATAAATCCTATTTAGTTATTCGGGTAAACTTATCATAATTTACTTCATTTTTATGAACTTATTATCTTTATAAGAAGTTTTTTGTAAGATTAAGAACCCTCTTAGATTTTCTTACCCTATCTTATTCTAATCCACCTTAGTTGCTTATCTAAAAGCTCTTAACAAGTGGGAAGCCATTTAATTGGGAGAATATTTATTTTATTTACCTTCCAACGATGTGGTTAATTAGATAACGCCGTTAACCAGTTAATTTTTTAACCAATTGAGATGTTACCAGTTTTTTGATATAAACTAATGACTGCTTAACATATTATTAATAGTCACAATGTTGGAGGGGTTATAACGAGTTAAAAAAAAAAATCTTCAAAATTGTTGCATCAAAGAAGACAACTTGCACTATCTTAATATTGTTCTTAGTAATTAAGATAATGGCCCATCTCCATCACCCTCTAATCCCTCTTTAATAACTCTCATCAAATATTACCAGTTAAACAAGATCCCCACGAGGAATCACTTTCCGAATCTGCCAACCATTCTTTAAATTATTAATTTATTTATTTTTTAAAAAAAAAAGAGAAGAAAACTAGCTGCCTTCTCCAGCTGCCCCACCTCTTTAACCATATAAAAAAAGGGTTAATAAACTAATAAGACCATGGTTTGTCCGCATTACTACATGGTTGCGTCCTACTCATCGACATGTGTACGCTGACGCCAGCAGCCGTAAACAACTAAGCTACGACCGTTCCAAAATGTGGTCTTCCGACGTCACCTCCCGATACTGGATTTTGATTGGACGAGGGTCGCGGCAGCCCACACCAATGGCGGTTTTTTCCGTTTATTTAATGATGACGTGGGGGCGAAGGGGTACGTGCGGGGCCCACCACACGGAAGCGTTTGTGGTTGGGGGTTCGTGACGGGGCCGTTTTTATCGGGTTTTTTTAGCCTTTTTAGGGTTAAAAAATAGGCCGGATGACGTGGTGGTGGGGAGCCGCGGGCCGGAGAGCGCACCCGCGGGAATAACGATACCTTTGTCTGCTGTCGCGTTCGGGAGAGACCATATTATTGGGGGGGGGAAAAATTTTTGTCCTAATTATAAGTTGGAAATTTTATTAAATAACTTATTTAACTCCACTTTTAACACACCAACATAGATGCACCAGTAACTCCCTCCTTTCTATAGTGGCATCCATGTTTTTGTTGTCAGATGTTAATAAAGGGCATAGGTTTATGTGAGCCCAGGTTTAAAGAATGGATGATGTATATAGTTTTATCTTAATAAGTCGAGAGATTATTTTCAATTTCAAATTCGTAATCTAAGAATAATCTTACTCTTATCAAATGTTTTTGTTGTCAAATGTTACTATGTTATAGATATAGATTGGTTGTGTTGGCATGGAAGATGTGGATAAGTAATAATATATAGGGCGAGATTTGGAGGGTTAAGTCACGGAGTCTGACAAATTTAAGTAAAAAATTGTGATCCCTACACATAACTCGAGTTTTGACGCAAAGATAAACTAATATTTTTGGCAACAAATTGGAGTCAGCTTTAAAACAAGTGTTAATAAATTAATATCCTACTAGTATAAGTAGGTAATTTTTATTGGATTCTATTTTCTAACGCCAAATATGACTTAACAAATAAAAATATATCACATCACTATTTTGAAAGTAAATATGTAGCTGACACTTCTTTATCTGACACTGTACGCCCAGATACATGTGTCTTGATATGTTAAATTTGATATTAGAAAATAGTGTTAAAATTATTTTTCTTATAAATTTGATGAATATTAAGATATCACACTTTTATCTCTCTTTTTTGGCTCGTTCATCTCAATCATGGTCGAAAGAAATTAAATTTGTACTCCTGAATCAAGTTTAATCTCCCTTTTTCTACATTTTTTTAAAAATTTTGGATAGAAGCCAAAAAAGGGGGTGACAAATTGTGGTTCAAAAAAATGGCCTTATAATATTGAGTAAAATTTGTTGCATGCTTATATTATTGCACACCTTGGACACATACTGGATTTTTATTTTATATTTTTTAAAAATATAAAGAATGAGAAAATGGGCCGATCAAATCCAACCCATTAAAGACATTTGATCTTCATCTTTTTCCCCTGAAATTGTCCAATCGTGATTTGAAGTGTCATCATAATTTTTAAAAAAATAATAACTAATATCCATAGACCAGGAGGATCTTCTACACCCCTCAATGTGCTACTATAGAAGTCTTTGGGTTATTTTTTTCTACTTTATTTATCAAAACTTAAACTAATACCCATGTTATTCTCCCATGTGATTATTTAATGAGCTCACAGGACAAGAAAGCAGATCATTGAACGGGAATCCAGGAACAACAGTTCTCGCTTTCCTGTTCATGGATGCAAAGTGTTCCCTATTATACAAAACAAAAGGGATGATAGTTGATGGCTAAAACCCTACCTCATAAAAACTCTATTTTACATCTAAGGATGTTAAAAATATATGTAAATTCGATTACTTATGTCACCCGATCCACGATGAGTCAGATAATATTTACATAATCGAATATATATAGGACAAATTAATTAGAAGTCTCTGACTGTAAAAGAAAAGTTATTACTGTAACAAAATCTAACGTATACTGTAACAGATGATAACACTTACTGTAATGAGTTATAACTCTGTTATGGACTAATAAATAAGTCAAAAATCTGATAGGGACTCCAAATTAATTTATCCTATATATTATTTAATATTTAGGTCAGTGAGTGGTTAGTGCATTTGAATTCATATCCGATCGAAATTTATTTTCAATAAATAATAAATTAATAATTTATTTTTTACAAATTTATGTATTCCATCTTCCCTTCTAAACTTTAACGACAATTCACTGTCCCTAGACCCAACACGTTGTCGACCTTCTCTTGTAAAAAAAAAAGTTATAAAAAATATCTTATTTAATTTCACTTTTAGAATTGAAAATTTCACATAATAATTTGACCTTCAACTTTATTAGAATTCATCTTTTTATAAGATGAAAATAGATATCTGCATGAAAATCCATACTTGTGAAGGATATAACTATATTCATGCCCGTGAAAATAATAGGATACTATCTGGGTTCAACCCGAATCTAATCTATCTACATCTCTAACTACATCCTATGCTTGTTGCAGTTCTGTAGTCATTTTGTGGTTTCTTGTTCTAAGTTGCAAGTGCTGGGTACAAGCAAAGGCAAATGTAGAGAAAGGAGACCTCCACCATTGTCAAAATCTTTTACCACTCAGCATCCATTTTGATATATCAATATGGAAGTGGACATTAGGCATGTCATGCTTAGGCAATGCTTTTTGTATAATATTTTGATGAATGGCAGTAAAAGCAACACAAAACTCCATAACATCATCATCTCTCTTAGTCACTTTTCCTCCTAATGACATGTTCAGCAACATATAATAACATTATGAGCATGCCAAGTGAACATTGTTAGAAGATGCTGCTAGTACTTCCTAACTTAAAATATTCTGCAGAAGGCAGATCAAGTTCTGCAGCTATTTGAGGTGGCAGCTGGGCCACCATGGAGTCTGGTTACCCTAGACTCCTTTTTTTCTTTTTTCTTATATCTCTAGGAGTAGAGATTCTTTGACATTTGAACACCAAGAGTATAAAATAGTACCCTCATGCATGTAAGTTACCATATAAAATTACCCCTTGCTTTACAACAAAAACCTTTTCACAACTTTATTCCTCCTAACATAGTCTAGGTCATGCAACTTGTCTAACAAGGGTGTACTTTCCTATGAAGCTTACAAGCTATTTCCCCTAAGAGAATGTGTGTGATTCCTTGTTATGCTATCTTCTTACTTTACTTTTTTTTCCTCTTTGGCAACATGGGTATATAGAATGAGGATCCTATCTTTTGTAACTCCAACAGCTGGCCAACTTGGACCTCTATTGGCCAAGTGTATGATGGGTTCTTCCTCATGGATTATCTACTAAAGCCTTGTCTTTCATCAAATAGGTCAGTGAAGAAGACAAATTATTGAAACTCAAATCCCCTGTAATTTGGTTAAGGATGTCATCTCCTGGACACAAGCTAGACCAATTGTCAATATTCTCATGAAATGTATTGTCTCCTTCAAAACAACATTTATTGGTTTCCCAATGGCTTGGGCCACTGGGTTATTCCAACCAAAACAAAAAAAAATCAACTGATTTTGATGAATGATATTGGATACCAAACATAAGAAGAGGTGCCAAGTGAATGGAACACAATGATCACTCTTTTTTTTTTTTAAATGGCCCTGTCATCCACACACTTCTTTGACCCTCAAACCATTTAAATAATTGTTTGTTGGCAAAATATCCATCAATTGCTTCCTCTATATCCTGTTTAAGTAGGGAACACTTGCCAAATTTTTAGCTTTGGTCATGTAGGATTAATGGCAAACAAGCAGGGAGTGGTACTCCACCACATCAACCCCCTGCCTCTGTTGTGGGGAACCCCAGCCCTAGGCCATCAGACTAGCCTTTCAACCACAAGGACTTGGAATAAGGCAGATAAGAGAGCTAATAAGTAGTTGGAAAAGGGGATTTTAATCCATATAACTTCTTATATCCATGACTAATCTCTTCAATATGGGTGTTCGTTTATCAGTTGTCACAAGTTACACATGTATTTGCTAAACACCCTTTTTAAGACTTTTATTGTCAACATCTAAGAGGCTTCTTCTTAATGATATAGGAAGCTCCTCTAAATAACCTGAGATTCTGAGCAGTTATGTAGAGTCAGAGGGGTCTAAGTACAAATAGAAAAGAAGATGTGGATTCAAAACTAAAAATCCCAAGAAAAAAATCTACCCAAGGCTGGATTCCCATGTGAGATCTCCCTTTTTTCTTATCCTCTTGAGTAATGACATGGGTGGTGCAAAGTAGCTAATTGTGTTGGATACAAGATGAACACCTCTATTGATAGGGTAAGATTGGAGGGGGGGAGAAAGGTAGGGCTTAAAATAAGATTGGGGGAGTCACTAAGAACTTCAAAGGTCAAATACATGTCGACATGCTTGAGCACAACAATGTGCTAAGTCAGGTCTTCTTCATTTAGAACTAGGGCTTTCTCCATTTCTTAAAATTAAGGCAATATGTCGTAGTTAATTTATCAAATAAGGTCAAACCTGTAGCCCAAGAGGCAAGAAAGAAAGGTAGAATTGTTTCTATTATTTTTTAGCATGGAGTAGAGGTTCTTGATTGAGGGGTATTATCTTTGGGTTAATCCATATTTAGTTCGAAATTTATTCAGGTCTTGTGCTTTGATTGGGAGAATAAGGCTAATCAAGTCATGTCTAAGTGTTAAGTAAGGATTGATGTGAAATTGTTGCCAATCTAATAAGATCCTTAAGAGCACCTCATTAATAGAACAGATTAGTTAGCAGTAACTCATATTAGTTTGCGAGTGAGTATCTTAAGAAAAATTAATATTCTTTTTTTTCCTTCAAAAGAAGAAAATACAGTTGTCTAATGCCTACACAAATGTCTACATATGCTTCATAAGCAAGATTGGAATAAATGTTCTTGATCATGAGAGGTATTGAGAAGAGGCAGCATGACATCTTCTCTTTTATTCTCACTCACTCTCACACACAATAACAGAAAGGACAACAACTGAAAAGTGGGTTGTTTGGGGAATCTATCCCATTCAATATGTGGATGAGAAACACTTTTTACTTGTGAAATCTGTAGAAAGTTACTCGGACACGTCACATAATTGGTCGGATGTTCGGATTCTACACGCCACTAAAATGGGGGGAAGGTGTCCGACCAATTAATGACACGTAGACAATATTTTTGCTCGTTTCATGAGTAGAAAGTGTTTCTCTATATGAATTTCATGGTGGGTTCTTTTTCACTCTTTTCCCTTGAGTGGGAGGTAGGTAGGATTCGAAGAGGGAAATTTAAGTTATGGTCTGATGGATGACTTCAATCCGACCATCACATCAAAACCTTCTAATCCTCTAGACCATTGTAGATGATATTGTTCAAAGAATTTTGGACACGGTTTCCATTGGAATTGTTTCTTTCCTTAATTATGTTTCTCCATTATGAGAGTAGTATTTAGTGCAAGTATCTTTTTGTATTATTGACATCAAAGCTCTTGTTGAGTTGGCAGGTTGGCTGACGTCACGACAATCCGCGATGGTTTGCAGTGATCGACAACAACTAATAGTAGTCACTCGTAGCTAAAAGTTTGTATTTATGATATGAAAGTTTGGATTTATGAGGCCAAAATAATTACTATTGAAAGTCCAATAAGTATTGTAAATCTTAGGGGAGTATTTATGAGTTGCAAATTATTACTATTAAAAGTCCAATGTATATTTTTAAATCTTAATAGTAGTATTTCTCAATCTTAAGGGAGTACTTATGGGTTCAAAGTCAATTCTTTTTAAGCCCAACCTGCCACCAATCGCTGCCATTGATCGCCATCTAGAGTTATTGATCGCCCTCGTTCTCCACTACCACCTTAATTATGCGAGTTTTGTTTGTCACATCATGTTAACAAGAATGTGACATGACCCAATAGATAGTTCTAAGAAGGCTCTTGCAACAAGATTTTCTGTTATGAGAGACTTGATTTTTGATAACTTTTCAAGTTCAAATCAAAATCTCTAATTCAGAACCATGGAACACAGAATTAGCCTATCTAGATCAGGATCGGCCAATTCCACATATCAAATCGGCCTAGATTGACCCGATTATAAGGTGTATCCTAGATAGTAGAAATTCCAATCGAATTGATCCAGATCAACTTGGATCTGCCCTATCCCAAGCCAATCTGACCAATTCTACCACACAAATTTTATATATGTACCTTGTCATATATATATATATATATATATATATGTGTGGTGTGTGTGTGTGATAATGTACATTCAATAATAATATTATATAGTTAATATATATATAGGAATTGTTTAGTAATATGATATACACAAATATAATATTATTATGGTGTACATTTAAAAGATAGTATGTGATTACATATATATATAGTGCATACATATATGATATGTACATTTATTTAAATATGATTACATATATCATAGTTACATATGTATAAACAAATGACATCTGTCCTTTTGTTTTGTAAATTAATTTTTCTTTCTAAAAATGTGTGTGTGTGTGTCCTCTTGTTTTGTAAATTAAATTTGTCTTTCAAAAATGTGTGTGTAATGTAGATCGGCCAAACTTTCAGTGATATAACTTATTTAATACCTTGAAAAACTAATCTATGAAAATATTTTACCTAAAATTTATGAATTTTGGCATCATCGATGAGATCTCATAGATTATTTTCCTCAATTTCTCATTCATGTAGAATTTTCATGAGCAAGACTATAATTTTTGCTCTCATACCTATTATTTGACGTTCGAAACTCGATAGTTGGCACCTTATGCCCTGCGGCCGGTGCCTAACGTTCGACAGTCGATGACAGACACTCGTTGTTCGGTGCCCAATGGTCGACGTCTGGAGCCCTTCGACCGACGGCAACCGATAGTGACAGGTAATAACAACGGTCGTCGGGGATCAACAGTTGATGGCACTGACGACTGGTGGCAATAATAGTCGATGCCCAGTGCCCAACGATTAGTTGTCAATGGCCATTGCTCGACATTTGACGCTCGATGCCCGAGGGCCTATGACCGACCGCTAATAGCCAATGTCGGCAGCCTGCGATTGGCAGCGGTACTGATGGTCAGTGAAGACTGATGCCGATGCTGGCGATGGCATGGACAGTCGATGACCAACGTCTGACACGGCAACCAATGTCAACAGCTTGCGTCGACCTCGAGATAATAGACATCAATTAAGATTTATCAAACGTCAATTGAGCCTACAACCGTTGTGTTCGAGATTTTTAAATATTTAAAAAAAAATAGAAATCATTTTATTGTAAAAAAACCAAAAAATTCAAGAAAATTATTTATGTGGGTACCAAAAGGGTAATTATACTTTTTATTTTCCTGTAAATGTTCTTCTTGAAAAAAAAAAATTTGAACCAAACAGACACTAAACTGCATCCCCCAACCACCTCCTCCCCCAATACCCCTCCAACCCACACCCAAAAAGGAAAAAAAACCCTAATCCCATCAAAGGTTCAAATCTCTCCATTTCCTTATAAGATTTTTACCGAAGCTCGATCATATTTATAGCCAAGTTTGATAACAGGATTTGAAGTGTTATTTCCTATTTATCATTAATAATAAGTAAGAGAGTGATTGGAAAATTGAGATAGACTATCTAAGATTTATCCATAATAAACTTAGATAACGTGTGATAATTTTGTTCCGCCGCCCTTTCATCATTAATTAATTTTTTTAATAATAATATGGAGGCAGAAGTTTAAACTCAGATCTTAAATATACATATTAGAAAGTCTTAACTGCTGAACCACTTCTTATGTATCACCACTAATAAAGTTATAGTCTCATTATAACTCTAACTCATTAAATCAAAAAGTGAAATAAAGAGGGGTAACATATACATGAGTAGCATGTCCGTAAAAGAAGTCAAAGAAACGAATAAAAGCCACATAACCCTGCTAAATTTCTTTTTCAATGACATGTCCAAAAGTTATTCACCTATCCATCGGCAATTGGTAGGGTAGAATTAGTTAGATTTATCCTCTTTTGTGGTTAAACCATCTAACATATCAAACTACGATAGGACTTACTTGAAAAATCAAACTTATCAAAATGAGAAATACTTAATGCCCTCTAAGAAAAGACAATAAAAATGATGTAGATATTTTTCAAACAATCATATTAGTTCAGAGAAAGAGAAAAAAAAAATCTTATCAAAATTTTAACTAATAAAATTAATTAGAAGATAATCCACATCATTTTTATTCTCTTATCAAAATTTTATATGCTCACCAAAATGGGCTTACCGAACTCAGACCATTCATCACAAAGTCCCCCGGCACCACCACAAGAGCCATTATTTCTCGTCCACATCCCCCCGGGGAGATCCAAATATCTTCGCCCGGCGAGGCCTGCCATTGGCCGCAGCAGCGCCGCCGGGGCCAGCTTAGCAACACGCCAACTGGCGATGCCTCTGTTGCTCAATTATTTCAGAAGAGGGGGTGGCGACGGCAGCTTTAAAAAGACCCAAAGAAAGGCTCCCCCTTCTTCACACACACATACACACAAACACCACTCGTGCTCACCCTGCTGCTGCCTGCTGGGGAACGATGGCAAGGTGCTGTTCTTCGCCACCCACGCCTCTCTGCGGAAGGTGAGTCCTCACGTAGATTAGTTTGTGTCCACGCCCCCCGCCCCCCTGGTCCGCTTCTAATTGAGCATACAGACGTGTGTGTTTGATATGTGCTTCTCTATTGTGCTGCTGCTGCTGCTGCCTGTTTGGATCCCACGTCGATGGCTCCTCTGGTGCGCAGTGGATGGAGAGCACATTTAACTATTTTCCTTCTGGGTGTTGCTCATCATTCAAGATCGCATCTTTTCTAGCTTGCCATCAACATAGTTCTGTGGAAGTATGGATAGCAAAATCGGCCGACTCCGCTCCGAATCAGTGACTCGGAGCGGAATCGGCCCCAACTTGGGGGGGGACCACCCACCCACGGGACTAGATGTATAATCTCCACTGCACGACTCGGCACGACTCAGCCTTACTCCGGCCCGACTCGGGTCGGGATCGACTGGGGCCGACCCAACCACCCGACCCGACTCTGCCATCCTTGTGTGGAAGAGGGAGAGAGCGTGACATGTTGGACTCCCTCCCTCAGCCATCAACAACGCCGCGCGTGGGCGCGCAAACAATGGATAAAGAGGGCTCACATACACATAAGGAACCACATGGGATGAACACCAAGAGCCCCATTATACAAAAAAGCTATAACTTTTAACTGCTATTATAGGAGACCAACACCACAGAGACCCAATGGACGCCTGCACAGATCGGGGTATGGTTATGCAGTCATGAAATGGGTAGTCCATATACAAGTTATAAATAAAAATTTATTGTCACCAGAGACCTTCCCTTTTGAAGAGAGAGAGAGAGACTGTAGTCACTGCATAATAGACAGCAGTTTATTACATCGACTCAGGAATTAAGACAAACGTTTACTGAGACGAGGGACTCGGGTTTGGGACGCTGAGATTTTACCATCTGCTTGCGATTTGACACGGGGCCTCTCCAATTCCAAATGCTCCATTGCTAGCTAGCCAAACTAACCACCATGTAGACAGAGGAAGGAAGATCTTTCACATGCTGGGCTTGACGTTGAGGCGGGTTGCCAGCTTCTGACCCAGAGGCTTGTCGCACTGCAATGGTAACCATGCAAGTCTTATCAGATTTCCTCTCTTGTTACTTTTAACCCCTTCTTTCTTTTTCCCGGTGGGCGGACATAGAAGAACGAAGACTACGAAGACTCACCTGTGACCAGTATGAAATCCAAATGCTGCGGATTTCATGGGTAACCCTGGAATCAGAGAGCGCATCGATCCAACGCTTGATGAAACGCTCTTGCCTGCAAAGGAAATGACAAAGGATAAGCACAATGGTTGGTGGGTGAAAAAGAACTCATAACACAAGGTCTGTAGGAAATCAGGATTGTGGGGGCATCGGGAGGGAAATACCTGTCAGGGGGGAAGGAACGGTACCTCTCCCCAGGCTGTTTGAAATTGTTTTCCTTGAAAATGACACACTGCATTCAACAGAAAGCTCATGTGAAACTGGCAGGCCGCATCGCATAATCTTTTAACACAGGCAGGCACAGCATCCAGTTCAATGGGATCTCACCTTCTCACGTCTCCCGTTGAGGATAGGGGGAGGAATGGGATACTGTTCAGCATGTCGGGCAGGGTCATACCTTGAGGGGAAGTAATTCACCTGGAGAACAGACACATTAGATCATAGCAATGCCATCATTGACATGAAACCTGAGAGATGTCAAACTATACAGTATAATATACCTCCTCATCTCTGTGCATGAAATTCATAAAACCTTCATGGTGGTTGTTGTGGTGAGCACATTTGGGTGCATTTGCTGGGAGCATCAAGTAGTTTGGCCCCAGGCGGTGTCTCTGAGTATCAGCATAGGAGAAGATCCTAGTCTGTAGGAGCTTATCATCTGAGTAATAGATTCCAGGGACAATGATAGCTGGGCAGAAAGCAAGCTGCTCATTCTCTGCAAAGAAGTTATCGATGTTCTTGTTCAAGACCATACGCCCAACTGGCTGGAGAGGCAAGATATCTTCAGGCCATGTCTTCGTGACATCAAGTGGGTCAAAATCAAACCTATCCTCATGATCAGGATCCATTATCTGAATATAAAGTTTCCACTCAGGGTAGGCTCCAGCAGCAATTGCATCATACAGATCCTGAGTGGCATGACTGTGGTTGCTGCCTCCAACCACAGCAGCCTCATCATCCAAGAGAGACTTCACTCCACATGTGGGTTTCCAGTGGAATTTCACATAATGGGCCTTGCCTTCCTTGTTGATGAGTGTGTAAGTGTGTACACCAGAACCATCCATATGCCTGTAGTCCACAGGAATACCAATATCATCAAAGAGGAATGTAAACATATGCAGACTCTCCGGGTGGTGAGAGAAGAAGTCGAGGATCCTCCAGTTCTCTTGGATGTGGTTCTTAGGGTTTGGCTTCAAAGCATGGACCATGTCTGGGAACTTAATGCCATCACGGATAAAAAATACTGGGAAGTTATTTCCCACTAGATCAAAGTTACCCTGAAATCATAAAATGAACTCAACAGTGATCAGTAAGCATGAATTTCAAAAATTTATTTCAAACTCATATTTTAATTTTCAAACAGAAATCTGGACACTACAGTGAGACTCGAGTCAAACAACGAAAGCACTTCTCAGAAACTGAAGGGTGAAGTGGCTCTCATCCAAAACTGTCCACTGCAGAGTTATATTAAGAGAGAATATCAAGTATATTTTGAAAGCAAATACCAAGTTCAGTTTCATCACTTTCCCCGATGACGATGCAATTTCAATTATTCGAGTTTCAAGAGAAAAGAGGAAGGGTTATTTTCAGTACCTCTCTCGTGTAGAACTTCACAGCAAAACCTCTTGGGTCTCTCAAAGTTTCAGGACTCCCCCTTTCGTGAATAACGGTTGAGAAGCGAACAATCACAGGGGTCTGGACACCTGGTGCCCGCAGAAAGTCAGCACAGGTGAGATGAGAAATGTCATGGGTGACTTCAAAGAAGCCCTTGGCACTAGCTCCCCTGGCATGGACAACACGCTCAGGAATGCGCTCCCGATCAAATTGTGCAAGCTTTTCAAGCAAATGGTAATCCTCAAGGAGTATAGGTCCTGGCCATCAAGTAACAATCCAACACCATTATTCATCACATATCACTTCAGCAATGAAATTTTTATTTGCTATTGCGAGCAGTCTCCGAACTTTCTGAACTAATGAACACAATTATTTGTTGATATGAGGGTTATAATTTCTAGGAAAAACCATTGAAACAAGCTGTACATGTTGGAGGAACAAAATTACCACAGCCTCACAGGATCCATTCAGAGATTGCCAAAACTCAGGATCCCCAGCTCTTTTCCTCAAAGCGAAAGCAATGACAGATAACCACAGAAACACTATGTATCATCAATCATGAGACTATCTCCTTGGAATCCTGAGACAACTCCTTAACCTACTATGTGAAGCATCTAAACTTACTATTCATTTTTCTTCTCATATATGTGTACATGAAGATAAATGAAACTAATCATGTGAACAAGAAGTTTAAGTTTACTTTTCCACTAGGGATTACATAGAACCACCAAATTCTACAAATGTTTGAAAAAAAGAATCAGACAATGATTCCACCATATTGAAAAAAAATACCAAATAGGAAAAACATAAAAGAAGAAACAGAATTTGCCTGGTCCTAAGAAAAGTTTTGGGAGCATGATTTGAACAGAAACACATAGGCAGTGCCAGATGTTGGCCATCGAGATTTCGACTGCATCAGGAAGTTCTTTTCAAAGTAACAGGATCCTAAATGGTGTAAAGCAAAAGTAGACTTTTTATTGGGACCATGGTTTGATATCAATGTTTTGCCAGGTGGTTTCACTAATGGAAAGCTGAAAGTATAACAATTTCAGGACATAATGTGAAGGTGATCAATGGTTCTGAAAAGACAGGTTGTTGGACAGGATTATCCATCCGTGAACACTCTTATCTTCAGCATTTGAGGTGTTCCTATGACCAATCCCATGAGACAATCGATTTTGTGCACAATGAAAGTAACATTAATATTCCTACGAAACTGCCACCTTAGGCATGCCTAGAGATAGCAAAACTATAGATAAAAGACCTCTTGAGGAAGGTTTGACAACCATTCCCCAAAATAAGAATAGCTGAGATATATTTTACAGGAAATACAAGAGATAATGGAATAGAATGTGCGCTTTGCTAATTAAGAAAAGGGTATATAAAATGAAATTCGGTGCAGGGCCATGTTACTTGGCCACTTAAACGGAGATAGTGGCATAAATAAACAACTGACAAAACTTTTCCAGTGTTATATATGCTGCTCTAACAATCAGTGTCAAGACACGGTCGCATGGTTACATAATTACCAACATCATAAAGCTTTAACCCACCAGTACACATGTTCTTCATTGTGAAGCCTTGTTCATCAGTTCCCAAGTCAAACTTAAGCATCTTGAAAGGAGCATTCATTATAGCTGTGGTCTATAATAGGCTGTCAATCAAATGCCAACGGCCCTAGCGGTTACTAGATAACTATCCGCTCATCATTGGATATATGCACAGTTGAAGCTCTCCAACATGAAGATTATGCCACAGAGATAGTCTATCAAATCCCCAGCATGATTTTACGTATATGTTTTCCAAAGGTGAGATATGATAGTATCAATTACGGTGTGTTTCCTGAGCTGATTATTAAAAGGCCAATCATGCTGAATAATCAACTAGTTCCCCACCCAAAACAGTCTCTAAATCTTAGTCATAATTATGCATTTTTAGGGTGGATGGTTTTACAAAAGCAATAATAATTCACAAAACAGAAACTAAGAATATGCTTCTCCAACTCTGCGTCAAGTTATTTCCTACAAAATCTGGTTCTTTCAAATTCCAATAAACATGTAAGCTTTTTATTGTCTTCCTTTTTCATTCTTTTTCTTTGGCAAATTCTACAGCTTGCTTGACTGGGTTATTAACTGCCCCTCCCCCCATCGGAGTTTAAAAAAAGGTTCATTCATCCTTTTCAATTGTTGAGCATAATCATTTCCAAAGGATGACAATTTTACTTAGTATGATAGATAGAAAGTCAACCTAGAATGAAACATCATCATCTCCACTGTTGTAGAAAGGGACCTGTGAGTAAAAGAATGTCCTTTGGACATGAAGCACTAAAGCAGAACAGGGTAAAGATTACCCTACTCTCTGCATATTCTGCAACAGACAAGTAACAAGATTTTCTTTTCCACCTCCATCAACCATTTTAAGGCATCATACTGAACCATCTTATGGGCCATTAATTATGTAACAGGTTCAACAAAACAACGAGGTGCTAGAAGAGTTTACTTAAGTGTTTTTGATCGAGGGAATTTTGTCAAAGGCTAGGAGCAGATTCTGTAAGGTGGTCCAAGTTTAAAAAATGGTTAAGACCACTACTATTCTCATGGTACGACTATCATTCTTGAAACTCATGAAAGAATTAGTTCTTGCAGTTAAAAAAAAAAAAAAAAATGATGAGCCAAACAAAGTAGTTGGTAATATCATATTCATCAGCAAACACCCCAAGCCATAAGAAAGTAAGCACACACAACAAATTGAAACCCAAGGCCTTCAACAGCAAGATACCGATTGATGCAAGAAAGGGACTGCGAGCACTATTCCAAAAAGGCTAGTATAATGCTTAAAACATATCAAGCTCTTCGAGAAAGGAAGACTCTAAGATTCAAAAAAGAATGAGAGAGAGAGAGAGAGGAAAGGGAAACCAGGATCCAGAGGTTGAAGGCGACTGAAGCATGCAACGTAAGTTTAAAGGTTCAAATCCGATAACGAGGTTTGGGAAGTACCCCTGGGCCCAACAGTGAGCGAATTGTTGTTGTTCCAGACGGGTGCCCGGAGTTGGTGGTCCAGAAGGGCGAGTTGAAGGCGCTCGACGGACGATGCTGAACAAGAACACATCAACAACACAAACGCCATCAGCAAAACCCCACAACCATAAGGCACAATAAAACCAGGTAAAAAAAAAAAAAAAAAAGACAGCACAGCAACAACAACAACAAAAAGAAAACTCCCCAAACACAAAATCCGAAGAAAACGCCCCCGAGAAAACCAATGCGCAAGTATCAGATAGCAGAACAATCTACCTAATCTGGCGCGCAAAGCGAGAAAACCACAGATGGGTATGAAGAAACCACTAACCTCAAACCCTCGATCTGGGCGGCAAGTCACCGACTTTAGAATAGAAAGAGAAAACCGAGGACGAAAAACCAATACAGAGACGGAACAAACCCAACACCTCCAACAACAACAACAGAGAGAGAGAGAGAGAGAGAGAGAGAGAGAGAACCCTGTAGGGATCCATGGCGGCGGAGCGCTGCTGCTACCGCTGCGAGAGCCGGGAGACCTTCCTGTGGATGCTCTCGTGCGCGAACGCTAGTTCCCCATCGCAACACGCAGCGGCGCCTCAAATATACGGGTGGTGGCGGGGTTTCCCCAGCTCTCCACGCTCCTTACCCCACTTCCATGAATAATTAAAAAAATTATTTAAAAAATTGGATTTTTTTTTTGGGGAGGAGAAGACCCCACACCCACAGAGACCAAAAAAATTAAAGGAGAGAAAAAAAAATCTCCACCTTTAAAATATCGCAAGGGGATCTCCGAAGCCCATCCATCTCGCGAGATTATCCTCTGCGGTTTGATCGATTATACCGTGGCCGCGCTGCTCTCCCCACACGTCGAGCTCGTTGTTCTCGAGATTGTCGTGGTCCGACACAACACTGCTGATCGTGATCAATTTTGGGGCAAATCTTGGCTGGGTTGACGTAGACAGCAGGGTTGCAAAGGAATTAATATATTGGACAAGGAAAAACTCTTGGTGCAAACCGCGGTTTGCAAATGCCCTTGTCAATTTGCAAACTCCCAATAACTTCAGCCATTTGACAGCTGAGCTGGCCCCCTCGGTCCCCGTCAGAGAAAGTTTGATATGACATAACGAGCCGTCGTTTTCCGTTTTCCCTTCCTGCCCTGTGCAAGTCACAGTTCCCCGCGCGAACACCACAGTCCATTCTTCCCTGTGCCATTCGGCGCGCTTGCAAACTCCATCGTCATTGCTGCTCTCCCCGCGCGAACTCCATTCTTCTTTGCGCTCTTCCCCTGTGCGATTCGGCGCTCTTCCCGTGTTCCCACTTCGCCGGCGTCGCTTCTTCGCCGTGCGACTGGCGTGGGCGTCGCTTCTTCCCCGTGCGACTGGAAGGCCGTGGGCGTCGCTTCTCCCCGTGCGACTGGAAGGCCGTGCGAAACTGCACCGCCATTGCTGCTTCCCTGTGCGATTGGAAGACCTTCGACGTCGGGAAAATCTTCGCGGTCGGCACCAAACAGTAACCCGTGCAGTGTCGGTCCTCCAGCACTGACCTAGGTCGTGGACTTGTTCAACTGGTATTCCCCCCAACTTCACCCCCGTCGTCGCTTTAGCGCCAACTGGAAGGCCACCTTCCCACTCATTATTCTCCACCAAGTATACGACCACCATCGGAGGTGTTAACCCCTATTGCTGTTAGGGGGCTAATGGAGTCTAAGGCTGTTAGTAGTATGTCCCCATCTTCCCCCCCATGTGAGAACATTCCAATAGATTCTAAGGCTGATAGCATTGTGTCCTCATCTTCCCCTCCATATGAGAACATTCTAAGCCCACCGGCATCGACCTTGCCACCTGCTTCAGTACCTCGACCAAAACGAAGGTCAAAATATTGTCGCAGAATTGAATTTAACCTGTTGGAAGCTGAGCAAGGATGCGAATTGGAAGCATCCAAAAAAAAGAGGGCTTGTGTGAGGTCAATCGAAAAATCAGATAAGAATTCAGTGGATCTATTTATATACATATCTTTCACATATATTTGACATATATATATATATATATATATATATATATATATATATATATAGATATAATATATATATATCTTCAACACACACAATGTAGACCCTTAGCATACAATATTTTGTAGCTTAATTGAGTTATTTATCTTTTGTCAGGAAAGAAAAGAGCAAAGAAAAGGCCAGTGCACCCACTCATTAGCCGATGTTCAATGAATAGTTACTGCAGTGATAGAGACTCTTTGGAATTTCGGCCATGTCATATAGAATTAATGAGGAGAACCCCTTTTTTCGTATGTCAATAGTGTTCCAAGACGGGCATTCAACATTAGTTTTGTAGAACAGATAATTCTTGGATGGGAAGGGGAAGATCTATTCAAGTTTGGGAGGACAATTATTCCTTTCACAGCCGATGATGTCGCATTGATACTTGGAGTTCCTTCTGTCGGGCTAGATGTGCCCATTAACGGTCCAGTGCAAAAATCTGTCCTACATAGTCATTTTTCAAATACTGAAAAGTTTGATAGAGAAGGTATCAAAAAATTGATTCGTGGAATAATAAAGTCCAATGAGACGGATGACGTGGCCAATACTGTGCGGCTTTGGATTCTCTTCTTTTGAGCACTTTCTTGCGCCAAGGACCAACTTTACATGTCCTCCCCAAATGCTTCATTGCTTAGATGATCTAAATAGAGTTAAGGACTTTGCATGGGCTGCTGGTTTTCAGAAACTGATTCTAAACAAGATGGGTGATGCCCATGAAGCAGCCATGAACAATATATGTGGTGTGAAGACGCTTGCCAAGCGAAATTATAAATCAGATTTGGAGGGCAAGCGCTTTATATATGGTTGTTCTGCAGCCTTGTGTGTAAGTTAAACTTTTTTTTTGTCAATATATTTAATATTATGTTGAGATGACTCCTAACAATTCTTGTGCACAGGTTTGGTTGTTGGACACACAAGGCTGCAAACACCAATCAATAAAATAGTTTTCCCCCGCATCCTGCGGTGGGAAGGTCCAAAAAAGCGGAAAGTCCAAGATATGGCCAAAAATCTTACAACTGACCAAGTATGATCCCCTTTCATTGTATTGCTTTTATAGTTTTATTTAATGCTCAATGTTTATGTAATGTGACTTTGGTTGATATTTTGTAGATTTTGTTAAGGTTGATTCCTCACTCTGAAGAGGAATGGTTGCTTAGTGGGCTGGAGAGCTCCACTAAGGTGGTTGAAGGGGGGGGGGGAGAGGAGGAGGAGGAGGAGGAGGAGAGGGGGAGAAGAAGAAAGAGGACAGGAAGGAGAGTGAGGAGACAGGGGAGATGTCTCCATCTAAGTGGAGTACAGTCATGTCAGAAATGCGCAACGAGCTAAGAGGTGTAGTGTGTAGGATTGAGGAAAGAGATATGCAAACAGGAGGGAGCTAGAAGAATTTGGAACAAAGCTTGACTCCCTTTTCAAGCAATTAAAGAGCTACATGGCTGAAAGGAAGTCCTCCACTACTGCACCTCAAAATGAAGGCAAAGGCATGACAAATATGGGCCAAACTGAAGAAGGAAGAGGCTCATCAACCTCCCCGGCCCCCATGGATGTTGATGAATTAGAGAAAGTGGTACACATGGCTGTGAATGTGGGAACTCTCAATAGGGAGGAGGAGAAGGAAGAATATGAGGTTCTTGCTGTGGAGGAGGAGGAGAACCCTGAAGCTACCATTCCAATAAAACATGGCCAGGTAATTCACTATTTTTGTAATATACTTGTTTAGAAGCTACCATTCCAGTTAATATAATTCATAGAACCAATACAATTTCTGGAACCAATTCTTGTTGTAGCAACTCCTTGAGTCCAGGAGAGATTTTTGTGGACATGATTTATTGCCTGAGGAGCAAAAACAAATTGTCCACTCGTTTCTTTCCCAAACTATTGATTGGTAAGCTTCACTAATTGTATATTATTGAAGTGTATGGTGAAAAATATTACTAAACAACTTTTGTTTGTTGAATAGGTCAAAAGTCATGAACAACAGGTGGGATGGCTATGTGACTCGACAACATGTTCATGACATTCTTTTGGAAAAGTCATTGTTGATGATGTAAGTTCTTATATATTAATGTAATATCATGTATTCAATTTGAGGTATTTAGACTCACCATTACTTGCATTTGAATTTCAGGCAATTGATATTGGTTACCAATTCCTCATCGAGAAGATGGAGAATTCACCTAATCAGTATCATACATGCACGTATACGCCTGCCCTGTTAGTGCACAGCTTTCAAAGCAGGAAGGCTAAAATTATGGAGAGGGTAAAAATGATGGAAAGCTCCCTACCTAACATTGCAAGTAAAGCAATTATTGACAAAGTGGATCTCTTATTCTTGTGTTATATACAAGCAACCACTGGCACCTGTTAGTGATCGATGTGAAGAAGAAGAGAGCCACTTCATATAATTCAATCAAAGGGAGTTCAAAGTACATGGCTGCGGCAAGAAGATGGGTAAGTACCGAATACTTTGAACTACTCCATATTCAAATACTTTCAACTTCTCCATATGTTGGTCCATAGGAAAAATATGCTAACCTGTGTATGTGTTTGTAGGTTACTCTGCTGGATGCATTTTTTAAATTTTGTGGCATTATGGATGACCCACTAGAGCTCGTATATGATGATCAGTGCCCAGACCAGTCGTATGATAGTGCAGACTGTGCGCTATTTGTGATAAAGTTCATGGAAACCATCTCCAGAAAGGGTGAAATAGAGTGGACGTTCAGTCAGGCAGACATGAAATATATGAGGGCTCAATTTGCAATAGAAATATTGACACATCCAAGTGCTAAAAGCTTGACAATGTAAATATTCTTTTTTATTCGACAATGTAAATAATCTTTGTGTATTTGACAATGTAAATCTTCTTGGTGTATATGACAGTTTGTATGACTATCTTCTTCGTGTATATGATAGTGTTGGCTTACCACCCTAACGACCTAAGTGTGATTGAAATACAAAACGTACGTATTGTTGTACAAGTCATTGGTGGACAAGTTGTAGTTGGGAATTTCAGCGACCCTTTTTTAAGTTGAAATGTCATAACTTTGTTAACAAAAATTGGAACACAAGTAGTTTTGTACACATAATGTCAAGGTATATGACTTACCACCCTAATGAGCTATGTGTCATCGATATACAAACGTACATCCTAATATGCAGCACCTGCTGCTCACGTTAATGAACTTAACTGGCGTGTGTCGACAGATGCCTAGCGGCTGTCGACAGCTACTGCAGCAATTCTCCCATCCAGAACTGAATTCCTGAACCATAGGCTGGGTTGTCGACAGGCTCATCTGTCTGTCGACACCGTCTGAAGCACATCTACCTTCCAGAACTGAATTCCTGAAGCTTACGCTGTGCTGTCGACAGGCGCATCCTGGGTGTCGACAGCAGGTAGAAAGAAACATGAATTAGATATACAAGAACATATGCTAGTCTTACACCCACATATGTCTGTCTAACACCAACGTTTGCAAATTTACACCAACATATGCCCATTAACACCAAAAATATCCATTTACATCAATATCATATGTTCTTGTAAAACTGGTATATGTTGGTGTAAATGTCTATATGTTGGTGTAAATTGATATATGTTGTGTGTAAATGGGCATATGTTGGTGTAAAACTAGCATAATTGGTGTTAGACAGGCATATGTCGGTGCAAGGCTAGCATATGTTCTTGTAAAACTGGTATATGTTGGTGTAAAGTCTATATGTGGTGTACATTGATATATGTGGTGTAAATGGGCATATGTTGGTGTAAAACAGCAATAATTGGTGTTAGACAGGCATATGTGGGTGCAAGGCTAGCATATGTTCTTGTAAAACTGGTATATGTTGGTGTAAACGTCTATATATTGGTGTAAATTGATATATGTTGGTGTAAATGAGCATATGTTGGTGTAAAACAAGCAATAATTGGTGTTAGACAAGCATATGTGGGTGCAAGGTTAGCATATGTTCTTGTAAAACTGGTATATGTTGGTGTAAATGTCTATGTTGGTGTAAATTGATATATGTTGGTGTGAAGGGGCATATGTTTGTGTAAAACAAGCAATAATTGGTGTTAGACAGGCATATGGGGTGCAAGGCTAGCATATGTTCTTGTAAAACTGGTATATGTTGGTGTAAACGTCTATATTGGTGTAAATGATATGTGGTGTAAATGAGCATATGTTGGTGTAAAACAAGCAATAATTGGTGTTAGACAAGCATATGTGGGTGCAAGGTAGCATATGTTCTTGTAAAACTGGTATATGTTGGTGGTGTAATGTTGGTGTAAATGATATATGTTGGTGTAAAGGGGCATATGTTTGTGTAAAACAAGCAATAATTGGTGTTAGACAGGCATATGTGGGTGCAAGGCTAGCATATGTTCTTGTAAAACTGGTATATGTTGGTGTAAACGTCTATATGTTGTGTAAATTGATATATGTTGGTGTAAATGGGCATATGTTGGTGTAAAACTAGCAATAATTGGTGTTAGACAGGCATATGTGTGCAAGGCTAGCATATGTTCTTGTAAAACTGGTATATGTTGGTGTAAACGTCTATATGTTGGTGTAAATTGATATATGTTGGTGTAAATGGGCATATGTTGGTGTAAAACTGGCACCATTTTCTTGTTGCAAAATTAACCATTGGCTGTCGACAGATGCACATCGCCTGTCGACAGCATACACTTGGTTGTCGACAGGCGCATGCTGGCTGTCGACAGCCAATGCTTTCTTTGGTTTTTTCAAAACTTTGTCCACCAAGGATTTGTACATCGATACGTACATTTGTATATCGATCACAGTTTACATCAGTTTGACACTAGCATATGCCAACAAATTCCTGCTTTACACCAACATATCGATGTCCACGCCAAGAGATGCTACTGAAAGTCTAACATGCTGTTTACACCAACATATGCCAGTCTCCCCCTTTTCGACATCATTCACAAAAAATAGAAAGTGCAAGATATCATAGTAGACAGTCTAGAGCATTGTAAAAGTTGTCAAGCACAGCCTAGAGCATTACATTGCAAAATATGAAACGTTTACATGTCAGTCCAACATTCCATTCCCATTTTCCTTTTAAAAAAAGCATCCTATACATTTCTACGGATTGTCCTCCCCAGTTGTAGTGGGACGACATGCACCTTGAGCACCAAAAGACGAAATTGTGAAGTTTTGAGCTTGAGGATCTGGAGGATTGTAGAAATTCTTAATCTGTTGAAAATCATCATGAAGTCTCGTCATGCCACTTTCTATGCTATCCAGATGCCTTTGTAACTGACCATGACTATCCTCAATGGCGTTCAGCCTTGTGTCCACATGCTGCTTGAACTGAAGCAGTTGATCAGCAAGGAATTGTTTCAAATCCTCAGCTACTGGAACTTGAGATGCATGCTGAAAGTCTGGATGAATGGGTAAATGTGGTACATCCTCATCACCACCAGACATGTCCATGTGTTCTTGGGGTTGCTCCTCTTCACTGTCCTCTTCTTCCTCTTCAGCTTCTTGCTCCTCTTCAGCTTCTTGCCCTTTCAGAGTCCGTGTGACTTTCCCGTCAATCAATTTGTATCCCATCCTTTGGGCTGCGGTTTCATCGTATGCACTTCTTGACTTGAGCTCTTCTTTCTCACCCGCAGTAAGTGGAATCCCAGCATAGGAGATGATAGAAGTGATTGGACAAGCGTAAGGCATTGATCTTTTGGGATTACTGTAGCATTTTTTGATGAGGTCAAACATAAGCATTGGCAAATTGATTTGTTCACCCAGAAGTAAGTAGTACAAAAGATTTTTTTGGAGTTCTGTTACAAGTTCTCTACTCCCATCCTTTGGAGCAATGACGGTAGTGATGATGTGATGAATCATCCGATGGAGGGGTGGAAATGTTTTGCATTGAGCTTAGCAATTTTTTGGGTGGAGTCATAGGGCTGCTGAGTGATGACAGTGTGGTACTCAGAAGGATTTAGATGGGTGGCAAGAATATGAACCCCCCTGTTGGGTATTTGCAAGGCACGGCTGAAAAGATTGGGGGTGAGTTGAAAGGTAATACCCTTGACTGTGGTGTAGTAAGCCTGCTGATCTGACATCCCATGTTGTTGAAGAACTCAGTGACAGCCTTTGGGGAATATGTCTTCTGTTCCCTCAAAAAAGGAATCCAACCTTGTTTTTGGAAGAGGGGTTTCAAGCCATCAAACATGTCTTCAAGGGAGGGAAAATCAACGAATCTCGGCTGCATGATCTTTTTGAACACCCCACGAACCCTAAGTAGATTCAGGTCCGGTGGGACGTTGAGCTCTGGGTTGCGGTCTGCCCGATGCTTGCTTCGTTGCTCTGCCGGAGCCCTAGAACTGTCGCCGGCTATTGGTGTTGATCTTCGTTGACGTGTCCGAACCATCTTCTGGCGTGTAGACGTGAAGATTGAGCGGAAATCGCAGTGGAGCAGATGGATGAGAAGGGCGCAGAGACAAGAGAGATAGCAGCAGAGGGGGAGGATGGAGATGATGCAGTTGTGGACAGACGAAGGTGGTTTAGGGTTAGAATAGAAATAGGCAATGTTTGGAGGAAGGTGATCGGGTGAAGGGTCGTGAGAGGTCTTTAGGGTTATTTAAAACCTTTATTAATTGGATACGACAAAGCAAAACCGGCCAGAAACTAAACCGGTTCAAGTTCTGGAGACAGCATGTTGGCTGTCGACAGGTGCAATACATCGTCGACAGCCGTCCCGTTTTGCCGTGCCATTGTTGCAAACTGTCATGTGTTGGTGCAAACTTGTATATATTATTGTAAACTGAAATATATTGGTGAAAACTGGCATATATTGGTGTAGACAGCATGTTCGTATAAAATTGGCTATGTGCTAAATAACAATAATGGTGTTTACACCAAAATATGTAGGTGTAAATTGTCATATATTGGTGTAAAGTGTCATATATTGGTGTGAACAACAAAACATTACTTTATACCAACCCTAAGGACCTAAGTTTGATCGATATACAAACGAACGTATCGATGTACAAGTCCTTCGTAGACTTGTTGTAGTTGGTAACTTCACTTATATTTTTTGAAGTTCACATTTTATAATTTGGTTTCAAAAAAAAAATTAAACAAAACATTACTTTATACCAATAATGTGAAGGGCTGTGTTACCACCCTAAGGACCTAAGTGTGATCGATACACAAACGAACGTATCGATGTACAAGTCCTTCGTAGACTTGTTGTAGTTGGTAACTTCACTTATATTTTTGAAGTTCACTTTTTATAATTGGTTTCAAAAAAAAAATTAAACAAAACAATTACTTTATAGCAATAATGTGAAGGTTGTGTGACGGTCCTCGCAGTTCAACTCGTTAACCTAATAACAGAATCAGTGTAAATAAATAAACAGCAAAACCAAACAGGTGTACGAGCTACTGTAGAAATCTACTCAGTATTCATAAGATCCACCAATCTCACAAATATTACAACAGAACCTGGGGCATACCCCGAGGTGAACAACACAAAAGTAATATTACACTGCTGGTGCTGCTGACCCTCCACTGGACGACGGGCGCGAAATCCCGGATCTCCCTCACCTGGTAGGAGGTAGGGGTGAGCCTCTCGAGTCACTGGCTCAGTAGGGAAACTCCCTAGAAACCGAGCAAACATACACAAGTAGCAAAGCAGGAAATGCTACGCTAGCAATTTATAACATTATCTAGCAGGATATAAAACTGTAATTACCACTTATCCTTTGCTGCTCACACATGTCCTGGCTCACACAAAACCTGGGTCCCAACTGAAGGCATCAACTACAAGCAACGCACACAGAAACCTTGTGTACAACGAACAAACGTAGGGTTTCAGTTCATTTTCATGCTTTAATGTGTTCCTACACATGCCATCTACTGTTTAGAAACTCGTCAAGCCGAACACTAACAAGTTGAATCGTCACTTATATTTTTTGAAGTTCACATTTTATAATTTGGTTTCAAAAAAAAAATTAAACAAAACAATTACTTTATACCAATAATGTGAAGGGCTATGTTACCACCCTAAGGACCTAAGTGTGATCGATATAGAAACGAACGTATGCTACTCTTACACCCATATAAGCTGTCTAACACAAACTCTAGGGGTTTACACCAACATATGACTATTTACAACATATATATCCATTTACACCAATATATACCAATTTACACCAACATATACCAGTTTTACAAGAACATGGCTACTCTTACACCCACATATAAGCCTGTCTAACACAAACTCTAAGGGTTTACACCAACATATGACCATTTACAACACATATATCCATTTACACCAATATATACCAATTTACACCAACATATACCAGTTTTACAAGAACATGGCTACTCTTACACCACATATAAGCATGTCTAACACAAACTCTAAGGGTTTACACCAACATATGACCATTTACAACAACATATATCCATTTACACCAATATATACCAATTTACACCAACATATACCAGTTTTACAAGAACATATGCTACTCTTACACCCACATATAAGCCTGTCTAACACAAAC
The DNA here is from genome assembly GCA_014218235.1 of Colocasia esculenta. Taxonomy (NCBI): domain Eukaryota; kingdom Viridiplantae; phylum Streptophyta; class Magnoliopsida; order Alismatales; family Araceae; genus Colocasia; species Colocasia esculenta. The sequence goes on from CM024758.1 coordinate 4,870,485, forward strand.
TCTAAGGGTTTACACCAACATATGACCATTTACAACAACATATATCCATTTACACCATATATACCAATTACACCAACATATACCAGTTTTACAAGAACATATGCCAAGTCTTACACCCACATATGCCTGTGTTACACCAACCGTTGCTAGTTGTACACCAACATATGCCCATGTACACCAACATATATGCATTTACACCAACATATACTCGTTTACACCAAGATGAAACTTTCATTGGTTTTGCCAGATCTGGATGGCACAAAGAAAGCATCGGCTGTCGACAACCAGCATGTGCCTGTCGACAACCAACACTATGCTTAAGAATTTCAGTTGGATGGCAGTTCTGTTGCAATGGCTGTCGACAGCCAATGGTCATCTGTCGACAGCCGATGGTCAATGTTCAGAATAATTTCAACTTCTCCATTCTGTAATTCATTTACATGAAAATGGTATATGTTGGGTTCACCATACCATATGTACTTTTCACTAACATATGTTTGTACAATGTCACCTCCCCATTTACATCAAAATGGTATATGTTGGGTTCAACCATACCATATGTACTTTTCATTAACATATGTTTGTACAAATGTCACCTCCCCATTTACATCAAAATGGTATATGTTGGGTTCAACCATACCATATGTACTTTTCACTAACATATGTTTGTACAAATGTCACCTCCCCATTTACATCAAAATGGTATATGTTGGGTTCAACCATACCATATGTACTTTTCACTAACATATGTTTGTACAAATGTCACCTCCCCATTTACATCAAAATGGTATATGTTGGTTCAACCATACCACATGCCAGTTTTATACTAACATATGTTTGTACAAATTTCACCTTCCTCCTATCATTCATTTACATCAAAATAGTGTAGTTGGTGCAACCATGCATATCCTCATTTGCAAGCTATCAAAAAAGAACCACATTGGCTGCATTGGTGCTTGTTTGGTGCCTGCATGGGTGCCTATTGTGGTGCCTGCATTGGTGCCTGTTGTGGTGCTGCATTGGTGCCTGCATTGGTGTCTGCATTGGTGTCTGCATTGCTGCCTGCATTGTGCCTGCATTGGTGTCTGCATTGGTATCTGCATTGCGGTCTGCATTGCTCCTGCCTGCACTGTTGTTGGTTGAAACATTAGGTGCAATTGTTGATGCAAGGGTGCTGCAAGGGTGTATGCATGAGTGGCTGCATTGCTGGCTCCAAGGGTGGCTGCATACTTTCTTTTTCATTTCTGTTCTTCTTTCTCCTCTTCTCAACAGAACTTTGAATTCTCTTCTCCTTTGGTCGTCCTTTCCTCGATGCTCGAGGAGGATCACAAACTCGAATCTCCTCCCTAGGTTGCTCAGCTATATTTGCATCAACAACTCCTAACATTCTTTTAATTAGCATAGGTATTACCTCCCTTGCCACATCAAATGCAGCATTTGAAGATGCGCCAATCTCAGCAATTTTCACTGTTTGATGAAGTAGGTAGCTGTAACGAGAACTTTCATCAAGACAATTGTTGCCATCCATGTTGTATTCACCAAAACTATGTCTGTACCGCATCTCTTTTGTCCATCGCTTTAAAATATATCTCTGTGGAATGCTACTTATACCAACAAGCTGAAAAGCAATTAATGCATGTCTACATAAATATCCTCTAAATTCAAAACACCGGCAACCACATATAACCACCCCAGTTTTATCACATGTCACTGTAAATTCTTTCTCAAACATCCTTTCGACTCCTTTAACTTTAATCTTATCAATAGATTTCACTCTTAGGCTCAGGCCATTTTCGTTAGCATCTAATATTGTAGGTTGACATGAAGTCATCTCAAGAACCTCTTTCTGAAATTTTTGAAAGATGCCCCTTGTGTAAATTTCAGCAGCTTGCCTCTCAAATGTACTTGAAGTTTTCAAGAATGCTATAGTCTCTAATGTCTTAACATCAGCCTCTTCTTCCGCATTCCATCTTTTCTCAAGTGCGGTCCTATATTAAGTATGAACTCTTCAAGTGTTGTCTTAGATTGAACAAATTCATCAAAGAAATGGTTAATGCTCTCACTTCTTTGTGACGATGACATACCTACACGTAAAACAATATATTGTGAGAACAACAATTGGTCCAAACTTATGTCTATCACATATGGTAAAAAATATGCATAATTTTCAGATGGAACTTACCAGCAAAAAAGTGATCATTTACATACACAGGAACCCATTTTTGACGGCACTGGTATATATTCTGCAGCCACTCATTTTCTCTGCATTCCACATATTCATCCATCATCACATCCCACTTTTCTACAAATTCATGAGTTGTTACACAATCATAGATGCATTTATCAAATTCTCCCACAAATTCAGGATACTTTTTACAAATATGGCCTATCTTTTCAGGTATCTTCTTCAATATATGCCACAAGCAAAATCGATGCCTAGTATTGGGAAACACTTCAGCTATAGCCATTTCTATAGCCTTATCTTGATCCGTAATAATTCCCTTTGGTGAAACTCCACCATTTGCTTCTAACCAACTCTGAAATACCCATGTAAATGTTTCAATCTTCTCATTACATAGCAGTGCACACCCAAGTAAGATAGACTGTCCATGGTGATTCACCCCAACAAAAGGAGCAAATGGCATTTCATATCTGTTCGTTAGATAAGTGGTATCAAATGTAACCACATCAGAGAAATAGCTACATGCTGTGCGTGATCTACCATCAATCCAAAAAATATTTGACAACTGGTCGTGCTCATTCAAGTCAAATGAATAAAAGAATGTTGGATCCTTGCATTTCATTTCAGTAAAATGACGAAGCATTCTTTGTGCATCACCCTCTCTCAATTTAGATTGCCGTTCTCTATTCAAAAATTTCGACAATCTTTCTCCGTAAATGATAAACTCCGTATACTACCCTTCCTTTTTGCCATGTAAGACATGACTTTTGTAGTGGATATGCCTACACTACGCATGTTCAAAATTTCAGCCTTCTCCGGAGTAGTTATCCGTCGATGCGATCTTAAATAAGCAGCTGCAACTGTGTTCAGCTCATGATTATGCTCAAGTAAAACATCAGAGAATACAAATTCTCCACTATCTTTGTCTAATTTCACTTTTATTGATGCTGTGCAACCGATTTTTGCAGAGTCTTTATGATTTTGTGAATTGGCCTTCCTCCTTGCTTTTCCATTTCTCCAACAAACAAAATGAGCAAAAACACAAACTTTTCCACTAAATTTGCTGCTAAATGTACTAATGCCAAAACCCATGTGCCTTGCATATGTGTTGTAGTATTTTTTGGCATCGTTTATGGACTCAAATTTCATGCCATTGCATGGCGCTAAAGACCTCCCAATCACATTATTCTCTGTAGTCTTCGATGGAGTCTTCAATGCATCTATTCCACTTTTATCTTGTTCACCTGTAACATAAGACAATTGATGTCAGATGGACATATGTCTATTCATACAAACATATCTCTGAACAAACATATCTCAATTTACACCAAAAATATCAGTTTGCACCAACAAATGTTATACTGGACCAACATATATACATTTACATTTACATATGCTTTGGGAAGCAGCATATGTCACTTTAAACCATCATTTATTATTTAACAATCATATATCAGTTTGGTCTAATATGTAACAGGAACCAACATATCTAAGTTAAAACCAACATATGTCTATGGGAACCAATATGTTCACTTTAAACTATCAAATATCACTGGACAAACATTTTTCACTCTCCTCTAATTTATTTCAGTTTGCACTAACAAATGCTACAATAGACCAGCATATACGGTTACACCGACATATGGCTATATTAACCAACATATGTCAGTTCTATGTCAGTTCTATGACCAATATGTACTACTTTACACAGACATATGTCAGATGTTGGCGCATTAAATACATACCTTCTTCCACAAACTTTGAAGAGGACACAAAATCCAATCCACTCATCACCGCTCCTACTTCCTCGCACGTTGGAAAGAAGAAGGTGAACAGAGTGAGAATGCCTTCTGATCGAAGAGCAAGGGACACTGCCGAAGGGAGCACGCGAAGGAGCCTTGGACACCGCCGGAGGGAGCGCGCGTTTGCACCAAGTCCTTCTCCAAAAGCAGGAAGAGGAGGAAGGGAAACTCTTGGTGCACACTGCCGGCGGGAGCGCGTTGCACACTGCCGCCCGTTGGAGCCTTGGACACTGCCGGTCTGAGGGAGGCGCGTTGAAGCAGAGCCTTGGAGGGAAGTCTAAGTGCAGGTACACTGCAGGAGGGAGCGCGCGATGGAGCCTTGGAAAACGCCGGTGGGAGCGCGCGTTGCACTCTGCCGGAGGGAACGCCCGTCGAAGTGCAGGGACACTGCCAGAGGAAGAAAACGTATCCCGCCAACTCCTTCTCGTGGGGAGAACGCCTTTCGATCGTGCAGGCCACTGTCCGATCGTGCAGGCCACTGCCGGAGGATGGGAGCAAGACAACGTAGAACGAAGTGGGAGATGGGAGCAAGACAACGGAGATGGCGCGCGCGGGAAAAAAGGGGCAAAGTTGTCATATCAATCACTGGCGAAGACTTGTTGGCGTAGTCGGGCCATTTGGCAGCTGACATGGAAGTGCTCCACGTGGGGCTATGTGAATGGGTTTGTATATTGACATGTCACTGGTTTGCAACACTTGGTTTGCACCAAGTCGTTCTCATTGGACAAATAGTTTGAATTTGGTTTTCGAGTGTCATTAAAATTTGACTCGTTTAAAAACGTAAACAAGTAAAATTAAATAAAAATTAAGCTCATTTTTATAAACGAGTTAGATATGAGTAAAAATATATTCGATTCTTTTAAGCTCACGAATGAATTTGTTAAAATTTTAAATACATAAAATTAAATATTATATTAAAATAATTGAATTAAATAAGTTAACAAATTCTTGAGATGTGAATTTGAAATAAGATAGATTTAGATCATATGAATAATTATTCTTTTTACTTATAAATTGAATTAGATAATATATATATATTGTATGAACTAATAAATTCAATTGAGTTCGTTAAAATATTTATTAGAAACTTGAGTTTGAGAGAATAAATGAACTAAGTTTGAACAGTTATTTCAATATTCAATAAAATTTAAGTTCAAATTGAGCACGACTAAAAACTAACAAGTAAAATTTGAGCAATATGATATTTGGCTCGGCTCGGCTCATCTCATTATCGAGCTGCTCTAAGTGCACTTTAGACCAACAAAGGCAATCACGGCAGAACAGAAACTTGAGCTAAGCTTAATGTTGAAATAGTAGTAGTAATGATCTCTTTATAAACTTGGGGCTATTTGATATTGAGATAGATTAAGAATAAATTAAAAATATTTTTAAAATTTTAAAAATATTTTCACTGTATTCTAAATCTATCTCGATACTAAATATGACTTTATGTCAAGAAGATATTCATGTCCCACTAGCAATCTATGGTAATCATTATCAACTCTCAAGTCTCTAATTTAAGATTAATTCTATATTGAAGTCCCGCGAAACATGGAGTAGATGTTCTTTGTATCAACTTTTAATGTCCATTGTCAAGAGATAAGTAATTATCACCGCATAATTACTCATATTAGTTATCAAAATTATCTCAATCTAACTTGATTTTTGGAGGGTCTTCATTTTGCTAGGCCGGAGAGGGAGGGGGACGATGGTGACTTATATGCGGTGTGATCAACAACCGGTCTATTTTTTGACCGGTTACGTATTTTTAAGTCCTTTGACCAATTGTTTTTAACAACCGGTCCATTCTTTGTACATAGTTATTTTTAGATCCAAAAGGTCTTCCACCATTAGTTTACTTACGGTGGAGAAAAATGACCAGTTACTTATTTTCACCATGCCATAAAAGCGCTCATTCCCCCCTCTTTCTTCTCTTCCTCCTCTTCCTCTTTCTCTTTCTCTGATCTCTCCCTATCTCTGATCCGCACGAAGCAGCAGCACCGGCTGCCTGCATCTCACCTTCCCCCCTCTTTCTTCTCTTCCTCTTCTTCCTCTTTCTCTTTCTCTGATCTCTCCCTGTCTCCGATCCGCACGAAGCAGTAGCACCTGCCGCCTGCACAGCACGTGCCTGCACCTGCCAGCTTGCGCCCACCCGGCGCCTGCTTGCCCGAGCGCCCGGCCGTGCACGCCCCTGCCAACGTCCGCGCGCGCGTCAACCCACGCGCCCGCGGCCGCAGCCGCCCGGCCGCGCGCCCCGCTTGCCACACCCGCGCCTGCACCATGCCACACGCCCGCACCCACTCACCCGCGCGATCCCGCGCGGCTGGTGCTGTTGCTTCGTGCGGATCGGAGATAGGGAGAGATCAAAGAAAGAGAAAGAGGAAGAGGAGGAAGAGAAGAAAGAGGGGGAAAGGTGACGGATGACTCGGATCGCGCCACCTTCGCCTGCTCGCGCCAGATCTGCCTCCTTTGCCTGCTCGCGTCGGCGATCTCACGCCTCCTCCGCCTGCTCGCGTCGGCGATCTCGCGCCTCCTTCGATTTGCCCCCGCCGAAGCTCGCCGATTTCGCCCCCTTTTGGTCCCTGGTGTCCTACGCAAACGGAGACCTCACGGAAGGGGTTAAAGATAATGAAGCTGGGTTGTTGGACTTAAAATAACTTTTCTGGTCAATGGACCTAAAAGTAAATAGAAGATCAATAAATGGACCTAAAATCAAAAAAAAAAAACCCCTTATATGCACTAAAAGAGCTCGACAAAGATTTGTCTCAATCCTATCTTCACCGAACAGGGCTATATTACTTGCTTGGGGCCGATGGAGCCCGTAGCACATTGAAGACTTTGGACCCCATTCCAAGTTGTGCCTAGGACATATGTTCAATGACCTGCCTCAAGTGAGTAAGAAACATTTCTCATCTTTGGCAATCCGTTGATCAGATTTTATAAGATAGCAATGGTGTTGGGCAGCTTTTTTTTTCCTTCCAGAATCTTATACACTTTAAAGCAAGGTTCACCATACCAAAGAACATCGGATTAGATGGAACTTTTGTAAAACAATATGGTATAGTACCGTACCACATCTATTGGCGGTCTACATGTTGTGCAAGTCTAACTTCTTCTATGTGTGGGATAGTGAACTTGAGGAGCACTAGAAACTGGTGAGGGCAGGAGGCCCGAGTGACGATGGCAAACGTAGAAATATTTAGTACACACTCGTGGTGTGTACTAACTTGGACACATCTACTAGGGGTGTGCCATTTATCCCTTGAGATTTGAAAAAGTTAGATAGGGGAGATATTATAATCCTCAAGAGATAAATGACACACCCCTAGTAGATGTACCTAAGTATTTCTCTGGCAAAGGAGGTGGCGGCATGTCCGATGCATTGCCAAATAAGAAGGATCCAATAAGAGGATGAGGCAGCCCCATAAAACTTGCCATCACAGTAGGTGTCGATTGAGACCAATAATATCTAGGATCGTGCCTGATAGCTTTTGCACTCTTATCTGGTGTGCCTTGGCCCTTGACTAACTCGTCCACAAATCGATAAATGGCTTCACCTCACCTCCTATGATATTTAAGGTGGAGAAAGATTTATTACACTTTCACATTGCACTTTAAGTGTAATGTGACTTGGCATAAGATCCATGTGACATCTAATAATTGGATGGTCACTTTATCACTCCTCATGTGAGGAGTGCCACATGGGTCTTATGTCTAATCACATTGCACTTAAAGTGTAATGTGAAAGTGCAATAAGTCTTTCTCTTTAAGGTGTGTTTGATAACACTTAATAAATATCTAATGTCTAAAATGGTCAGATATTATATTTTCAGATTGTTTGGTAAAAAATCTTAATTAATACATATCTGAAAACATATCTACTATATTAAACTACCTCTTAAAAAAAAGTGAAGAGTATAGCACTTTTTATTTTTCAGATCTTTCCACCGCCGGATCGACCTCTTCTTCTTCGTCTCCTCTGCCAACGCATGATTGCTCATCTCCTACTCCAATCGCTCGCGGCATTAGGGAGGACTGCTCCCATCGCCTGCTCAACGTTGTGCTTGAATTGGTGGTAAAATTGCTCCTGCCGCTTGCGGCTTCCATGACTTTGCCTTCGCATCTACCTCCTCATCTTACAATTGAGAAAGACTTTGTACACTTGAGAAAGTGCACAAAGTGTATTCCACATGGACAAATTACTCATGTGGCATGTGACACACCCAAAAAGTGGTGCCACATGGGTAATTTACCCATGTGGAATGTACTTTGTGCACTTTCTCAAGTGCACAAAGTCTTTCTCCTTGCAATTAGCTCAAAACACCAGATCTACTTGGATCGCTCTGGAAGATGGCAAGCACAGCTTCCATCGGCATCACCAGAAGGTATTGTTGCCACTTTTTGATCCTTCAAACTGACATGGAAATCTTGTTATTTTGATCTCTGTAGAGTTTAATTTTCGAATCACATTATATTTTCAGATGCGTGCTGTGTAATTTCATCTCTTCCGTGCTGTGTAATTTCATCCATGCCCTCGACCATAAAGCCCCTAGACATGCATGGTCTTCAAAGTAGGATGTCATAATTTTACCACTTATATGGGTTTCAGATAAACAACTAAGAAAAACCGTTCAATAACATATTCATTTGACACATGCATTTGACGTATCACTCACAGGACACAAATTTTAAAATATTATGATATTTTAAAATTTATATCATACGAGTGATATCAAATACATATAGTATAAAATGGTGTCATTAAACTGTTTTTTCCGACAACTAATTTCTTCCAATATCATTATTCAACACGAAAGACAGAGATAAGGCTGGTAAGATCTTACCTCGTATAATCCAATCACCCGCACACTAAATATATTTGTTTTAAACTTAATATTAATTAAATTTAACACTCTTGTGTGGAAAGTATCGATCTTAAACAAGTGGTTTCTCACACCTCAATTGAGTGCAGAGCTGTTACGTTACGTCCCCGTGTTTGATCAGACCGCGCCTCTGTCTCGCGAGAAATTGAGATACCGCGGTGTTATGCACATATCGCAATAAATTGCGGGACCCGACCCCGCCTCTGTCCCCCGAGATAGTGCCGAAAAGATCGGAAAGAAAAAAAAACTTTAAAAAACCCGCTTTTTTACGCCCACTAATATTATCTCATAATATCCAGTACTTTTTTTTAAGATCCACCTGCCGCCATGTTATTTTTTTTTAAAATATATATATATATTTTTATTATCCCGCCCTTGTTCTTTTCCTTTTTCTATGAACGTCATTCGTCAACAGTTCTTATCCAAGTTTGTATTCTTCGATAAAAAAAAAAAATTTAAACTCCCACCGACCGAGGCCAATCTACAAAGATATGTGATTGAAGGAAAGTTTCCTAGCCTTGCGCAATGCACCCAAAAAACTGCTTGTTGTTTGACAAGTAGATGAAACCCTTCACAGATAAGATAAGCACAGACAGGAGTTCACAATCGTTTTACTTTGACGTCCTAAATAAGATAACTCATGTTAACTTTAACAAATTAGATTCTTCCTTGATTAGTTTATTTGAATTTATCAGGGGTACAATTAATTCGCAGGTAATAAATTGACAGCATTTTCAAAGGAAAAAAAACAACTACTTGTATGTGTTGTTAAGTAAGGGATGTAAACGGATCTCGATAAGATTTGGATTTGTTTTGAATTCCGTATTCGATTAGATATGTATTATTAATTTAACAAATATCTGATGGAACGAATATCGGATATAGATAATGTCTAGATCATAAATGAAGTGGACGAGAATACGATTGCTTCGCTCTACACAATTTAAGATCTATTTATAAATACTTGTGTACTATGTTGAAAATCTTAATAATTTCTTAGTTGGAATCAACTAGTCATTCAACTTTTGCTCTATTTTATTTGTATGAATTTTAATATTTTATTTAGAGATTGTTTTTGACATTGTATTTTTTTAGAATTTTATAAATTTTTTCTGATTTTTAGATCACTTAATGTCATGATTCCGAAGTGGATAAAATCTATATCTATTCTGAATCTGAAAAACTATCTGATTAAATTATCTACTCTATATCAAAATTTATTCAGAACGGATACAAATTATCCGATTAATTATTCAGAGTGAATACTAAAAACTCATATTTGATCTATATTCGCTCCGTTTACACCCATATTCCTAAGTCTATCTTGCCAGGACTTACTAGATTATTAATCAGGTAGTAAGAGAAATATTTAGTCTTAATTGATGTGGTTTGATCATCCACAATTTGATTGATTTTGTCACATTCACATAGACATGACATGAATACAAATAGCAACAATAGACATTGATAATAAATGGCGATTGTTGATGGTAGGCAAAGACGATGACAAGCCATTGGTTGCACAAATGACAGATGATATATAGCAATTGGTAAGAACCAGAGTACCTATAGAGATAGGCAAAAGATAGAGGATGAAGAAAGAGGAGAGGGGCGGGGCGGGGAGAAGATCGAATCAAGCAACACAAATACATGGGATTTTTATTTGCTTTGGAGAGACGATGTGTTTTTCTACGTCCACGATCACACTGAATTTTTTTTTCTTCTCAGATAAATAATTACAAGAGATGTTATCTATAATTAGAAGGAGTCTAACGCCTCTAAACCCCCAACTTTATGGCCAAGGGGGCGTCGTCCTCTTGCGACCCTCCGCCAGTTTATCGCGAAGTTAGATCTAACATAAGGAAGTCTATTAAAATTCTAGCCCTATCTTGAAACAAAATGACCTTTTAGATTTATCCTTATATATCTTTTGCCCAATCTCAGAATTAAGATTACCCTTAGAAGATCCAATTAGACCCGTCAAAATATAATCTTGATTGGTTCAACTCTTTAAAAAATAATAATAATAAAGTTAGAATCACAAGTTTTAAAAGGCCAAATTAACTTCAGGTCAGGTCATTCAACATTGGACCTCCTTCAAAATGGCATTAGCGTCATAAAATTTTGATCCAAATCTACCTCATCTTTGATCTAACTCATATCTTTTCACCATAATTTCATATTATTCTGACATAATTTATCCCAATGTTGGTGGAGGAAGAGTAGGCATAAGTTGGATAACACTACACATGGATCAAGGTTAGATTTGTGTTGCCTCCAACTTGGATGGCGCAATGCGCCATGGTGCAGAGGTGTTCTCAGGTGTGAAAGGAATCCTGAGCTCAGCATCCACGGCGCAAGAACGTGGACACGTGTCTCTTTAAGGGACGTGGACGCGTGTCTTTTCACGGCCATGAAGAGCTATGCGCCGGGGACGACGTAAGATCTGGTGCGGGCCGCGCGGAACCCGGTCCGCGTCAGGCGCTGCTGGGGGCCATCACGAGCCACACGAGCTGGGCGTGGCTCGGGCGACCTGCGCGCTACGTGAAGTAGCGAGGGCCGACGTGGATACGTGTGCGCCACACGTAAAGCATGCTTGGCGGGACGCGAAGCTGAGCACAGCGACCACCACCAGCTTGCATCTCCTGGTCATCCTCTCTCTTTCTCTCTCTCTCTCTACACTTTTTTCAGATTTTTGTAATATATTTTTTGAATTATCATTTTTTTACATATCTTGTGTGTCCATAAATTATCAGAAATAATTTTAATCAATCTAAATACTTGCTACAGAAAATATAAAAAATTTCAAAAATGCCCCTAGATATATATATATCTATTTGTATCCCTACGATGCCTGATTTGAAGGCAGATTCATGACAAAAATGTAATGACAAGTATTTTGAATATATTAAACGTACTTTTGACAATTTATGGAGACCATGAGTATAAAATAATTTAGATATACATATATATATGAAAAAAAAATCTAAAATCTTTTTAGAATTGCTTTGCTCTCAAGCCCACGAGAGCAAAGTGCGAGTTGGAACAGCTGACGTCTGTCGTGATTGGTTGGGCGTCAAGTGGTGTCGAGCTGAGTCTCAACGCCCAACCAATCACATATGACGCCGATTATCCCACGTTTGCTTTTGCTCTCGTGGGCATGGAAGCAAAACAATCTCAAACCTTTTGTGCTAATTGTCTGATACGGATAGATCCTCTGTAGGTCGGCCCCGGTCGTGACTCGACCGAGCTCTACACGAGTTCGAAGCCGATAATCATAAGTCGTCTACTTCAAGGGCCTCGGGCCAGATCCAGCCCAGGGCAGTCGAGTCTAGTTCTGTCAAACTGACGACCCTACGAGGTATACATCGTCTAAGCCGAGTCGGGAAGGGGTATGGTCTAATCTCTAACCTGGTGATGACAAGGGGGATGACACGTCCGCAGGAATCCTTGAAGCACAAATCACATGACAGTTGAAGGAATCGGTCAAACAGGGCAATGTTCAAGGATCGCACGCCTATTAAGATCACAGTCCACATGAGCTAGCGTACCGGTTATGACCATGATCTATCTGAGCTGGCTTGCCGGTTATGGCCATGATCCGCGGTAATTATGGAGATCCTCAGCAAAATTTCTTGGGTCATCCAGCAGAGATCTTCAGCAAACTACCTCTATAAAGGGGGCAGACGTTCTACAGAAAAAGGTACACAATCTCTAAGAAAGTTCTCGAACTACTTATCTCTTCCTGAGCTGACTTGATCGTCAGAATGTCTGTCCACTGAGCTCCATCTGTGGTCTTGTAGGTCGGGAGATCGACGAAATCGACGGCCTCGGCGCACCAGCTTCTCCCTTTAGTCTCCTCGGTCTGAGTCGACCACGTCACTCTAGCAGTAACACTGTCTATTTGATAAATTACTTTCCTTTGGTGGCTTGGAAAAGTTGAGATGAGATTAATTCATATTTTTCTAAGATTTTGTTTACATAGTCTGATATGACATTTCGATTTTTCAAGACTCAAATCCTTGAGAATATTAGTGGATTTTTCATAACATTGAGCAAAAATTTAGACCTAGCTATTTACATAGACAATGGTCTTGGAAAGCATAAACATATAGTCCAACTGCATTCTATAGATTGTAGCTTCCTATATGGTATATATGTAAAAGTGAGATTGATAATAAATATCTTATTTATATAATTATCTAAAAATGATTATAATCTTTCATATCAAAAATATGGAAGTTACAAAAAACTTGAAATCAAACTTAGCTGTTCATTGTTTTATTTTAATCACTCGGGACAACTATATATGGACCACACACACACAAACATATGGTTTTTCCCCCATATGTTTTTTCTCTTTCTTTTTTTCTACCTTTTGTTCCATGTGTAGAGAGGACAACTATGACTATTGTCCTATATCAACATGGCATTTAAGAACCCATCTAGACCCTTCCACAACAGGATAACATCCCCAATCCCATATTCCTGCATGAAACATGGACCATCCATTTTATTTACTTATTTATTTTTACATGTGGAGCAGGGATGCCAATGATAAGAGATAATATATTAATGATCAGGTATTTCTATTAATTTTTAAAATTGAATATTAAACGAAGACGTTTCTGAAATTAAGAATTTATTGTGTGTGATTGTGGATGGCATATTTAACCCCCTACATATATGGGTTAGGATAATAGGTGCATGTAATAAATAAATAGTGCACTAGAAATTTCAGTAAACCAATGCCATTTTAAGTATAGTATCCAAATAAAATATTCATGTAACTCAAATACAACACTTAAGTTTATATTCAGAGATGGAATTAGTAAACTAATGTGGTATTTGATAACACTTAAATCTTAAATCTAATTTGTCATCTATTCTCTAAATCTAAATTTTAAAAGGAACTTAATATATATCAAACATAATTTAAGAGATGTTTGATAACCAACTTAAATAACATCTGAATTGTAGTGTAGTTGATAATGCTACATTTCTAATAGATAAGTTTTGGGTTCAAACTCAGAATGGTCAAAAAAAAAAAAATTTAAGAACTTCGATGACTGACCGGTGACGGTCACTGTGACCAAAAGTTTGAAGAAAAAAAATTGATTGTTCTTAGCTTAAAAATTAAATAGTTTTTCATATTTAAGTGATTAATTAAGATATTATTTCAGATATTTTATCAAAATAATTTAAAATCTTAAAAATTAAATATTTCAGATAATAACATATATTAAGGATTATCAAACAGACTCTAAGAACAATAAAAAATACTTTAACAATAATGGTATTATCTTGCATATCCACACCCAAACATAAAAGAGGAATTAAACTCTTCTGTGTCAAACTTTGTTTCCTCCATCTAATCTAAAATCAGATAGCATAGCAGCTTAAGTTTAGTACCTTTTTGAGGCAAAAACATCGAAATTAAATTATTCATCTTAACTAATTCGATGTTGACGTAAACATGAGAAAGATGATGGCAAAGAAGTGTAGTATCATGACATTCTTCAAAAACCTGAACATGGAGGTGGGACCCAAAAAGGGGGGGGACACCAATCAGAAGGCCCACATCAAATCACTCTTTTCAAGTACAAACAAATCTTGCCGTGGCCAAGTACCTTATGGCTTATACACACAGACACAAGAGGAAGTGGGGGCGGGCTGTGGCAGCTGCAGGGACCTCCCACATCTGTCTAGGGGCGAATGGGCGGCGCTCCTCCGGAAGAGCAGGAAGCATTTCTCCACAGGAAAAAGTGGAGAAGGGTGGTGGATATGTGTTGGGCCAATTCGGACCAACAAAGGGCATGGTGTCTTGTCGAGTAACAAGGCCCATTTCGGCCCATTAACCCACATACCCAAACGCCCGCCCCCCCCCAACCCACCCCTCCCAGAAAGGCCCAACACATGTTCAGCTGTCCAATCTCCGGAAATACTCTGCTGCAACGCGAAAGTAGTCTACGGGGAACGCGCCGTGCGTCCTCAGTGCGACACGTCGCTAGGGCTGAACACGATTCGGTTCGGTTCGGATTGGTCTATTTTTTTGCCAAACCGAATCGAACCGAATCCCAAGGTCAACCCGAACCGAACCGAACCGAACCGATTCGGTTCGGTTTAAATCGAATTCTAATAGATGTTATATCGTCATAGCGCGCCTGCCGCAATGGCCAAGGCGCTGAACCCTCCCAGCCAAGGTTTTGGGTTCGAAACCCAAGTTTGCTACAGGTTTTGGCAAAAAATTCACTATTTTGAGAAAATATCCCTTTCGAGGAAGCCCAGTTTCGAACCCGCGCCAACCCGAAAAGCTCCCGCCCATGTGTTAACCAACTGTGCTACAGGTTTTGGCCAAGGCGCTGAACCCTCCCACCCAAGGTTCTGGTTCGAAACCCAGGTTTGCTACAGGTTTTGGCCAAAAATTCACTATTTTGAGAAAATATCCCTTTCGAGGAAGCCCAGTTTTGAATCCGTGCCAACCCGAAAAGCTCCCGCCCATGCGTTAACCAACTGTGCTACAGGTTTTGGCCAAGGCGCTGAACCCTCCCACCCAAGGTTCTAGGCTCGAAACCCAGGTTTGCTACAGACTTTGGCCAAAAATTCACTATTTTGATAAAATATCCCTTTCGAGGAAGCCCAATTTCGAATCTGCGCCAACTCGAAAAGCTCCCGCCCATGTGTTAACCAACTGTGCTATCTTTTGTTTGAGTAAATAATATATATATAATCGGTTTCAAAAAAATAAAACCGAACTGAACTACATAGGGACCCAACCCGACCCGAACCGTCGGTTCGATTTTTCGGTTTGAACCGAAGTTTGAACAGCCCTACACATCGCTGCGCCCTACCGGCCATCGTGCGCGTATCGAGGTCGCTCCCGCCCGCAACGATGACGCACACTACGCACAGTCGATTTTTTCCGGTCGGACAAAAATGTCCCGCGAGTAGGTACTGGACATGCCCCTCAAATTTTTTCATTACCACATATTTTGTTCTCTGAACATTGGTCGTGCATGCTCCCTAGGAGATATGGATACTCCCCTCAAGATGTGGATGCTCTCTTGATACATATGTTTTGCTCTGAAATCTAGTCATGCATGCTCTCCAAAGACTCAAAATGTTCTCTCCAGTGTCACACGGATAGCTAAACCCCCCAAAAAAACCATATATCATAAGAGTAAGTTATAAGAGGGTGTACGATGTGATGGTCCAATTTTGGACCATCAGGATAAACCAGGATTTTGCCTTATCCATGCGGATAAACCTATCTACCCACACCTGCATTCGAACCGGCCTAAGATTTTATCACGAGGAGAAATACTTATTACAAGAGTCTTCTTCTCAGTTTGGCAATAGGTTAGAGTTAGAGATAACTCTAACTCATGACTAAAGTTATACAAGGTTAACTCATTTTTTAGTTTATTTTCTTGTGTTTAACTCAATTTAACTACAGTGAGTTAACTCACTTTCTCTTGAAATTACTTTGGCAAGATAAAATGAGTTAACTTACTTTCATATCAAAAAGTGACTTGAAAAAAAAGTAACAATTAATGTTGTGTACCACCAAGACAAAAAAATAATTAACCCACTTGAGTTAACTCCAATCCACCTCTAGAGGTGAGTTGAAAAATTGTGAGTTAACTCACATTTGACCCACTTTTAATCTAACCCACTTGCGTTAACTTTTTTTTGTTACTAAACTACATTTTGAGTTAACTCAACTCTAAGTTAACTTTGAGTTAACTTTAAGTTAACTCGTTAACAAAATGAGACTTAAAGTTTGACGTAAAAGTGATGTAAGGGCATGATAAGACCTCTCTCTCTCTCTCTCTCTCTCTCTCACATAACCGAGAGGTCCTACAATCCACATCACCCTTATTACAATACCACTCTTGCAATAAGCATTTCTCAAAGAGAGATCAGTGCTGAGTGCTATAGATCAAGCAAGATGCTTCAATGCATTTCCTTCTGCCACCTGATGTCTCTCATGTCATCTGAAAACATGGGAGACCTGGAAGTCAAAACATGAGGCTCACTGAGGAGGATAATGCGAAGACAAGTGACTGTAAGATTTCTCAACATAAGATCATAAATCAGTCACTTAAAATTTTTTTTGGAAAAGTTTCTTCCTCTCAGATTGGTCATCCCAAGGAGTTCTGGTCTGAGTAAAAGCAGGAGGATAATATCTGACAACCAATGGGTTGAAATTAACAAATGCACCCTACAGTGGAAGTCAGGGAAATTTATAAACAATTCACAATGATGCAATATGTATTCAGACTCTGTATATACAACCGAGCATATGCCCCCATACATCATCTCAAAGTAGGGAACAAAGATCTGATACTTCTCCAGCAGCCACACCGAAGCATGCGCGACCCTTAAAAGCTTTCCTTTAAAAAAAAAAACTTTTTTTTCATATCCTGCAGCAGAAGACAGAATGTGCAAAGCCTTGCCATCTTGAGGAGTTCATCAAAAAGAACAGGAGACAGCATGATCTCTCACACGCTCGCATTTGGGATGTGGACTAAGTATGGAATAAGGTATCCTCTCAGGGCAGATGTAAATTTACTGGCCGGGATTCCCCAGGAGACGCTCGACGGCAGCATGGACATTTCCGGCGGTGGCCCTGAGTGCGCGAATATTTTCCTGGGTATCGAAGAATCCCATTTCTTGAAGCTGCGACAGCTGAGTTGCATAAAGTTCTTCTGGCGGCACTGTAAAAGGAAAGAAAGACGGCAGAAGAGTTCTCTCCTCATTGGGTCAACAGCAAGAGCAAAGCAACCGAGAACATATCAGATATATATAAAGATGGGCATTGTGAGAATTCTAACCATCAGGTGTATTAGGAACAGTCAGACCACCAGCGCCAAGGCCACCAAACATGTTCATCAGCATCTCCAATCCCATGTTGTTCACTGCCCCTGCACGAAAATCAGGAAATAAGCACCTTGAAGGGAATTTGAAGGATAACAGTGAGGCAAAGTACAGCCGCAGATTTGTGAGCCAATAGGGCTAGTCAGGATGAGAATATCATGTCTCGTAGCTTGTGAGCATTATCACTATCACACTCGCACCCTAAATAACACCCTTATATGGACGTAAGTTTAATCCTCGAGTAATATTTAGTGTGGTAAGATTTAAAAAAAAAAAACATTAAATATGCGGAATGCGACTATGGCTGAAAGCTGTCTCAAGTACCTGCACCACCACCGGTCTGATTTTGGTCCCTGAAATAGATACAAAATCTCACTGAGTACCCAAACAATTCAAATTTTAAAGAATTAGTCCAACAGTAGTAAGATAAGGTGAATTGAAAGAGCAGATGTTTAGGGGGTGGGGAGTTCGGAAACATGGCATCCAAATGAATGTCGAACAACTTGTTAGTCTTTCATAGCTATGGATCCAACATTTAAGCAGAGTTCGGAGACACTGCAAGAAAGATGGTTTGTAAATCACTTCTCCGACAGGATTTGTATGTGGTACAGATTTGTCATGACAAAAAGAAGTAACAAGGATTTCACTTGGGGAACTTATTGCCCAACAGATTTCTGTTTAAGTTTACCTAAAAGTACATGGTTTCATGGGCATGCAAAAGGGAATGAAGAGGTAGGAAGTCCTTTCCCTCCAAAATCTCCTCCATACTCTTCCAAACCAACCTCCAGGCTGCTTTACCAAAAATATGTAGAGACAACAATGTCAACTCTCTCTTCACGACCCAAAGTCTGTAATTGAGACAGAGGAGGCATTGTTGGGTGTTTCGGAAATGCCCTCGACCCCGTTGGGTTATTTCTCTAAAGGGCATATTGAATGATGCCTTAGTGTTTGGTTCCCACGGAATGCCATTTTTCATTTTCCTGTTTCAGGTTTTTCAGCAGTAACCTATGCTGTACAACCCCTCTCCATGCAATAAAAGCAATCCATGTCATACGGTAAATTTGAACTCAAGTGTATGGGAGAGAACCAAAGTCCCCAAGGGAAATAGGGTCTTTCACAACCGCTCTTAAATGCATTCTTGGAAAAATACGCCTCATTCCCAAAGAATGAGTGGCTCTCAATATTCATTCCCATTCTGAAGAACTTCAAATGTAGAACAGGATGTATCGCCTTCGTTTCGCTCACAGACCAACAAAACCACATTACAATCTAATAGCTCCTCCCAGGAATGTCCCCCCTCTTGGCAAGAATGAGAAATGTTACTTAAAGGCCTTCTAAGAAAAAGATAACAAACAGCGATAACATGAAACCAAGGAGAAATTGTTCAGGAACAAAAGGGATATAGGCCTAGAAGGGTAGAGATTATTCTATCAGCATCAGCCCACAAATGCATCATAATAACATTTCAGGATGCACATGTAAGTGCAAATATGAAATGCAGGCACATCAGCGTGTGCACATGCACCAGATATTTGCAAATGTAAGCAAATGCAAACAATTGCATGCATGCACACAGAGAGAGAGAGAGAGAGAGAGAGAGAGAGAGAGAGAGAGAGAGAGAGAGAGAGAGAGAGAGAGAGAGAGAGAGAGAGAGAGAGAGAGACTCACTGGCTCTGCTGCTGCCTACCAAGGGACATAAGAGACTGCTGAAAAGCAAGCAGTTGCTGCAACAGAAGAAACAAATCAATGTTTTCACACAGGATGGAATATGCTGAGAACAAGAAATGTGCAACTAAGACTGGAAAGATACCTGCAACATTTCAGGTGAAGTGAGCTGGCGAAGAAATTCTGGATTTTGCATCATTTCTCTCAACTGAGTGTTGGACTCAAGAAGACTACGCATCTGAGGGTTCAATCCAAGAACCTGACAAGAAGCATGGAACAAAGTAAGGAAGGTAAAGTTCGGAATGCAATTTTAATACACATGCCTAACTACCTGATTCATATATTGGGGATTGGAAAGCAGACTCTGCATAATCTGTGACATAGCCGGGTTTTGCATGACCTGGTTCAAGAGGGATGAGTCAGGCATGCCGCCAACCATCTGCTCCAGGTCGGGAAGCCCACCTAGACCACCAAGGCCAGTCAACCTTGCATCACCTGCAGTGGGTGACCTTGGAGTGTTGTTTTGTGTGCCACCGCCTGTTAAATCCAAATTAACACCAAGATGAGAAAAAAATATGAAGAAGCTATCCACAGATGTACCTGAGAAAGAAATTGCAGAAGTTAAATCCTTACCAGTAGCACCCCATGGGTTAGGAAGTGGGTTTGTATTTGGGGCAGGTGATCCAATTGTTTCCGAACCAGTAGTCGATGGATTTGCTGATCTATCGCTGTTCCGAGCAGCGCCCTGGTTTCCCAGGAGAGCAGCAAATGGGTTTGACCCTGTATTGGTTCCAGTTTCTCCTGCCATTGCTGTGGCATTCAGAAAAGGTTCTTGAAAAGTCTCATACATGCGCCTGAGCATGTTAAAACCTTCAGGGGAAGACTCAATGTTACTCATAGCCCTGTCTGTGTTTCGCATCATCTCCCTCATTAGTTCAGGATTTCTTGCAGCTTCAAGTGTCTGCCTGAGAGTGCCAGGATCATTCAAGATGTGGGCAACATCAGGATTTCGGTCTATGATCTCACGCATATGGGGATTAGTCAAAATCAAATTTCGCATAAGGTCTGGGTTATTCATAAGGTTTTGCATGGCCGGCAAGTTCATGATTTCCCTCATCATGCTTGGGTTCTGAGTTAGCTGCTGCTGGACCTGTTCAAACTCTGGAAACCCAGCTCCAAAAAGACCAGATGTTCCATTACCACCCAAACCATTGACACCTAGACCAGGGAATAGTGAAGCTCCTAGTCTGGCTCCTCCCAAGCCGCCACCTTCATTAGAATCAAGATTGCTTCCAGTGCCTTGAGTATCATTTGAAGTCCTTGAAGCTCCAACGTCAGTTCCTGCTTGAACACTGGATGATGAAGATGGTGCAGATCCACGTACCAGATGAATGGTGTGGTCTGATTCCAACCCTGCAATACCACAGCAGAATATGATTTAGCAGAAAACTAATTTAGGAAATGCAAACAGTTAAAGAAAATTCATGGGCCACGGTTGTTGTCATCATTGACACCACCACCACCACCATGAGCATTATTATAGTCACCAATATCATAGACTTCCCCCCATCCCATCGTGAGACTAACTTGAGGTCCCATAGAATTTGCATGGCTTTTGGTTGGCTACCACACACAAAAGAAAACCTACTTGTGTCATGTATAACAAATGTCAGTTGGGAGGCAGAAAATCCCTACATTGAAGATAAGACATGATTTTGTGAGGCACCGTGCCTAGACAATAAATATCTGCTACAAAAAGAATATCAACTAAAGATAAGAAGAAAATAAAAAGAAAGAGAAAACAGAAAAAGTGTAAAAAAATAAAATAATGACATAGTAAATAAAAATAAAATAAATATTTATCAAGATATTCAAATAGAAAAGAAAACAAGGAACACAAAAATGTAGAAATCTACACATGGCATGATACTGAGACTAAGAGGAAGAAAAGAAGCAATGGGTACTAGTCTTGACTTCTGGATTATTAACCTTAATCTCACACATTTTCTTAGCAAATGCTAGTTGCATCATAAATCAAAATAACTAGATCATAGACAGATAATTTTTGTTTTTCAATGTAGATGGTAGCGTATAGACAGATAACATTTGTTTTTCCCTCCTTCTTTGCTCAAAGGATCAGACTGAATTAAAAATTCTCATGAATTAGCAAGAGACAGGGAATGACAATTTGCAAGAGATAAAGCAATATAAGCCAACTCTGTACAAGCCAATTCCAATACCATTGCAAATAACTCCAGTTAGATAAAGAACAGATGTGGCTCATTGAGTTTGCTTCCATGGTTGTCGTATCAAAAAAATTAGCAATTAACATTTCCAAACTTAGACACAATGCAAGAAAGGAATATAATGTCTAAAACTAGATAGATGAGGTTAATCTCTGAAGAATCCTGAGAAAGTTGCCAAAGACAACAAATCACTTATGGAAAGGATCAAGCTTTATGGACAACAAAGCAAATTGAATCTAATCATAAGGAGATTCATAGTTCAGGGCAGTGAATTGTTTATCAATGAGTTTTGTAGACAACAAAATATTTGAATGGTCCACAAACCCTAGTTTTTCAGCCGTGCAGAAGCTACTTATGAACATGAGTCAAAAAAAATATTAATAATAAGAAAGACTGAATCATGGACTAAAAACTCAGAATGTTTTGTATACAAACCTGTTGTGATTAAGCAGCATATATTAATAATGGCATCCTAAACCAAAAACTTCCCAAGTGGTTTAGAATGCAAGACATTACCAGTCATCAGATATTTGATAATTCCAGACTAAAAATGATATCCAGTTTAAAATGTTTTACAGGTGACAAAAAAGCCTCATAAATTCTTCTGAATGTAAAATGTTTCATCATTTATAGAATATCCAAAATTTCAGTTTCTAGGTCACTTCACGATGTCTAAAAGGTCAGAAGAATATCAATTACTAGAACGGCCTGTGTAGATTTTGACAGCCATGACACATCAATGATAATCAAATACAATAACATGAAAGTGACAGAACACAAAGAAAAAACTTAATGGTTCATATCTTGTAACATGTACAATTTACCACGAGCAACAACGGAAGCCATACCATAATATACAGGTTCTCGTCAATGTTCCAAATACATAAAAAGAACATCATATATGGCATGAATCATTTAAGTACCAATTACAAAAGTAAGGAAATGCTGAAAAGCGTAAACAGACCAGAAATAGCACAGAACAATATGATATTAAAAAAGTATGAAGCACATGAAAGACGTAAGAATGTAATATAGAACTCAGATACAAATAAAGATATCTATGGTCAAAGTCAGTCAAGAACTCCAGATCTTACACAGTGGAAAGAGATCTTCAACACTTAAAATGAATGTTGCACAAATAAATTGCTTCATCCATGAAATTTAACAATCATGATAGTCCCTCCCACTTTCCATTAAAAATTGTGGCCTCGAAAACCTACCCCCCAAATAAAGCTGACATAAATATGCACCTATTTGGATAAGAACATTAAATGAAACCTATGGATACTGCACCCTTTTAAGAACCAGCCGGTTTGGACAGGACTAGGTGAACTGAACTGGGAAACCAGCCTGTATTGCTCCCAGTTCCGGTGGAGGGAAATCAGCCAGACAACAGGCCTTCAAACTAGAATGAGCCTGAATCAGTCCAGTTCCTGAAACAAATTTTTTAAACTTTGCCCACAAATTTATCACACCTCTCTCGTTTGTCTACGCACTTGTAGTTGTAGCACCAAAATCTAGTGTTTTGAAGGTCACACAGGAGTGTGGTAAATTCCTCCCAAGAGAACATGGCATCCCAGATTTCAGAATACTCTCAGCCTATCCAAGCAGAAGACCAATCTGCATGTGCACATGAAAGGCAACTAAGAGAGATCCACCAATTATACATATATATCAGTAGCTGCGCTAACAGTGCCACATGAATATTGAGCTTTAGTTGCCACATTCTCAGTAAAGGTCTCAGACCTACCAGATAGGCAAGCATGTGACTGACACATCCAGGTCTTGTCCACATTCCAAATAGCGACAAATGGAAGCTTTGTTTAAGGCTGTCCATTTCTGCCACTATAACAGACCAATCAACCACGGGCCCTCAACTAACATGCAGCATACCAGAATCTATATTATACCCAAAGGTCTTTTCCAGGGCAGATACAGTGGGGAAAGGGGCAAAGAAGTGCCAAGGCACCCTCTAAAATTTGGGATTCCCGCTAGGATTAGAAGCAATCATTTGTGCCTCAAAAATTTAATAGTAGCCTTAAATTATCACTGATGACGATTCTCCCTTTAAAACAAACTAAAACCTAGATATGAAGACCTCTAAAGCGACCCATTCTCCAGCCATGAGCATTTAAGTTCTTTCTTAAATTATCTGTTTCTTTTCCTCTCTAAAACAAACTATCATTTTCTCGGAAAAAGGCCAACTACGAGTAGGCTTTTTTTACCCTCTTCTCACAAATGTGAACATTTTTGGTGTAATCATTTTCTAGGGATAGTATGAGAGACATAATCCAACAACTGCTTGTTTCGCAGCTGCCATCACTTCCACTACACACACTGCTCTTTGTTTGTGTTTTTGGACTCCACTGGTGGAAGACGACAAGATTAGTTTTGTTCCATATCAGAGGTCATACACATACAAGTACAACACCTTGGAGCTGCATCACCCTTTGCTTGAAGTTCTCCAATTCCAAATACAGTAACCGTAGGTATGACCTACAAATTCCCCATTCTATCTATAATATAGCATCTGAGTTTTCTTTATTAAATTCACGCCACATGTTGCATGAACTAATTTTTTTTACTTAAAAGACATTTCTTTTCAATGAACAAAAAAGAAACGACTTGCAGAAGAATCAATTATGCATTAACTTGTTTGAGGACGCTAGCGTGCCAAGTCCTTCAAGTGGGAGCAAAAGAAAATTTTCTGAATCCACCACTGCCCTTCCCATGTACACTATCATTTTAACCTATCACTGATGACAAAGTTTCGACAAACGGTTTATCGTCTGTTAGCAGACAGGAGTTGTCGGAGACCAGGCAAGAGCTGCCTCAAAGGCTTAGAAGTTGGTTTCTGTCAACCTGATGGAAAGCCTGAAATTCTGGTTATCGTATTAACAAAAGAAATAATCGTCAAAAGCATACTTGATACACAGCACAAGGACCACGGCAAAGAAACCAGAGAATCCAGGAAGCATGGAAGGATGATAATATGTACAGCTTATTCTCCTGGACGTGTCTGTAGATATCAATTATCTCACACTGAAGACTAGAGAATTTCCCATGATCATCCAATGGTAAATTCCAACTTCTGTTAAATCATGAGACCTTGTGTCATTGTCCAGAGCACATCTTGCGTAATCCCACTACTAATTGATGCCCATAAACACTAAATCAAGCGAGTGATCACAGCATGCAATGGTAACGAAAAGGTGTCCCTTTCTATGATCCCGTCAACCACAAGAATGGGAAAATAATTTCGTTCTCAAGTACGCATGACTGGATTTAGTTCCAGTATCTAAGCAAGATAAGAAGGTAAGTGGAGATCAACGACTAAAGTGAGGGAACAAACGACCATCAAATAATCCCCTAAACTCCAAAAAAAAGTTCCAAAAGCCAATGGTCCTTGTTCTGCAATGGAAATACACAGCCTGCACGCCGTCGCCCATCCCAGAAATTTGCTCTGAAGAAAGCCGCAGTCTTACGGGAAAATTCCCCCGCCCACCCAATCGATGAAGATTGTGACTCCTCGGGACCAAGACGACAACGCATAACAACCGACTCGCACCGGCAGAGCAACCGCGACCACCGGGAACCGATCAGAAAGGAGCGAGAGGAGGAGAGGGTGTGCAGCTCACCGTAGCTCTCCAGGGTCTGATCATCCTTCAAGATCCGCCCTTTATAGATCAGCCGCTGCTGCTCCGCGGGCACCTCCGACCTCTCCGCCACGAGCGCCTTGAACGCCCCCACGGTGGACCCCAGCGCCGCCTGAACCGAGAACTTGGACCCGTTCGAGCACCGGACGTGGACAGTGACGGGGCCGCCTCCGCCCCCGGCCCCGGCGGCCGCGGGATCGCCACCACCCTCGCCGGAGACGCTGTCGGCACCCATCGACGGGAAGCGGAGGCCGGAGGGGATACCAAACCCTAACCCTAGGGCAGAATCGACCTCGATGTGAAGGTTCCGAGGCCTCTGGGAGCAAGGCAGGGGCAGTCGGTGGGGCTGCGGAGGATTTGAGGAGCGCGCTCGGCTTTTTGCTTGCGCGAGGGGGCGACGAAGCGAGGAGAGAGAGAGAGAGAGAGAGGGAGAGACAAGAGAGAGGTTAACGTGACGAGGCTTGGTCCCTTGGGAAGAGGAAGATGCGGTCTCCAACCTAAAAAAAAGGGTTTTTTATTAAAATAATCATATTATATATTTAATTATTTATTTAATCATATTTTAAATTTATTTCACAAAATAGTCACCAAGTTGCCACGGTGGCAACTTGGTGACCGGGAGACGGGTGGGAGCTTTAGAGTCGGCATTGGCATTGCCGACTCCAAAGCCGGCATTGCCAATGCCGACTCTAAAGTCTGCATTGGCAATGCCGGCTTTGGAGTCGGCAATGCCAATGCCGACTCCAAGTCTTAAAAATTAAAAAAAAAACCTCACAGGCCGCGCTCTGTGAAAACACAGAGCGCGGCCTGTCTGTGTTTTCACAGAGCACCGCTCGCTGTGAAAACACAGGCGGGCGCTCGGGTGCTGTGAAAGAGCACCCCGCCTGTGTTTTACAGAGCACCCGAGCGGTGCTCTGTGAAAACACAGACATATGTGTGAAGTTCATACAAGTTTAAAAATTTAGATAAAATTTAATTATCTATATTTATTATTTAATTTTACATTGAAAATTTATAAGAGTTTTACCATTATATATATAAAGAAAATTCTCTCAACTCAACGTCTGAATTTTAGATTAGCATTCGAGTCTTTTAATATGATAGTAAGTAGATTATTAATAACAAATTATACGATTGTAAATATATCTTTATTTCTGTTAAACATTATTTAATTTTTAAAAAATCGACAGCACCTCCTCTGTTTCACATATATTTTCATTATTTGTACCTGTTCCTGTACGATAACATTTCTATGTATATGTCAAGGATAATCACAAAAATGGTTCATGGCAAAATATTTGTAGATGTCCAAGTCATATATACATCATGTCTAAATCACAAATACATCAAAATAACAAGTACAGAAATCATCTCAAAAAAACTGTGGAAAGTATCTCTTCTTTCCCTTTCTAGATGCTCGACCTCTACCACGACCACGACCACGACTATGACACTGCTCATGTGCATCAACCTCTGTCTCCGACTGCAACTGTGTATCATGTACTAACACATCATCACATGACTCTGACTGTGCTGTCTCAGAATCCATGTCCTCATCTATACTGCCTAATGTCTCTCCAAGTAGATCAGACTGACTCTGCTGTGATAGTGTGCTAGTCGATCCTCTGTGACGTCGCTGGCGACGATATGTACCTATCGTAGACTGTGGTGGCTGTGTATCTGTCATGCCCTCATCTGTCACTATCTGTGAAGCTCCTACGTCATATAGACCATACTGTGAAACTGTCATAACATCTGGATAAAAGTGAGATGGTCCTGCATCATCTGGCTGCTGCTGTGGTGTGTCTGCACATGGCTCTGAAGGTCCTGCATGTGATGTAGATGAATCTGTCCGCTGAACCTGAGACAACACACTATCAATATACATCTGCATGGATATAAATGTAGACTGTGCACTATCCGATATATCATCCTGAAGGCCAACACTAGCCATCATATGTAAATGCTTCATACCGTCTACTAGACTCCTCTCTATGTGATCTCGCGGCTCATAACGCATATCATAACTGAAACCTGGCCGAGCAATGTGCCGCCTAGTGATATCCCAATACCAAGCCATATACTCCCCTCTACCAATACCAACAGTCTCCTCATCCGGTGGTATAATGTAATCTGCCCGATGATGCCACATCTGTACAAAATGTGCAAATATCTAGCCCAATCAATATGCCCACGTCCCTTTCGGGTGACACGATCTAATGCATCAACATGACCAGGAATATGTTGTACTCTACCAAACTGTCTAAGTACTCTATCTGGAACATGCATCTCAACAATAGAAAAACAAAGGAGAGGAACTCGAGACAACCAAAGATGAGATGCCTGCCTAGAAACAGCTGGTAACATCTCCAATATATCTGCAGTGTATGGCTCCCACCTAATCTGTATTGAAAATACAATTAGTAAGTGTAAGTATCGTATCCTCTGTGTACAATATAATAGGTTTCATTATGTTTACCTGGTAGTCCTCCTGATGATCAAACTCTGATCTGTACAATCTCAAAACATGATGAGGATTATTTATCTCTGCTCTTCGAACATTCCACCTACAATTTATTTGTGACTTAGTAACATTCATATAAATAAATAGTCACACAAAATTTTAAATGTACCTGTGTCCCAAAGGCATGTCTTGTGTCAAAGGATGCATCGGAATGTCAGGACGTCCCACATGAAGTCGCTCCCAAGACCACAACTGCAAAAAAAATCAATTACTTAGAATATGCAACCACATGCTAGAGACAAAATAAATATGCAGTAAATGACAAATTACCTGAAGAAGAGTCAATGAACCACAAATGGCCTTGGCACCCGACTTGCATGCAATAGATAACTGCCGATATAGATAAGCAAGTGTCGCACCACCCCACGAGTATCTACTAACCCGATCTAAGTCCCCTAGAAGGGGTAGATACATAAGTGGCACTGAATTTCCTGACTTATCATTGAAAATAGTGCATCCCAAAAGATGTAACAAGTATGCCCGTGCATGTCGTCTAACAACCTCTGCCGATGCATCCTCTGCAATAACTGCAAATGTCTCTCGCAACCAAGATAATTTTACTGAACCTCGTTTCATCGTATCCGGAATATCACCTAAAAGGGCCATGCAAGCATCTGTCCAATCTAAAGTAGTGTCTCCTACAACAGCATCACCGTCAATTGGTAATCCCATCAAAATAGCAACATCCTGTAATGTGATACTCATCTCTCCATGCCTAAGGTGGAATGTCTGTGTCTCACTCCTCCATCTCTCAACAAGGGCAGTGATCAATGCCCAATCTAACTATCTGTGTTTGCACTTCATCATTACCTTGAATAGATATATTATCTATATCTTCTTCTCTAAATATAATTGTACAGTAGATACATGAGAAGGATACAAATCGAACATACTTTCAACAGTTTCATCATCTTCAACTCTCACTGCAATATATTCACCCATAGAAGTAGGCCACTTGCATGTTATACCAATCTTAACATGTCTTTCGTCATATTTCGTCAAGATATATAACTTTCTCATCAACTCAGTAAAACTTGTGTCTTTCTTTACACGCAAAATGCGTACAGTACCTCCTTCATATTGAGGTTTATGATCCTCAATATGTAAGACACCATCATAATAGCACATTAAAGAAATGTTGGAACTAGTCATATCTGCCATTTATAAGATAAATAATTACATATGTCAAATCAAAATATTCAAACAAATCACATTTGTCAAACAATAATAATTTAAACATATTTTATTTGTCAAACAATAATCATTAAATAAATCACATTTGTCAAACAAAGATATTTAAACAAATCACATGTGTCAAACAAGAATCATTAAACAAGTTATATTTATCAAATAAAAATCATTAAAATCAATTACATTTGTTAAACAATTTATAATTGTCATATAAAAACCATGAAACAAATTACATTAGTCAAATAAAATTATATCAATTAATATAATAAAAATATTAAATAATTAATTAACATACCTAAAGTGGGGCGGCTGGCTGGGTGGGAGGTGAGGGAGGTGGGGAGGTGGTGGAGATGGCGTCGGATGGAGGATGTGAGGGAGTGAGGGAGGAGGTGGCCCGGGTGGGGGATGTGAGGGAGGAGGCACTGCTGGCGCGGCGAGGAGGAACGGCTGGCGTCCGGCGTCGGCTGGCGCTGGCGAGGCCTGCGTCCGGCGGCGGCTGGCGCTGGCGAGGAGGGCCTGCGTCCGGCGGCGGCTGGCGCTGGCGAGGAGGGTCCGGCGGCTGCAGTGTGAGGAAGAGAAGAGGGGTTTCGGGAGCAGAAAGGTTTCGGAGGTTTCGAGGCGGGGGGGTTTAGTTAAGGAGCTGTCGGCATTCGCAATGCCGACAATAGAGTCGGCATTCGCAATGCCGACAATAGAGTCGGTATTGCGAATGCCGACTTTGATGTCGGCGTTCCCAAAGCCGACTTTAAAGTCGGCATTGAGAACGCCGACGCTATTGTCGGCATTCTCAATGCCGTCTTTAAAGTGGGCGTTCGGTCCCCACCGGTCACCAAGTTGCCACCGTGGCAACTTGGTGACTATTTTGGGAAATAAATTTAAAATATGATTAAATAAATAATTAAATAATATAATATGATTATTTTAATAAAAACCCTAAAAAAAGTGCATATGTATATATATGTAATAAGAACTCTTGTATATATACCCTTGTTGAAGAATGCTTATTTGGCCTCCGGTCCTTGGAATCTTGGATGTATAAAATATCTGCTTATGTACTTCTATATTTCTGGAAGTTTTATGGTTACTTTTTGGACGATGTCCTATGAGGTATTTAAGGTATTGTCATCTGAGAGGTAGAGAGTATATAATTAAATATTATTTATTAATTTGTTAATTATAATGTTTAGTTTTTTTTACATAGCAAAATTTCTATGTAATCAAAATTGGTCGTGCCGCGAGGATCGATCGTGCCAAACTCTTCTTGGCACGGTCCAGATCGAAGCGTACATCACTAGTAAGTTTCAATCTAGATAATACACTTACAAAAAATATAAAGTAATAAAATATATTAAAAATTAAAATAAGTTGGATCGTATCGACTGTGGCAAACTGTGTATGTAACCGACCCCAAGCCCCAGCACAGGTGAGATGCATAGTTCACAGTGCCGCCCGCGGATCACGGCGGCACGGGCGTACCGCACCGTGCCAGGGGAAGGGCGGCCTCTAGCACGGTCAGTCCCTTACCCCTCTTCTTCTTCCTCTCTACTTCCTCTTCATGTCGCGTTGTCTCGCCGCCGCCTCCCTCTCTCCTTCTTCCCCCTCATCGTGCTTCCGTCGCCAAGAAGGAGGGAGAGCGCCGCTGCCATAGGGGAGCCCGCCGCCTCCCTCCCTCCTTCCCCTACTTGTGCTGCATTGAGGAGGGGAGAAGTGCCACCGCCGCCATCGCAACAAAGAGGGAGTGTGGGGGGTGAGGCAGAGGGGGAGGGTAGAGGCGAGACAGGGGAGGAGAGGAGGGGGTCGGGGGCCAACCGGGCGAGACGGAGGGGTCTCGCCGCGATACATGGTGTACTATACCGACCCAAGAAACACTCGGGTCGGTGCGGTACATCGATCCGGAGAATCCCGGCAAGATGTAATAAATGGAGTTTTGAAAATATATAACGGATTTTTGTTTGTGTCGGTTTTCTCTATTTATTTCTATAAATATATTATTCTTCAACCTATTAAAACTAGTATATATGATTCAAAAAATCTAATAATTAACACTATCTTATACATCTCTAATCTATTATCCTTCTATAACATCTCCTTCAATTCTTACATGAGCAAATATGAACATGAATAGCAAATATGAAAGTTCACATGGACAGCCATGGGAATAAGTTATCACATTTGTATTTATATATTTTTATATATTCTCAAAAAATCTTAAATGTATCTTGATAGTTGTATTTAATTTAGACTCCGTGAGCTAAAAAAAAGAACGCATGTATCACTCAAGGTTGGCCGATTCAGATTTTACTTGGTACGATACGATACTAGACATATCATATCGTATTAGTTTAGTTTGGCTCTAGTTTGGCTCAATAAATCTTAAATTTTATTAAGAAGTAAAATACTATTTATACCGAACCATGCTAAGATAAACAAATGGTCTAGTTAAGTAACATACAAACCATGGTCTCTCTATATCTTTTAGTCTGGTTATGTTTGGTATTTAGATAGACTGAGGATAGAGTGAGAACATATTTGGTATTAGGATGGATCGGAATAGAGTGAGGATATCCTCAAAATCTTAATACCAAACATGTTCTGAGAGACTAAATTGATATAAGAATCAAATGTGTATAATATCAAATACAATTATTTAAACACATTAGGAGTACTTTGATGACATGAAATTTTAGGGATATTGTGTATATTTTAGAGGGGCATATATACAAAAGTTTCTTTTAGGAATCCTATGTAGCCCAGGTATCTTTCATCAAGATGCGAGGGGAGGTATGACCTCATTTATAATATAAGTTGTTGGTAGCTGTCCATAATTATTTCATATTTGACAATTTTACCCCCGCATGGTATTCTAACAAGTGAGATCTAACCTCTAACAAGTGATGTTGGTGGCCATTGCTAACTACGTTTAAAGTACTTTATTCTATGGTACTACCTTTTCCTTTATTGTGGGTCTTTTCTTAGGAATTGTTGTCACTCTCTCACACATATTCTATGCAAGAAATAATACACTGTGCTCAATAAAAAGATGTGATAATTTAATCGGGTCATCTAATTTGGAGGAACCCTTGTTAGACAAACAAATTCCATGGTTCAGACCTCATGATTTTGGACACTTTCGTTAATTACAAAATTAAGTGCATTAAAAGATGACCCTTGATCCGATGAGAGATCCATCTGTCCTCATTAAGCCAACTAAGTTTTGACAGATATAAGGAAGAATTAATGACCCACTTAGGCCCCATGCTAACTACTTTATAATCATAGATATTCTTGTTGAGCATGTTTTGTGGACAAGATAAACCACAAATCCACGCAAAATATATTGCCCAAATCAAAGTAGGCCAAATTATTGTAACGGGTCAAATAGAATTTTACCTGGTACGGTATGATACGATACACGTCTATTGATCTGATTTGGCCTAATAAACTCTAACTTTTATTATAAGATAAATGACAAATTAATTAACAGTTTCTAACTGTAACAGAAAAAGTCTTTATTATAACAGAATTTAACGTATATTGTAATAAGAGATAACACTTACTGTTATAAATTACAGTCCTGATAAAAATTAAAAAATAAATCAAATATCTGGTAGAGACTTTAGATAATCTACCCTAAGATAAAAATATTATTTATGTCGAACCGTATCGTGGATCAGAAAATTCCTAATACAGTGCGACACAGTCAACCGTGGCCCAAATTATTTACGAACATTGAGAATACCACTCCACAAACGACCATCCGATCTTAAAAGTAGGGCAAAACTTAAAGTGTAATGCAAGACAATGGCCAAGACTACTCTCATGTTCCCATTCAAACTCAACTTGTCAACATACAATACAACTTGCCCAACAACGAGACGTACATATATGAGGAGGCAACACCCTGTGAGAAATTTCCAAGGATTAATACAATACCATAATGAGTGGGCATGCCCAGAGGGGGAAATTGAGAAAAAAAATGCTTAGATTTCGACATAGAAAACGACCCCAAAATCTTATTAATGATGATGGACCAAAAAATCTCATCAAGGAGATCTATCTATCTATATATATATATATATATAGATATATATATTAGGGCTGCCACGGGTCGGAGTCGGAATCGAAAATGATATTTTTCGCATCCATTTCTTATAAGAAAATTAGAAACGGGTCGAAAATGGAAAGTAATCGAAAATATTTGGTACGATCAAAGG
Organism: Colocasia esculenta; assembly: GCA_014218235.1. Lineage (NCBI taxonomy): Eukaryota > Viridiplantae > Streptophyta > Magnoliopsida > Alismatales > Araceae > Colocasia > Colocasia esculenta. The sequence goes on from CM024758.1 coordinate 4,903,728, forward strand.
TAGATATATGTACTATTAGGAGTAATGGTAAAAGAGATGTCTTTGATAATAATAGGCATAATAAATGCTACGAGAGAGACAAGTTAATTAGATTCTATTTACAAATTAAGGAGAAGATAAATATTTAGTCTAATTTTTTTAATATTAACAAATAAGATTTTAAGAGTATATATTTTGTAAATAAAATAAAATTTATATCTTATCGGAAACGGAAACGGAAACGGAAGGAAACGGAAACGAAAACGAAAAAATGAAAAATAATTGAAAACAAAAAATAGATACGAAAAGATCGGAAACGGATCAGAAAGCAGATATCCATTAGCAACCCTAATATATATATATAATATTTTACAGAATTTTTATATCGAACTAAAGTCCCTTAAGTCATCGAAGCAATAAGTACAAACTAACACTCGTAAGGGCCAATGTTTGGTCCTTTCATCCAAATGGAGTGAAACTCCAAACTCCACAACCACTCACTTATTAGGTGGCCTTTCCGCAACTCACTGGAAGCATAGAACACTTGATGCAACTACCGCTCTTGTAGGGGACAAGTGGGTTTGCATCCAAGATTCCAAGTAGTCCAATTTCACAACCCACCAAGCAATGGACTTTCTTTTTTCCCTTTCCAAAAAGTAAAACCTTACTTATTTGCCATCTAAGATAGATAGTAAAATTCCTTATATATATATATATATAAAAATGGATAGTAAAGTTACCCATCCTCAATGTTATTGGGCCACGCATGCAACACAGAAATCTCACCATCATTTATCTTTATATCTCTTTAATCAGTTATTTGTCACTTTAAACACTTTTAGGCACCGTTTGGAATGGAGTTTGGAAAAATTTTAAAATTTAAAATCTTTGACAAGGCCTGTAACATTTCCAAATGGGGAGGTGTTGCTCCGGCTTGCGTACCCCTAAGATTTTGGTAGGAAGAGAGAGATAGAGAGAATGGACATTCTCTCTCCCTCACGCGTCGAAGCGGGTTGGCCACCGCTTTTCAAAATTTTTGGGATGAAACGGAGAGAGACAGAGAGAGGGACGGCACTTTTAAGAATTTTTTTCACTTTTTTTTGTTTTTACATACACCTCGTCGTGAAATCGCCCCAGCAACGCGCCTGCGTACGAAAAAGGGCTTTTGAGAATTTTCACTTTATCAGACGCGTTAACAAATGTTGCCTTAAAGTGATAAATAATTAAGGATAATTTAATTATAAGTCTCTATCAAATATTTGACTTATTTTCTAATTCTTGATAAAACTGAAACCCATTACAGTAAGTACTGTTATCCTCTGTTACAATGTATGTTAAATCATGTTACAGTAAAGAACCTCTCATAATACAATCAAAGACTGTTAATTAATTTATCTAATAATTAATTATAATTTTTATATACTAATTTGATATTTATCACTTTAAATTTATTTATCCGTAAAACAGGTAGAAAGTTGCTCGATCGTTATACTTCATTGATTAAATAACCAAATTCTACATACTAACAAGAAAAAAAAAACTCAACATCCGACCAATAAGTTGCTGACTGTTGGGCAAAAATTTCTCCCCGTCAATAGCCAACAACTCACCTTTCGCTAGCCGTCCAAACGTACTTGTGGGTTTGACAGTGATATATGGACACCCCACTGTTGGAAACACAGCGGCGTAGCCGACCCGTTTCCAACGGAGTTGGCCGGGCTGCCTCTCTACTACTCAAACATTTGACCCCTCCATCAATTGACAAAACAAATTATTTGGACCCTCACCTCCCTCTTATTATTATATATATATATATAATATATATAGAGAAATGCTATGGTGCAGCCGGGTCTTTTAATATGGCTCCGCCGTAGCATAGCACAGATCGTTAGATTTTAATCTAACGGCGGAGCGCGACAGTACATCCGCACTCGGTGTTCGGGTGCTCGAAATATTTTTTGTTCGGTGTTCGGTTCTGCTCGGTTCTGCTCGGTGCTCGGTTCTGTTCGATAAATATAGACAGACCGTTAGATTAGAGTAACACTATGATACGACATAATCTTTGAGTACGGCTCCACCGTATCATCAATACGGTCTATCTATATTTATCGAACAGAGCCGAGCAGAATCGAACACTGAATAAAGAATATTCCGAACACCCGAATACTGAGCACGAATGTACTGTAGTGCTTCGCCGTTAGATTGAAATCTAATGATCTGTGCTATGCTACGGCGGAGCCATATCAAAAGACTCCGCCGCACCATAGTAATATATATATATATATATATATATATATATATAATTTTCTACAAAATCTTCGTTAGTGCCATCCATACAGAAATATTGAAACCCCAATAAATCCTACCATTATAAGGTAGACTGTCGTGGATCAGCTTCTCTCGTAAGACGAGGTCTGTACTCACGATCTCTCTAGTGAAATAACACCGCTGATCCCTTTGATTCCCGAGCACAAGCACAAATGACGACAGACGCAAACTCCCTCGCCGCTGTCACTAGTTTGTCCACTACTTTTTTGGTTGATAGCGCAATGGATCCACCAGTTGTTCAACTTTGCAGGGGCACGAAACTAAATTCATGTGCTTGCTGATTGGAGATACCGAATCAAACCAATGTAGTACATCCAGATTCGGTATCTCCAATAAATTAATTAATTGCTTAATTGATGCTATTGGAAAATTAATTCATGTAAATTTTTTACATTAAATTAAAAACTTTGATCTTTGATGGAACTCCGTAAATTATTTTCTTATATTTCTCTTTCATGTAAAATTTTATACGTGTTACAACAATCTCCACTATAATGTCCTACGTTCGACACCCGGCGGTCAACGTCTGGCGCCCGACTGCTGACGTCTGGCGACCTAGAGCCCGACATCTGATGGGCGATGCCTGACAACCCAACATCCGCAATTCAACATACGACGTCTAACAACCAACATCCACGAGCCCGACACCCGACGACAGGCACTCGACACCCGATGACCGACATCCAACTGCGGGCGCCCGATAACTGACAGTCGACGTCCAACGCCCGACAACCGACGACAGACACTCGACACCCGATGACCAACATCCAACTGCTGGCACCCGATGACTGATGATCGACATCCAACGCCCGACGACAGGCACTCGACACCCGATGATCGACGTCCAACTACTGGCGCCCAATGACTGATAGTCGACGTCCAACGTCCGACAATCAACAGTCAACGTCCGACGACCGGTGTCAAACGTCCGACACCCAACGACCCAACATTCAACGTCTGACGACTCGTCGTCCAACCCCGACGACTCTGCGCCCAACAATTGAGTGGTCAACATGCAAAATATATTTTTATTTTAGACTATAATTTATTTTTTCAAAAAAATGTTTCTCAAAAATATTTTACGATAAAAACAGACATCAAAAAATCTTTTTAGGAAAAATATTAAGTGCATATCAAATGGACAATTATATTTTTAATTTTCCTATAAAAATAATCATTAAAAACCTTTTTTCCTTATGAATATGTTTTACAAACAATCAAACGGACTCTAATCTTGTGAGATGCTTCCCAGATCCCCCACCGTCGGCTTGGGACGACCATCATCTCACGAAGGACTAAGGAGCTCCCGGTGTGGATGGCAACATGACAGGGTCTTAAAAGAGGGGAGGATTTTGTTGCCACCCGCTGGCACACCCTCTTAGACTTTTAAACGGACATCTACCAAAGAGAAACACTTGTTCTCTAGACGAAATGCATGCACGGAATATATATATATATATATATATAATATATATATATAATATATATATATATATATATATATATATCCAAAACCCACCCCTATATATGTCTACAGCCACAAACTAAGATATTTTCTTTTGCTAAGCAACAAGTGTTTCTCCTGCTAAAGACAGGGCAACAGGGATAATGCCGAAACAGCCACAGATTACTTGGAACACATTGCAAGGTCCCCACTTATGTGCGGTACTCTCCGCACACAGTCATGTTACTAACTCTCAAAACGCGCCAAATAAAAAAACAAAGTCCACGATTGCATGCTCTGAGCAAAAGTCCGAAGGAGACGCCTACCGCCGCACTGGAGGTGGACCTCCTCTGCCCGGTGGAGGACCTCGGCCACCAGCTTGGCCCTGCCAATATTCACAAAGAGAGTAAGTGGGCAGTTAAATCATCAAGATGAAGTGAAAAAACAGGTTGCTACATCAGATTCAGCAGAATTAAAATCCCCACCCACTGGCCTAGATCCAGTTCGGCCGATGGCCCGGTAGGAGCACAGTTCCCAGGGAGACATTACCAAGGGTTAAGACTTAAGGGCGCACATTACATTTTGACCTTAGCTACTGCTGTTTCACCGGTTTGTCTATCTCCATCGCATCAATAGCAACAAGCCCTCCAAGACTTTTTTGTCAATGTGGATTCCTTTACTTCTCTTTTGATTTATTGGGGGGTTAGTTTGCTCCACACAGTCTTTCTATGGCATTCTCTTGTATAGGTGTTCAGGGGTTGTCATTTTTTGCGCTGCGTCTGTCTTTACTTATACATTGCCATTTCGTTTATATACTTGTGGTACTACCCACTTTCCAATAAAAAGAAAACAAAGCACACGTCCAAGGCGTAGCCCAAGGGGGCAGTGTTTTTTGCTATCCACCTCCCAACCGAGGAAACCATTAAGGACGTTGATACCCAGAATTAGGGGTGTAAACGGAACCCGATATTCCGATATTCCGACCCGATTCCGATTCCGATAAAAATTATCGGTTTCGGAATCGGAATATGATACCGATAGCTTATCGGAATCGGTATCGGATATTCCGATAAATTATCGGAATCGGAATTGAAAAAATAATCGGAATCGGTATCGGTTATTCCGATAAATTATCATAAACTCAATGTAAAATTATGGTAAACACCGTACCTTATCGGAATTTCGGTTCCGGTAATGTTATCGGAATCGGAACTAACCATTCTTATCGGAATCAAAATCGGAATCATATTTCGGTTATCGGAATCGGAATCATATTTCAGTTATCGGAATCGGAATCTGTGTTTCCGGTTCCGAACCCGACCCGTTTACAGCCCTACCCAGAATCTTCATTCTAGTGCTCGGTTATCTCCTTGTGCTAGACAGTATACCCCTTCTTGATCCTTCAGATAAGCTCAATTCCCCCGCATCATACCCCACATATGCCTGGGTAACGTGGAAGAAAGCTGTCCACGAGCAGTTTTGGCCTTTTTTTTTAGAAGAGCGCTAACAATCAGCGAGGGAGAAGAAATGTTTTGGTAAACAAGGAGTCTCTTGGCCCATGGGCCATGCAGGTTAAGCGAGGGAGAAGAAATGTTTTGGTAAACAAGGAGTCTCTTGGCCCATGGGCCATGCAGGTTTAAGTGTTGACAAACACCACAACCGCTAGCTAGCATATACAAAGCTTCAATACTGACCGCACATGCAAGCAGTAACTGCAAGTTAGAATGGCCAATATAGAAGAATGATAGTTGATCATATATCTATTTTAAATTAAATGAAAGCCATTTAGGAGACCGGCAAAGGATAATAGAGAGATATTGACCATGCTGCTTTCCAATCACAGACATGCTAGGAAAACAGAAACTAGCAGAGAAGGGAATAGCACAAAGGAGGAAGAAATAAGCACGACTGACAATGTACACCTGCAATATCAGCACAAGAAATGCTGCAAGAATGGAAACATGGAACCAGAGATGCAGCAAACTTTTTCCTCTGAAAGAAAAAGGGCCTTGGATCGTAGAATTTGTGCAACTGTTGGCTAACATAAAGGCATAGAGAGAGAGAGAAAAAGGTTCCACCATCTCCCTAAGTCAGATAGGATTGAAGCCATTTCCAAGAAGCTTTCAGCGAGATTAATAAGGCTTCACAGTTTCATTACGCGAGAGAGGGACAGAAAACATTTCCAAGAAGATTTTCCGTGAGATTGACAAGGTTGCTAGGGTATAAACTACAGAGGAAACGAGTTGGAGATGAGCTGTCCTTTCAGCGTGTGCGGGTGGTGGTTTTCTTTTTCTTTCTTTTTTTTGTTTTAGGTTTGGGGGGGGGGGAGTTCAATGACATGTCAGGCGACTCAGGCCTGAGGTTCCCTGGCCCAAACAGGCAAGAGGCTGATGAATGCAAAGTTGAGGGCAGCCCAACGTGACTCAGTCTCAGTGATCCAGATTAGAAATTCTTGATCACGGATAAGTGCAAGTGCACCAGGTTGAGGGACAGAATAAAAGGATCCGGAAAATATAATTGTTTATCTTCTCCTCTTTTTATTCATCACCTTTTTCTACAGCTGTTGCACTCAAGCATTCTATGTTCCCTGAGAACTGGATGAAGTTGTCATGTCAACAAATAAGTTTCATATTGTCAGTTGTTTCCTTACATATAATCAATGGCGTAAGATTCACGAGGTATAAAAAATAAATGATCCAAGATCTTGACATATGATGCCAAGTCAAAGCTATCCAAATGTATTCTACAATTGATCAATGATGCTCATTGATCAGTATATCATGGGTATTGATGTTGACAACACTGCTTAGAATTTCTCAAACACTTTCACAAAGCTACACCAAATTTTATCTGAGTTCTTAAGTTCAATTGATCTTTTCCAAGTTCCAAAGTATTTCTTTTTCCAGCCAAATGGGGTGATCTTTCAAAGATGGGAATATGTGACCAGTTATATACCCATTTATAAAATTAACTTTTTTCCCTCTTGTCTCTTGGTCTGAAGAGGGGACTCTACGGCCCTGTTTGGATGCACATCATAAACACATCTAGGCTCATCATCAACACAAGTTTATCATAAACTCAAAATCTCACCATAAACATGTTTTCATAAACCTACTCGAGTTGGTTTATGGTGGAGAGGTTCTTCCTGCAAACAGATTTTAGCATAAACTCACTCCCGTTTATGAAGAACTCCAAACAGGTGTTAATAAAAAATGTATGTATGGTAACCATGTTTAAACGTGGAGGAGAGGAAACAGTGTGGATGAGATTTGAAGGTGGTCCCCCGCAGGGGGAGGGGGGGTTTAAATAAGACAAATTACAGTGCATGTCATAAGACAGAAATTACATAAAAAATAGACATATGGTGTCTGCAACAGGTATAAGATGTTGAATTGGACACATTTCAGAATTCAGATGTTGAATTCTGATAGCTCATGAAAATTCATATTAAATGAGAATTCCATCTGAATTTGCACTTTCTCATCACAGAGCAATCATTTTATATTGCCAGAAGCTATATCTCCTTGGCAGCACCCATGGTATTCTCTTGGCATGGATACAAATAGGGTTCACCCATTTTTCACATAGCAGTTTGCAAATTTGTCAACAAAGTTATTTTAAGAGGGAACAACTCTACAAGCCCCCCTACCCTGTTGAAATATTGAGGAACTATAACTGATGACAATCCAAAGGAGGCATTGGAAGCATGTAGCTACGGAAGAGATACCAATTTGCACACTAGGAAGCAAAAGAATATAAGGAAAATAATAATATGCTACCTTAGAACACAAGAAGAAGGAAGAACAAAGAACATACCCTTGCACGCATTGCAACTGCACGCCCTCGACCAACTCCAAGAGATGAACTCTTTCCCTTTATATAAACAATGCAAAAAAAGGAATTCAAGCTAAGGTTTGCACATTCAAAGAGGGAAAAATAAAAGCTTTTGTTTTGACAAATCATAAGATGCTTCTGCCCTTATTATAGATCCACGTACCCTGACTCTTGCATCTAACTTCTTAAACATCGGCGCATTCTTAAGCATATCAGGTATCACCATAAACCTGGAATTCAAATTATTAAAGGGTATCTTAACCTTGGAAGAAGGAGATACAAAAGAATTTTTTTTGCAAAAGTCTACAATGTCTTTTCTTGTTGCTGTCGAAAGCAAGACTGCAACATCACATATATGATACAATCATGTGATGTGGCAAAAGGCAAGCTTACCTTACTTTGCTCCCCCGGATGAACACATGCTCTAGTTGCGATACTTTTCCATCCTGGACAAGCAAAAATGCATGTATTAGACAACAAATTAAGTAGTAATCTTTGAGGAAAAATGGACACGAGTTTTGAACTCAACATTGAAATACAAGTCTAAGGAAGAATTCTGATTCAGTCTTAGTGCCAGCAACCTCACTGAGCATGGATGATAAGGTCCCTTTAATCAAAACAAATTGTTTCATTCTTTCAAAACATAAGATAGACAAAACGTGGGAGCTGCAGGATGCCCTGTGCGCGGAGAACAATATGCACAAAAATTGTCTGACCAAACTTAACTTTGAACTAAAGATATTCTAAATGGTTGAAACCATAGAAAAGGAGACGCTTTTGACAAGAATAACCGAACATGTGTGGACTAAGAATGACAAATTCTCCATTTTTCTTATCGATCAGCATCCCCCCACCCCGGCCAGACATTCCACAGAACTTGCAAGAGTTGCAGGCAGAACCTAAACTCCTACAAATAGGTCTGTCCTCGATCCAGAAAACCTACATAATCCAAAGGAGGGAGAAAAGCGTACATAACGTGAAAAGACGCGAAGCGCTTCAACTGGTATACATCAAAAAGAAAAAAGGAAAAAGAAAACGCCATACTTCCACAAGAGGCATCATACCATGCCCTGCCAGGAGGCTCGATCTACTCTCCTGTTTGACGATATAGACGATGGACAAACTCGGGCTTCTTTCCCCACATTCAACAGTTTAGTACAAAATCCAGAAACCCAAAAACACGTAGAGGAAAGAAAGAAAGAAAAAAAAACCCTAGAGTCAGATTGTTCACATGTAGAAAGGGAGAAGAAAGAGATGCAACACCCTAAACCCTAGAAAGAAGATAGAAAGGATCAAGGGGAAAAGAAACGAAAAAACAAAAACAAAAACAAAAGAGGAGAAGGGCAAGCTTTCCTTGACAAGGCTGTAGCAGATATGGAACGGACCTTAGCGGTGAAGGTGATGTTCTCGAGCTGGCAGTTCCAGTTGTCCTCGCACTCCAGCATGCTGCCTCTGTAGAGCTCGCCGCTCTTCAACTCCACCGTGACGATGTGCCCCGCCGCCTCGTGGAGGAGCTTCACCGGGATGCCCAGGCTCCTGCTCATGGTGGCAGTTCGAAGCCGTCCTCGCCGCTTCTCCTCCGCTGCAAGTAAGAAGGCTTGGCTTTTTTTGGCGCCGCTTGGTGCTTAAAAACCCTTCTCTATTAGTTGGAGAAGATTTTGCCATATTACATTTACGATTTACTATATCACGTTTTGTTAAAAAAAAAAGGGTTAATTGTTTGTATAACCCGAAAAAACTCTCAAATTACCTCCAACAATTAATTTCATGGAAATAACTAGAATATCCTTAAAAATTCTTAACCATGTTTATATACCCTTGAAGTTAATTATTTTGCTGACAGAGTTAACAATGTAAATATTTATACAATTTTACTCTCCCCCCCCCCCCAAAAAAAGGTGTTTCCTCCATGTTGTTGTCGTTGGGTTGGTCTCTGACGATCGGGTTACCAAAACCCTCACCTCCAGGGTGCTCGACACGGAAGCTCCACACCTGTGACGGTGTGGATCTATCTCCTTTGCAACTCCATATGTGTCGGAGCGAGTTTATCTCCCCACGTCAACATTCCTGTGGTGGGGACGACGACGCCGCCTCAACTTCGCCAGGAGCTGGAGCAGAGGGAACCACTGTGGCGGTGGGGAAAGGACACGCCAGTGGGGGCTGCAGTGGAAGCACGTAGTGGAGGGCTACATCACGGCGGCTCTGCCGCGGCCTGTAGCACACCGCGCCCAGTGCCCTTCCTGCACGCGGCTGGACAGCGCTGCCTGTCACACCTGATGCCCAAACAAGACGGGATGTCAACCCGAATGGAGCCCTCCCGCTACGGGACGACCCCCTACTACACAGTGCCTCGACACTCAGCGCCCCTGAAGCGGCTCTAATACTATGTCACATTCACCGGGAGCTGGAGCTGGAGCAAAGGGAACCGCCGTGGCAGTGGGGAAAGGACGCGCTGGTGGGGGAGCTGCAGTGGCAGCGCGTAGTAGGGGGTTGTGCCACGGCGGCTCTGCAGCACACCGCACTCATCGCCCTTCTTGCGCGTGACTGAGCAACGCTGCTTGCCGCACCCAATGCCCAAACGCAACGGGATGCCAACTCAGACGGAACCCTCCCACAATGGGACGACCCCCTATTGCGCGGTGCCTCAGGACTCAGCGCCCCTGAAGCGGCTCTGATACTACGTCACCTTCTCCAGGAGCTGTACCAGGGGGACAGGTGGAGGGGCTACGCTAGGTGAGGCACTCCTCCGACTGTACGAAGAAGATGAGGGCGATGGTGGTAGGAGCACCGAGATTTGAGCAAGTGGAGGGGGGCAATGGTGGAATGGGTTGGGGAAGGGTGGGTGGGCATAGGGGGCAAGTTAACCTAACATAAGAATAAGTTAGTCTTTTCTCCCATTAAATTAGCACTCCAGTTAATTACAGTAACGGATCGGTGACGGTAGATGTACAAATGAAAGTTCTTAGATTTTTTAGAGGTATATAAGTTGTTTCCATAAAATTAGGGGTATAGAGGTAATTAGATTACTTTTTAGGGATATATAAATAATTAACTAAAAAAATTCATTGGGCAAATTAATTAAGAGTCCTTAAAAGATATTTGACTTATTTTCTAGTCCTTGACAGAGCTGTAACTCATTACAGTAAGTATTATCTCCTGTTACAGTATACATTAAATTATGTTACAGTAATGACCTCTGTATTACAATCAGAGACTTTTAATTAATTTCTCCAACATTTTTATTTGGACTCCAACCCCCAACACCACTTTCCACTCACCCTAATATCTATCCGGCCTAACTTTATTTTGATATCTACGTAGAAACTCTTGTGATCTTTAGATTAACTAATTAATTTCATGAACTTGAACTATCTTGTGACTCTTCTTTATCTTTCTTGTCACCATCTTCATAGATAATTATGAGACATAATTTTTGGGAGCTTATTTATTAATGTAATAATTACAAAACTAACAATCTCATAAACATATTAATATAAATAACCTTGCCGCATAAACAAATGAGTAAAATATCATTTTCGTTAAGCACTATAATGTGCCGTCAAATAGACAAAATTAGTTTAGGACATCCACACCCGTGTGCAAAGGATGTAAACGAGCTTATAAGTAGCATAATTCACATCTTTGATCGCAGTGTTAACTGCTTATATCATTATCTTTTTTTAAAAAAATAAAAACTCGGTACATTTTATAATATCGTTTTTTGTCACTCCCCTCAGCAGGCCGATTATCTGAAGTAAATAACTTAAGCTACAGAGAGTAGAACTTGAAAATTTTTTTTTTATCATGAAAGAAGAAGACGGCAAAAATAATTGATACTGCAACATTTCTCAATTTTAAGATCTGCCCACGGAACAGCCCAAAGAACATCAAAATGCAATATGATAAAAACTGTGAGATTGACCCATCTCGGTTAATTTGAAAATAAACATCTTTGTATAGTATTATTTTTTTGGGAGTAACCAAAAAATCTTACCTCATGTGATATGTACTAGACTCAGATATTGGTATTTGTGAGTTGCAAGATTAAGATTTAACCACCCTAATTTCTATATATCAATATCTCATTTGACCAAAAAAATTCTAGATCTACACATCAAGAGAATTATATGTAGATCAGGTAAACATCTCGAAGAATCAAACTGATCGAGACCTCCTGCTGGTGTTGACTTCGTCTCCTCACGTCAAAGTTTTGAGAATAACTTTTATTTGCACAAAAACTTGATTCACATGAGAAGGTTTCATCTTGTTCCAGCGGGAACACATTGAAGAATATGTTCTCTGATAATTGCTGCCGAATGCAGCCGTACTGCAGGCTTGACTTGTTTTTATTCTTGTCTTAATCGGGTCATAGACTGACAGATTAATTTGCTCGGGGAGGATTTGGAGGGAACTGTGGCTTTCTTACCAAAACTAGAGCCACCGGAAAGCACGCAAGACCTTGCCAAAGAAATTAGGAAGCTTCCCAAAAACCACATGATTCCTTTCCAACTGTTCAGCATCCCGTTCGGCCATGAGTGCTCTGTACGTCGCAGTAATCTGAAACCATGAACAGAAAGCATCATGAAACTGAGGTTTGTTCCGATGTTTGATCGGTGGAAAATCGTTTCTAGTCCTATTAACTTCCAATTGTTTTGTTAAGCGGCGGTCAGTTAGTAGGGGGTGATCCCGGGAATCAAGTAGTCCGTAACCAAAACATCTGATATAACAAAGAGCTGGTAGCTCGGATCAGATGTGTGTTTTTTAAACCATTTTTTATTTCATACTTTCACCCAATTTATTAAAATTTTTAAACAAGGCCGCGAAAATAACCTCTTCAAGTGCATGCTTGACCATTTCCATGGTTTCCTCCGGAACAAGTCTGTCTCGCCGGCCGCATCTTCGTCCGCCGATTTCACCTCTTCGTCCGACGGATCAGGATCAAGAAGGCTGCCTTCCGATCTGCACAGTTCCTCCAGTAGGTCCACTTCTCCCGGTTTCAGGGACTTTTTTAACTGTAAGGACGGCTATCCGATCAAGAAGGTAAAAAGTAGAGAGGACTGGTTTCTATAATCCATCAAAATTCTTCAGACCTCTGCCAATATCCTCTCACGTGAACGATTGTGATCCGGGCTGGGGGTAGTCTCTGTTGTTTGAACGTGAGTTTGCAATGGTGTCTTTATAAGCTTAGTTCTGCAAAATATATCGGCATATGTCGATCAAGAGCCATTTGTAATACCAGAGCAGCTGTCTGCATTTGGAGGCTTAGTTTTGTACCTGGTACCAAAGCGAAGAGTGGACAAGCTCTCTGATACATTTAAGGTGCTAGGAGAGCAGCAACACAGAAGCGCCGTTCGTGAATTCCCACCCTGCAGAATAAAAAATCATGAATTAACGAACATATGCCGTTTGACACATGCAAAAGTAGGGGATTAACCATGGCCCAACCAGGGCATCTTGCAAAATCCGAGTCAGCTTTGAGTCACGATACGGTATATGGTTTACTTTTCCTGTCAATATCCCACAATAAAATCGTTGGATTCCGTGTACTCGAGTAGACAGGCAGATGGATAAATACATCGAACAAGGAAGCTTGTGGTTACCCGTGGTTAGCGCATTGATTACATTTCCAAGAGCCGAAAGAGACATGTTGATGGTCCTTGCCTCATCAAGAATCCTCCCTTCGGCGCCAGTTTTCTCAACTTTCTCGGAACCAGCCAAGTCCACGAGAACGAGTTTTCCGGTTCTCGATCTGCTCATGTTACCGAAATGTATATATCAAAGCAGACTGAATTTCTTGTTTTTCTTTTCACACAAGGAAACGTTGGCGATTTAAAATGGAACAAGGAAAGAACGAGTGTTCACATGAGAAAATGGTTTACCTCTCATTTTCCGAAGATTCCTGGTGAACCAAAAAGGTATATACACAGTGACTTCTGCTGCTTGCCATATTCATTTCTGTCCATGTTAAGGTCAGAATATATACGATGTCCCGCAATCAAATGTCCATGCGTTTAACAAGGTTCAGATGTTTATGCAACGGGGATCAAATGGAGGATACGTGTCTCTCCCACTGCTCTACTGGCAATTCCACGCTGCACATTATAGTGGAAATTAGAAAATCTCAACGAATTTAACGAACCATTGCTTACTGGACAAAGTAATGCCTACCGAGAGGCATCTTAAAGCTTCTTCAGGATCCAGTATAGTGACCTGAAAAGTAGGCAGGTTACAGCTGCATGAGCTTCTGATGACACAACTGGTTTTGAAACAGAGAAACCTAGAGAAGCAATGAGAGGAATGTGCTTGCATAGCATTGGGTTCTCACCTCTGTCACCCCAGAAAGGAAAATTCCGTGTGTCCTATTCTCCTTTATTTGCAAGTTGTCTTTCGATAAATTAAAAAGATCTCTGGCAAGAAATAGTAATGAAGTCTTCGATAAGCGTGAGGATGTTAGCATATTCATTTCAAAATTATGTTTGCTTGTGTACTACCGCAAGTTTTTCTTCACATAAAGAAAAGATTGCGTATCAAGAAAATCTTGACAATCGACGCACCTGACTTTTTCCATGTAGATCTCCACCTAAATGAAAAATGAAAGAGATTAAGGGGAAAAAAAAAGGTAACTAGGAATCTAATGTGAAAATGCACGCGGCGACATACCATTGAAATCTTGACAGTATATTTGGCAGTGTCTTCAGCAGATTTTATATACTCAAAAATCCCATTGACAACTCGAGGAAGAAGCCCTTTTGTTTCTGCATCACAATCTGAAATACTTGGGCCTGACCCAGTTGAAAATTTTACCATACGTTAGCAACTAGCAATAGAAGTATATGATGATATGGCTTGAAGGATATTGAATTTTCAAAAGCGCAATATTGCAATAGAATATGCAGTAGAATTGATTAAATTGGCTTACCTCCATGCTGTATGTCTTTCCTGCTCCAGTCTGCTTCCGAAGCAAGGTTCAAAGATAAAATATCATGTTGGTATATTGTAGATATTGCAGACTGCAGTCTGCTTCTTCCCAATCAAAATGGTTTAGAAGAATACTATAGTGCATAATTTAATTATTCAAAGGAGAACACATGCTCCAAATTCCAAACTCTTTATTTCCTTCTACATTGCTCAAGGAAGAAGGCCATACTGCAAATCTGAGTTACTATTAAGTCTTGCTCTCTGTTTTCCTTCCTTCTGGAGAATTTGTCTTATTAGAATGTGTTAGAAAATCTTTGTTCTAAATTCGTGCCAAAAATACCACAATTTTAAGGTATGCATTATTTGAACTGACTCATCCCTTAAATGTGCTTGACGGCATTATTTCAGGTATGGACAATTTGCAGAAGAGATTTAGAATCGCACATTTTTACTAAAACAAATAAGGTAAGGATGCTTTCAGATGCTTCAAGAAGCAGCCCAGCAGGCTTATCTTAAGAAACAGTGAAGAGTCAAATACCTCCTATTTGAAAACCTGGTGCAGTCTCCTTTGAGACCACGGAGAACTAGACAATCTAGGTACGATGTAATTAAGTAAAATCGGACACTGCATCTGTCTAAAACGTGCATTAGTTCAGAATCCAGTTATTAGTGTTGATACACTTTCGTTGAAGAAACAATTACAAACTAGCACATGATTTGAGTAAAGAAAATCACAAACCACAGTGAGCATGAAATATAGATGTTTCGATTGTGCTGCGGCAACTCGCCTGTCCATAAGTAATGATTGTGCCATTTATTCCATTAATTGCATCTGTAAAAGAGGATGATTATACAAGAAGAATATCAGAGCAATGGTAAATACTAGTATGGAGCAAGATGCCATAGGGTGATAAATGTTAAGAAAATGGAGGCATAAAACACGCAAACAGTAAAACGATTAAACAAAGCACTACCACATCACATCTTCACCTTGGACTACAGGCATTGCAAGAAACTCGTACACATCCACCTGCGCAGAATCATGATAGAACACCCTGTCAAAGCAGAAGGCGAGCTCTTCCTTCCTCCCAGCCTACCAGGCACATCCGGATGACATCAGAAACGATCCGAACACAAAATCCACATGTGTACGGCAAATGGAAGGGACCTTGAACAAAAAACACTCCGCATCCAATCCCTGGACACACAAATTCTCCCCGCCGGCTTCCTTCTCTTTTGGACTCGGAGGCCTGAATCGCACACACACCGTTACGTTGGACATCGCTTCTGTTCTGATGAAACCTCACAACGAGCCTTCCGAAATCGTTCCTCACCTGAGCTCAGAACACTCAAAAGGTAAAACAAAAATACTGCCACACATCACATCAATTTAACATTCCAGATCGGCACAATCCTACATATCTATTGCTATGAACCAGAGTAATCGAACTTAGAAGCAGGAATCCCTAGTTTCAGGTTCCGATCTAGAACCAGAAAGGCACGAATCTCGCGCTCTTGAAACGGATTCGAGCAAGGGATCGCGATCCCTCGCAATCTGGATGCCGGATTCTTCCCACCGAGATCGCATTCGCAGGGGAAGCAAGAAAAGGGGGGCCAGGGAGGAGAGGAGGAGTACCAGACTGAAGCAGCTCTGCGTCTGGCCGTAGCGGGGACTCACTCCTCTTGGTCGGCTCCGAAGGAGACGGTGGGAGCAGAGGGGGAGGTATTTATAGTCGTGGCTCATGAAGCGCGGGAAGGAAGAGCGCACGAAGCATGGGAGACTCCAAATGACGGGAACGTCCCTATGTGAGAATAATTATAAACAAGACCCTCTTCCGTGTATAATTATCAAAAGGTCACTCTCATATACATATTAGTATTAATAACCTAGCAGAGACGTCCATTTATTGAAATTTATTGGAAAAATATATATTTTTATGATAGATTATACCTGACCACTATGTCCTTATAAATTTTCATGTCAGTACGACGGTCAAAAAATAATATGTATATACATATATATAAAAGGTAGAACTCTTAACAAGTGATAAAAGTGATAGATATATTAATAGATATTTATAATCTCTATTTTTTATTTTTTTGAACCGTTTAATAATAGACATAATAACCTTGAACAAATACAAAAAATCGGCATGGTATTTGTTCACAGATTATTTTGTAGAAATATATGATAGTACCTTTACAATTATGCATGCAAGAGAATTATATTTGTAATTCTTCCTCGGATTACACTGCAGCCCACGTGGCAATAGTTCTGTTGCACAGTAACAGTTGATCAAATTCCAACCGCCTGATTCACGGACTCCTGAATCAAGGACCAGATTATATTGTGGGCTCTGATACTATGTTAGAATTTACGGAAATAACTATCAGTTCTATGCACCTACTGCATTCACATTAACCCAAAGCTCCATTTTTGATGATTTCATGTACAAATGTACAATATAGTATTGATATATCCACTCACCAAATATGTCATCCTAACAGCTGCACATAATACAAATACATGATGCCAACATGAATCTGCTGACTCAAAATTTTGGCTTTAACAGAGGGCCTGCATCACCACCATCCCTCAACCAAAAAGGGAGACATCTACAGAAACTTACAGCAGAAAGTGGAAACTTTAAGAAACCTGTTCAGTATCTCAAACAACTGGTGCAAGCTTGGTTCTTCCAACTGCCTTTACAGCATGTTCTTTTCAAGCCTCTGATGCTGCATCCTTGGTGGTGAGATAGATACCCCTAATCCATAGCTCCACACTGAAAGTGCTTTCTGCCTCAAAGTGCACCTCTCTCCCTGAAAGTGTTACCACTCTGAAGATCATTCTTTGTTCGTCTGAACCCTCCACCTGCCTCCGGTTCTTCAAGAAGTTCAGGCTGGGCCCTGCCACTGCCTCCTTACAGAGCACATTCCTTCTGCTTGTCCTTCCCCATGTCAGGACCCCAGACTTGAGCATTCGGACAGTCTTCTTGTGTGGCGCACCTCGACCCTCACGGGTGTGCTTGAGAAGATCCTCGCCGTTGAACACATGAGACCTGGCCAAGTGATCAAGTAGTACACCCTCTGCCACCTTGTTACTTTTACTGCTTCTCCTTGCCAAGGACAAAGCTGTCTCCCCCTGGGCATTGCTGAGCTCACAATCTGCACCTCCTTGCAGCAGTAGAAGTTTGCATGCATCACCATGCCCTTCCATGGCAGCCAGCATGAGAGGGGAGTAGCCATCCTCATCTAATGAATTAACAGGAAAGTCCATTTTTAGGAGCTGAACCAGTGATGACATGTCCCCTACACGAGCTACAAAATGAAGGGCTCTGAACACTGAATGATCCGTCACTACATTTGCCAGTACAGCATTGAGCAAAACGTGTTCAAATCGTTCCCTATCGGAAGAAGATTCAAGCTGGATAAGTGACATAACAGTTTTTCCATCTGGGGCTTCTATGCATATATCTGATCCAGCCATTAGTAAGAGGCGGAAGGATTCAACATGACCAGCCTTCACTGCAACCATCATGGGAGTCATACCCATCCCATCCAGCTTGTTTAGATTCTTGGTAGAGAAGCGCATGACCATTTGAAGCAGTTCTGGGTTGCCACTTCCAGCAGCAAAGTGCAACGGAGAGAACACACTGAGGTCGCTCGAAAGAAGATTAGCACCAGCAATTACTGCCTGAGAAAGAACATTGACAATGTTCGATGAAAATGAGCTTCTCTGTGCTAATTTAATCACACAGTCACCTGAATCACAGACCAAACCCAAGTCAGCACCTGCCATGAGTAGCTCTAGAAAAACATCTGAATGACCTGCTTTTGCTGCAATCATCAAGGCGGTCTCGCCTGTCGATGTTCGAACATCCACATCGCACCCATGCATAATCAACTGCTGAACAATGGAGGAATAACCAAGTCTAGCAGCCAAGTGCAAGGGAAATGATTCATGTCCTTGTGTTTGCACTGGGAACTTGAGATTTGCACCAGCAGCAAGGAGAACACAAAGGGCATTCAAGTTTTGACATAAAATGGCATGACAAAGAAGAGTCCTCCCAAGATATGGAGTCTCAAGAAGAGAAGGCTCATGTTGAAGCAACAGGCTGAGGATCTCCCCACTAATTTCATCGTACTCAACTGCACACCATGCAGCATTGTATGGCTCACCCAAGCATGCACCAACTCTCAGTTCTTCACCAGATATTGGATCCCATGACCATGCTCCAAGACGAACTTGACACTCGGTTTTCGCACCATACTGTAATTTACAAGGTGAATGTGTAAAAGTTAGACAGTGCGCCACAGAATATTGAGAGTAAGCAGTACATTATAATTTTCAACAGGAAAGTGAATTACCAAACTCTGAATGTTTATGACGATAACTTGCTTTTTTGTACTTTTAAATAAATAAATTGAAACTTTGAAACTACGTTACTCAACTGCCAAAAAAGAAGTCCTTTATATTATAGGTTCCTAGTAAGGCCTTCCAAAATTTATGTTCCCAAGAGAATTTGTGTAAACATATAGATAGCAATTGACACTAGAGAAAAGGAAGACTACAAATGGGGTAAATTGAATTTTAAAGTAGTTCATTTGGTTGAGAAGTTTTCATTAAGAAGGGCATCAGTTTCAAGAACTTTCCTTTTCTGACTGCACTAAATTCAAACATCCTAAACATTGCAAATGCCACAAAAAATTTATGTAGTTTTTCATAGAAATACAAAATCATTCCCTCTCTTCCAAAATCATTCTCCTTTGCATCTGAATCCATCCCTCACCCACTAAGTCTAGAGCCAGTTTGAACACGCAGCTTCCTGAGGTAAGCATTCTGGCAATGACACCATCAAATACCATGATTTAGTGCCAAAAACTAAAAGATAAATGATTGTTCACCAGAGAAGCAATTGGCATGCTTTCGCTGTCAGGTCCAAGAAAATAGCAGAGAAATTACTGTTCTTTCAACATAAATGCAAAGTGGTCCTCCAAGACCTCTACTTCTAATGGTAAATAATAACAATGATTATGATCCAAAAAGTGAATGAATGCTACAATGCAGTAGGTCATCACCTCCAAAAGGCACTTTACAACCGAAGCTTGTCGGCTGATAATTGCAGCCACTAAAGGTGTGCAATCCACATTGGCATGTAATGTAGGCTTAGCAGAACGCAGCAGAACTCTGGCAATGCAATTGATCTCCACACAATTCTGATAAGAGAACAACATATATGTATTTGAAAAGTAACATATCTCAAAATCTAGGGGAGATGAACCATCAAAGGCTAGCAAAATATAAAGCACCTTGATCAAAGCAGTGACTACATCAACAAAGCCTCTGCAGCAAGCAGACACTAGAGCATGTGCTGCAGCATCAGGTCGTGGCATATCAGAGCAGATTAATAGTTCAACTGCTTCTGCTTCACCACAAAGACTGGCCTCCAACAAAGCATCTTCGCAGGCAGATTGAGAAGCACCAGCTTTCAAAAGCATATTGAGAATTTTGCAATGCCCCTCTCGAGCAGCAGCTGTTGTTGCATAGCCTCTAAACAACTTTTGGTTAACATCTGAACCAGCTGACTGCCAGGAGAGAACCAGCTAATAAGCACAATATAGAAATATGTTTGCACCAGCAGAACCAAAAGAAAATGAAAAGATGACTCCTCAGAGAGAATGATATGAAATATGAATCCAAGGAAACAGATAAGAGGATTGCAATATAACTAAGCTGACTTGAACACTGTTTCGGTTAAACTCTCATGGCCATGACTGTAACCTGATACTCATCCCACTATAGCAGCGCATCCTTGTGAGGCACTGTTCCAGGTACATCTGGCCCCTAAAATTAAAACATTCCTCATGCTCTGTTATATGCCAAAGACAATCTCATACATTTGCAAACAAAATGTAAGATCATAGCATGCATGATTTTGTAATTTCCTCATCATGTCTGAGCTGATAGCAAGTTTGGGAGATAAAAGCAATGTCAATATGCCATTGTTTAAGGATTAACAGGGATCTGTAAAGAGCATGTTTTTTCATGCTATACATTTCTATAAAGAGATTACCATTGCAGAAGTTCTTAGCTCTTTGTATAAACATCAGATGTGAATAGATGCCTCGACCACCTTCAACAGAAAAGAAGTTAAACAGGTAGGAATTACCCACCATCTCTATTTTCTAGTACTTCCTTTTGTTCATGTTGACACAAATATTGACGTCAGAACTCACAGATAAAGGCACATAACTAAGCGAAGATATATACTAATTTCTTGTGTTCAACTTGTCCACTTCTCTGATTATATTGCTGACTCAACTCAGAGTGGAGTACATATCCTAGTGGCACTTTGGGTGTTCTCAACTAAATGAGAACTTGTGCATGTACAGCAAGTGTCAATCTGAATTCTGAAGGTCCCCTTGGCATCTGCTCATGAGGTCAAGTACCAGCCAGAAAAAAATATGTTTGGCATTTCATGCAACCCTTGGGGCATTTATATTGACATTAATATTTAGGAGAGCAAATTCACCATCTACCTTATGTTTTTCTTTTTTGCCTTTCCACTGCTATAACAGGAAGTTTTTCTCACTGAGGACTATCTAACCAGTGTTATCTTATTTTTAGACTTTCTGTTCATCAGCATCCTCTTTCTTCATGCTGCTCTTGTTCTTCATTTATTTCAAACATCTTTGGCACAAATTCAGCTCTTTCTTACCAAACAATGTTCCTGAAAATTCACTGGTGCATATGTATATGTATTCAGTGGTAGATTAAGCACACATTAATCAACACATTGACTACGTGATGGAACTACCTGGTTGATGTAGGTCATAACATTTGAAACGACATTTGAAACCAACTTAAAATGTGAACCAACAAAAATGGTGCAATAGGAACTGAACTGATGTCCACCTTCCAAAGAAAAGAACTGAACTGATGAAACTGAATGACTATCAAGTTTAGCATAAAAAGGGTAAAGGTGTTAAGATAACAGACATCTAGGAGGCTCTCTTTCCAACCACTAGGGTTTGACCCTTTGAGTCCCACTAAGCACCAAACCAATGCAAAAGCCTGTAAGTCTATGATGATATCTTGCAAGACGAAACCAGAGTGCAGGATTCCACCAAACCCAAATTTATATATTTACCTTATTACTTAAATTAAAATGCATTTCTCATATGCATATCATTTTGAGATCTTCTACATCAATCTTCCTTCAGCATAATCACCAAACACATAAATCATTATATGCCATAATATGTCTTTTCAAGCGTATCTGTCTTTTAAGTCAACTAACTCCAAGGACTTGAAATAGATGTTTGAATTTGTAGTATAGGACACTGCATGAGCTGTCAGAGCTCATCTTCTTGTTAAATGATGCTACAATGCGTCACTGATGAGATGGAATAGATTGATTTCAAATTGCAACTGATGTCTAATTTACGAGAACACATATGGGTTACTACATCCCAAGTTCGTTTTATGTACGAATCCCCGCAGCTGCAAGTAAATGCACATAAAAGTGATGCAAACAAAAGATCTACTTTACCTTTTCATGAACAAAGGAATAATAGCATTAGTTCATTCACACAGCATACACATCTATATAAATATGTGTACACACACACACACACACACACACACACACACACATATATATATATATATCATACCAAATTTCTTATCAGAGGTCACATAGGCACTTGACACAGCCAATAATTTCACTAAATTAGGCTTAGTGGTATCACTTCTCATGTTCGAAAGATATACAAGATGGAAAAGAACCAACCATTAATGACCAGGCGCCATCAGGGTAACAAGTAAAAGCCAAAATAAACTACCACAAAGAAAGCAAATGATCGGAATTGAGAACAAAAGAAAATAATAATACTGAATCCTACTATGTCGATAGACAGCACCCTACAACAGTTGTATGCAGAGAACTGCAAAGGCAAAATGTGATGCTACTTAAAACAAACAAGAGAAGGAAAGAAGGGGATTCACCAGCAGTCTCCTGACAATCTCAGCATGGCCAGAATGGGCGGCGGCGAAGAGCGCGGTAACATCGGTTCTGAACTCCTCGTACGCAATCCTGACTTCATCGGCCCTCTCCTCCCGCAGCACTGTCTCTACACATTTCAGTCTCAGGCTCACAGTCCCAACGTAGTTGACATCCACCAAACCAGATGCGCCCAAGCTCTCCGCCACACTGTCCACATCCCCTCTCAGGGCCGCCTCAACAAGACTCTGGGAAGGCAGTGCCAGCTCGTCGGCACCCGCGGCCAGCGGCACCGTGTGCCACGCCATGCCTACACGTTTGAGAAATCCGACAAGAACCCAACACCAGCAACAAAAAAGGGACGCGGAGGCTATGAATCCGTGGAGCAACAGTGGCGGCAGTAGAACACGCAGAGGATCCTTCTTCCATGAAGTATCGAGGGGGGATGGAGATGGAAATAATATAGAATGGAATCCGAGGGGGAACAACGATCTAATATTATAAACCCGAATTATTGATGGGTTTCCAAAACCATTGCGTTTTTTAATCCCTCATCCGCTGTGCGGGGCATCCCCTGACGTGGGTGCGTGCTGATTGCTCTCCCTTCCACTGCTCCTGCGAAAAAGACGGAAATTTTTATAGTTGCCAACGTTCATCTGCTTCGCAAGAGTTAAAAGACTGCGAAATATTAAAGGAAGCGGATGAGAGGTCAAACTCAAAAAAGAATATTTCGTGCAACCCAGCGGGTGATTCCGATTTGTTACGCAGCGGTAGAAGTAGAGAGAGACAGGCGCATGTGGGACGAAGAAAGATGAAAGAATAGGTCTTTCTTTTTCTAGTTTTTTTTTCCTTCTATTTCCATCGTACGATCTATCCTCGCAAGCAGACACGGCTCAGAGATTGGAACCTTCTTGCTACAAGTAAACAAGCGAGCCGCATGTGACGGCAGGGAGAGATCAAAACTGGGGGGAGCGTAACAACAGGTGAATAAGCTAATGGGGGTGAAACGGAATGGCGTAGGAAAGGACGCCCACCTGCAGCCTGAAGCTGAAAGGCGACGAGTTCAGCACTGTCGGAGCTTCTGCGTACAGAGAGAGAGAGAGAGAAAGACGCCCTGCTCCCTGTACTCTCCCTCTTCAAAATTTCTCCTTTCTACTACCGTTGAAAGATCGAGACTTTGGAGATGTGGGTTTATGAGCCGATGACGGCCGGCGCGAGCAACGCGACCGCGGCGGCACCGTTCCCGTTCCCTCTGCTTTCCCTCTTCCAAAATTTCTCCCCTTTTTCTGCCGGTGAAAGATCAAGGCTTTAGAGAGGTGGTGCGGTGAAGGCTGAGGAGAAGTGGGTCTGTGAGAGGAAGACGGCGTGGGCAGAGCCACCGCGGCGGCACCGCCAAATGGAGGGGGTTTCTTAGGGGGCGGTAAGAGGAGATAAAGACCGGGGGGGGGGGGGGGTAAGGGCGGTGGAGCTTCAAAAGTTTTTGAACTGCCACCAGGGCGGGGGGAGGACGTTTGGTGTAGCTGCGCTTCTTCCGGGGCGTGGTAAAAGGTGGCGGTGGTGGTGGGGGAACTGCGAGCACGGGCGTAGGTCCCGGGGCCAACCCCGCAACGTGCCGCAGCACAGGAGGACGTACACCATTTCGTTTGGTGAGGCGAAGGAAGAGAGAAGGCTGCGGGTGGAAGCTGCCAAGGTCTTCATTCCTGGCCGGCCCAACAGAACCAGTCAGCTACTCACCGACCTATGGAGAGAACAGTGACACTTTCATACAGTTCAGGTATAATTTTATAAAGTTTTGAGTGTACTACTTCAAATATGAAATCTTTCTAAAATGTGATAACTTTGCGTAGTTTTGAGACAGCAATGGTATTATCTTTAATCTTTGTTAAATAGGACAGCATAATTATTTGAATTCTTTCAGAAATTGAGTTTTAGTTGGCCTAGGAACCAAAGAAAAAAGGGCTCGTTTCTTTGGACGGATCAGAAAGTTAAGTGTATGTGTGAATGTGCAATATCTAGGGTATATGAACAGCTTACACAGTGCATACATTTCTATGCATCTGTCTCTTTGATATGTGGATTTGTATATTAGATTTGATATGTTTAGTTTTATTGTAATGAAAATAATTGATAAAGTGAATCTAAAATTTGACCTCGAATAATGTTTCTTCCAATGTGTGTGTGTGTTTTTTAATTAACACCTAATGGATCTAACAAACAGCCCAGCAGTCGGCCCGACCTCCCTCTGGCCCGAATATTGTTCTAACTCGGCCAAGACAATACGGGACGAGTGGCGCCCAACATGCGTCTAAGGCGTGGCTGGTACACATGCCGTACGATTTCAGTAGTGCCCCGCACGTCTCTGAGTTCGGATCCTCCCAGTACATGGGAGGAAAATTTTTCACTCACTCTTCATCTCCATTGGTGATTTATTGAGTTCAATCCTCTCATATGCTAGGAGGAACCGATAGAGTGAGATCATCCGACATGTGCTATAGGACATGTCCCCTCATACAATCTGACATGGATAATGACACTCCATGTGTCGCCCAAAGAATGGTCCTTATATGCCAGCAAAGGCGACCATGTTGTGCATCGCTTGCATAAGAGCAACTAAGGCCAACACCATCTCGAATGTGTCCTATGTTTCGACAGCATGCACACCTCCACTTATCGAAGATGCATGTCCTTATAAATACAACACTAAAGTCACAAGTAAAAAGGGATGGTAGTACGAGGATTGAGAGTTCTCCTAGCAACTCTCAACTCCCCATCTCTTCCTCTCTCACCCTACCTCTAACTTCTCTCATCCGCCAAGTATTGACTTTGGTATCAGATGGTCAACCTCCGAGAGCTCCACCCCGAATCAACTCCTCTGTACGAGTCACTTCAGCACCAGTTCAATTACAACATGTTTCGTCCCATCATCCAACCCTATCTTGAGTGTCCAACTTCAGGCCAGTGGAGTCAGATAACCTCATCAGTATCAAAAGTATAATCTAAATAAAAGAAATTAAGTCTTCCCAAAAAAAAGGGGGGGAGGGGGAGGCTGAAAAATAATTTGCATGTGGACATTGTAGCTGGTGGCCGTCCTAGAAGTGGCCTTGAGAGGAGAACATGAACCATCATAGGTCGGCCCTCGGAGCCCATTGGGCCGGGTCCTCAAGTTGCATCCAGCCTTTAAATGGGCCCACCGTTCACATGCGAACCAGAGGGTCTTCATCGTCCACTGTCTCCAGTGTGATGTATTCGTGGGCTCCCACAAATCACCTTTGCACTTGGGTCCACGCAAGGGCCATCCTTTTCCTACTGTTTTATGCTTCTTCTTCTTTGCTTTAAAGGATTAATCTCAAGTGATCACCTTAAGGAGTCTTGTGGTCTAGCAGCATCATCACCTCCCTTTCACAAGAAGAGAAGGTGGGTTGTTCAAATCCCATTACATGTGGTTGTCTATGATCCACAATCTATAGTCCTAGGGTCTAATGCGGGACCTTTCTTCTAGCCACTTGGGTAAGCGGATAATCATGGATAAATATTGATAAGATAGCTAAGTCCTACTTTACTTTGATATGCTACATAGATTAACCATTGTATAAGGTGATTGAAGGAGGATAACCATGGTTAAGTCTATCCCACCTATTTATGAGTGGATAAGGTAGGGTAAATGGATAAGTTTTGAGCATCGAAATTTGAAAAAGATAGATAAATTATCAAGAAAACGAAGAGGCCTAGATAACTAGTTCAGGAATAAATTAATTCGTTATCAAAATGGCCTAAAAAAGAGTTTGTTTTATGGACAGACAAGTCATAAACTCATAAGAAAAATCATTTATTTGGAGAGAAATATTGAAAATGTTCATAATATTTAAATATCAAAGAAAGATGTTGGGTTATATCCTAATATTGTGGTTTACTTGTGCATGGGCCACACAATTAAACATATCGACATGTCCAATTAGTGAAATATACTCATTAGACTTAATCTATTAAGTGTCTATTAAGATCCTATTATGAATGAGATCCTGACTTGAGCCCAATTGAGACTAGTCCCTCCTCTTTATATAAGTGAGTGTGTAACTCCCCATGAGGTTGCACTGGTTCAGGAGAGATGCATAGATTCTCTTAATTTTATAATTTAATAAGTGATATAAATTGAAATAAAATGAGAATAATTTGAAGAAAAATGGAATAATTAAACCCATTAAGTCAAAATAGGAGTTGGGTTTACATTAATGGTCCATGAATAGATTAATGGGCCTAAAAACTAAGAGCTCATTGTAGGATGGAAGATTATTAAGTGTAAATTCACACTTTAATTAAATAGAAAATAGTCAAGATAAGTATTATTTTAACTCATAATTATCTTAAAAAGAGTCTTAGGCTTATCCTAATCCCCTAGCCGACTCTTTCCAAACTATTTAGGTGGATAAATGCTAGGAAAATAGAGATAAATATGGGAATTTTGTAATTAGAGGAGAGGGAAGAGTTTTAAACAAGTAGGAGACTTTAATCAAACAAATATCCTCTCATTTCGTCCCAACCCAACCTTAGACTCTTCTGGAGCTGGGAGCACGAGGTGAATGAGCATTTGGACGAGGAGAGCAAGGAGGAAAGGCTAGGAACAAAGGGGATTTCGTCATCTTCAACATCTCCAAACCCTAGGATTTTAAAGCGTGAAAATGTAGATAATCTCTCAAGCAAAATCTAATTAACTTCGACCTAAGTAGACCATGATCCCTTTTTGCAAAGCCTCATGTTTTCCCCAATTTTACTATGCCATTTGGGAGTATTTCATGCTCCAATTCCTATCATGAACATGTACACGAACCAACATGTTTGCCTTCAATTCATGCATACACTTGCTCGTGCTTTGCAATTTTTATCAAACATGCGCCATGATGTTAGGGTCCGAATGATCCTATTTTCCCCAATTTTTATCATATACCATCTTCGAATTAAATCAGATTCCCTCACTGTGTATGATTTTAGGTCACCGAGATGTAACCTAATCATATCATGCCTATACCATGTCTATTCTCTATTTAATTAATACTGTAGATACCTCTGCATGTCTAATTTCATTTAAAATTGATTTCATGATTTTTTGCTATGTATACGATTTGTTCTGATTTTTAAAATGTACCATGTCAAGCCTTGGTTGCATGGACCGCAACTCAAAGTGACATGTGCCATTTGCCAGAGCTTGGGCTGAGGTTCTGAGAACGCGACGACCCAATAGGTCGCGTTCAAAACCAGGTCGCAACAAGGACCCACGTCGCGTCCTTAACGCGACGTGGACCTGCGTCGCGATCTCCTCGTCTGTTCAGCCCGACCTGAACGCGCCACCCCGACCTGTCGCGACGAGCAACTCGTTGTCGCGTCGGTGTCTCGGCTGAAACCATAACGCGTCGGCTCGACAGGTTGCTACCTGAAAGAGACGGTCTGACCCGTCGTGACCTGAACGCGACGCCTGCCGATGTCGCAACCTGACTGTTGCAACCATAACCCTAATTTCTATGTTAACCCTTGTTAATCATGCCATTTAAATCACTGTTTAACCCTTCAATTGTACTGTTGTGAACAGTAACGACTTGTTTAATAATTAAGGGAAATATTCATATGATTTCAATTAAATAAAAGTCATGTGCATATATAACCATCTCTTGTTATCATGATTACCTTACACATGCACACACTAAACATAAATGTTTGCCATGAAACCTTACTAAATTTACTCAATAATATATTTGGTAATTAAGTACAATTATTCATATAATTTTTCTATTATTTTAATGAACTTGTCTTCATTTTATTCACACGTTTTGTATACCTCTATTGTGTCCCTCTACCTTCGAGCACTCGAGGCATGACAGACAAATTGGTTCTTCACACACTTCTATCATGGCTTGGACGACCTCTCCGTTGGGAATACTCCTGACTGGACCAGAAACTCCTTGTCAAGGCCTCTGTAAGTCTCATTGGCTTTGGCAGACGTCCATTGCCGACGAGCGGGTTGTACTATCAAAATCTATTATACCTTAGGGATCAGCATGATTCAACGGCCTTAGTGTGTTCTCTCTTACCTTGAGATCACGTCGGACCTCTGGCCTGTGTTCCTAGCACGGCTTTTGGGCGGTTGTGACTTCTACCGGACTGCCGACACACGACTATGTGTTGTGCAACTGTTATTATCGTCTGTTATCGTTGTTTTACGAATATGACCATGTTCTCATCTACTAGCTCTATTCTCTCATCTGTTCACATTCTCTCTATACTCTCATCTATTCTTGGTACTCTATTTGGCCATACACTTGATTGTCTAAGATAATAAACATAACTAATGTCAGGCAATAGGGCCCGATCTGGCCCTGAGAGGTGCGCCCAAAAAGTGCTATTTGCCCACGGAAGTTAAATGATCAGGATGTCGACATTACATCCAGTGCCATTTATACTATCAAGATTTAATCTATGACAATCAATCACTATACTATGTTCTCTCAGTTGACAAAAAGCTCGACCAAAAGTGCTATCTCTACTAGTGCACCTTTGTGTAAACATTACATACTATTTCGTTACATGGCCAATCTGTTATCATGTTTGTTGTGCTATACTCTCTTGAAAAGTACTATTGTTCCTCGTTATCATGCGACATTACTCTTTTGACTATACTTGGTCGTTCTCTCTAGTTAGCCTGCTTTACAAGACATTAATCACTTAAACCTTGCCATTTATATGAGATACTAAGTCCTACTGGGCATTTATCACTCATTCTGCGCTATTTATTCCATGTGTTTTAGGTGAGTCTGATGGAGACTACCACACTCACGAGGAAGGGGACGAGGATGTGCAAGAGTGACCACTTTTTACGACAACCATTGCCTTAGTAGTTAAATAATTGTTAGTTAGTCAGTTTGTAATAGTTGGATTTGAATAAATTACTCTGCGCCCTAGTTATGACTCTGAATTAGTGATGTAATAGTTGATTTGAGGTATTATTAATGAAGTTGGATTCATTTGGCATTATTCCTAATTGTGCAATGGTTTGATGTTATTTCTCGCTTTATACTATTAATTAACTGTATTACCGCTTCGATGTTCCGCATCGGGGCATTACATAAAATTAAAGAGAGAGCGTAAGGGTTGTGTACATCTCTCTCAACGTTTTGCTGTTGGATCTTCTTCCTTCTGGCGGGTAGGATAGCTTTCGCTTTAGGTACACATCCCCAATTGTGGTATTAGAGCACATGTCTGATCTTTTGGGCTTCGATCTATGTATTCGTCCCTTTCCCATTCCATATTGAGAGGAAGAAGTTGCGTCAGGGGCATTCATCGTGCAGGGGAATTACGCACAGGGGACACTGTGTCAATCCGAGAGAGTTAATAGACTTATCATATCTAATGAGTTTTTGGTGTACCTATAGGAGGATGGTGTAGATATGTGTGCTATTGATCCAGCGACATTTTCACAAGTTATGAAGAGTGAAAAATTCATTTATTGGTTTGAAGCCATGAAGGAAGAGCTTGACTCAATCGCTAAGAATCAAGTCTAGGGACTCGTTGATTTGCCAAAAAAGTCCAAGTTAGTCAAAATGTAAATGTGTATTCAGAACTAAAGTGGGCTCTAAAGGCAAAGTTGAGTGATATAAGGTCAGATTGGTGGCTAAAAGTTTCACTCAAAAGAAGAGTATTGACTATGATGAGACATTCTCTCCGGTTTTAAAGAAGCTCTCATTCACCATAGTCATGGCCTTGGTAGCTCATTTTCATTTATAGTTACACCAGATGGATATGAAAAATAGTGTTTCTCAATGGAAATCTAGATAAAGAAGTGTATATGGAGTAGCCTTAAGGGTTTCATGTTGAAGGAAAAGAACATTTTCTATGCAAATTAAGAAAATCAATTTTATGGACTTAAGTAAGTCTCTTGTCGATAGTTCATTAAGTTCAGTGAAATCAAATTACTCTTTGGGTTATGAAAAACATCATTGATGAATGTTTATACCTAAATGTCAATGGGAGTAAATTCATCATCTTACTTTTGTATATGGATGATATTTTGCTTGCTTATAGTGATCTTGATTTATTATACCTTTTCTTTCTAAGAACTTTGATATGAAAGACGTGGTGATGTCGGCTATATCTTAGACATTGAGATCACAGATATAGACCCTTAGTCACTCTTAATCTTTCTCAGAAAGCTTGCATCTCAAAGGTTTAGGAAAGGTTCAACATGCAATTGTATGCACCCGATAAAGTACTCATTGTGAAAGGAGATAAGTTCACTGATTTTGTAGTATCCTGAGAAAAGTAAGTAGATGGAGCCCACCTCTTATGTTTTAGTAGTTGGGAGACTGATGTACCTTCAGACTTGTACATATCTAAACATTACTTTTATGTGGGTAATGCTCAGCTGGTATTAGAGAAACCTTGGTATGGATCATTAGAAGGTTTCCAATATAGTCATGTGTTATTTGAAAGGGACTATAGATTACATGTTACATATAGGAGGTCAGATCAATTTGAGGTCATTGCATATTCTAATATTAATTTTAGTGGTTTTCTTGATATGAAGAAGTCCACTTCAGGCTATGTGTTCCTTTTTGACAGGGGAAGCTATTATCTGATGCAGTCAGAAGGAGAGTATTATAGTGACTTTCACTATTACACATAAGTTTATTACTTGTTTTAAGACTAGTGGTCAGGCCATTTAGTTGCCGAAGTTGTTCACAGATCTACCATATATGGACTTCTTCTCCAGACCTATTAGGACTTGCCATGACAATTCCACTGTGGTCTTCTTCTTTAAGAACAATAAGACATCTAAAGATATATAGTACAACCTTAGACATCAAGTATTTTGCCCTAAGAGACAGAGTGAAGAATCATGAGGTTCATGTGCTTGTTATATGTATATTTTCAAAGGAAGATTGATGTGCTCATGAAAGGTTAGATTAAGTGGGAGAATGTTGAGTTATATCTTAATATTGTGGTCCACTAGTACATGGGCTGCATAGTTAAACACATCGACATATATCCAGTTAGTGAAAGATATTTATTAGACTAAGCCCATTAGACATTAAGTACCCATTAAGATTCTGTTATGGATGGAATCCTAACTTGAGTCCAATTGGGACTGATCCCTTCTCTATATATAAGTGAATGTAACTCTCCATTAGATTGCTTTGGTTGAAAAGAGATAGAGAGAGGAGGAGAGCATGAGGGTTGCGTGTCTCTCGTCCCATGTTCATGCACTTCTTCTTTCTCATCGTCTTTCTTCTTACGTGTGAGATGACTGCGGGCCGGTTTGGTAACGTGATAAGGGGGTTTATCCCCCTTTTATCACCAATTTTATGCTCACAAGCAATTGATAATATGTTTAGTTTATCATTGGGTGATAAAAGTTATACATGATAAATATGTGATAAAGGGGGTGATAACTATCTCTCCCATGTGGGGGTGATAAAAGTTATCTCTAGAGACAACTCATTAAATATTGTTATTATATTCATGAAAATTATGTGTGTACATTTATACACAGATAAATGGTGTCAAATTGGAGATAAAATGGTGATAACTGTACACATGATGTCATATCGCATCACATTACATCACATTAAAATTATTCCCTACATAATTATCCTCATTTAAATCATCTCAAAGTAAAAAAATCTTTAAACACGAATAACTTATACCCGATTTACTTATACCCGATGTCCTTATCTCATTATCAAATAGACCTGATACACATATCCAATAAAAAAAAGGAAGGTGGTCAAGTATCAGGAGCTTTGATGACATATTGTTATCATTTATGTGTTTTTGCTTATCTTCTGTCTTCCAAATATTAGGTTGGGCGTTTTATGAAGTTCTCCTAATAAAATCTTTAGACATTTTATTTATTTATTCGTGATGAGGAACCTACGTGACCCTCCCACTACTATATTAGACATCGGGTTATAAAAGCCCATCCCCTCCCCCAATTATCTCTTAAAAAGGTCCATCATTAATCCCATATCTCAACTCAAACGTCACTATCATTATCACCACAAGTTTCAATACTCATACCTAACTAACCGACCTGATAATGCAACAAATGTCCTTAGCCAATCACCAATTTCAACTTTATTAGATTTATCACTACAAACAAAATATATATATTTATGTACGATGAGAAGGGATCTTGGAAAGCATACTTCCAATTGCCAAGACAAAGGAAACCGTCTTTAAATTAGGTGAGTATGGTTGGACGTAGGAGTGTTCAAATTATAGTTTAAGTCGAAAAATCGAACCGAATCGGTAAATTCGGTTCGATTCGAGGGATTACACAGTTTAATTCGGTTTCAAGTTAGGAAATTGAAATGAATCGAATATGTATATATAATTAATTAATAATATATTTTTACAAAAAAAATAGTTGTAACACAGTGGTTGTTAGCACTGACGCGACCTCCATTGGGAGGTCGTGAGATCGAATCTCGTTTTAAATATTCGTTTTATGTATATTTTGAACTTAATATGTGTATATAATTAATTAATATACATATATATAAAGGTGCTTGTAGCACACTGGTTGGCACCTTTGGCATTTTCTCCTCGCGCTGGCCGCGAGATAATCTCGCGGCCGTCGCGTAAAACTCATTTTTATGCCTATTTTAATTGAACCGAACCGCACGATTCACTATAGCAACTCGGATAGGTTCGGTTCCTCTGAAATAGGGGCGAACCGGACCAAACCAACTAGTTGTTCACCCCTAGTTGGACATATTAGATTGAATTAATTTGGTACGTCTATTTCGTATTGTATTTGGAATTGCAAGTATGGTATTTTCTTAATTTTAATTATTATTATTATTATTATTATTTTATTATTATTATTATTTAAATATAAATATAATTGAATCGAAATGAGATTGATACGTTCTAATTCGTACCAACATTTAGAGAGTTTTGTCTAATCTGTTTCACCGATCTGACCCACTTTTTATGCAAGTCTAAACTTATAAATCTAGCCAAACAACTTTTAGAGATCGGTGTATACACAGGTAGATCAAAACAACGAAGCATTGGTATGCTTTTTTGTCAAACAAGCTAACCTCATGTTTTCGTCACTCTAATCATGGTGTTTCCAAAGCCTTTAACAACATTATCCCATTCTAAAAAGTCACACCCAGCATTAGACTTATAGTTTACTTCTTCAGAAAAAAAAAACATTAGACTTATGATTCATGAACTTAGATGTATCCATACACACATCCATACCCTGAGCATGCACGCACTCCTTTGGTTAGACTTTTTTTTTTTATGTTCCCTCATGTAAGAAATGAGATTACATGAACAATCCAACTTAGATCAACAGTCACCTTTCATTAACAAGTCATTAGAATTTGCTTTAAAAAGTAGAAGAAAAAGACATGATGTGGTGATGGAAAGTTTGCCATGAAGATGTGTGTTACATATTTTTTTTGATAACGAGGAAATCTCACCCCGTGTGATTTTGTGGGCTCAGAGATTGGTGTTCGTGAATTTCAAGATTAGGACTTGGTAGCTCTTACTTTCCGTATATCCGTATTGTCCTTACCCCACTTGACCGGAAAAATTCTGAATTTACACACCTCGAGAATTGCATGTAAATCAGATAAACCCCTCCCCAGAAATCGAACTCGGGACCTCCTGCTTTTAAGCAAGAGTTCTAACCGATCGACCCAATCGGGGTCCTCAAGATGTGTGTTACATAGATTGAGTAGATTTGACCATAATATCTCACATTATGCATAGATCAAAGTGCTACTTTATTAGATTTTTCATTATAAAGAGAATACATCATATTTATGTACATAATACATAATAAAATGTATGTTATCATGCAATTCACTTTTAATAAAACAGAAGGGGTTTTATACCCATCTCACTTTTAATAAAAATGATTGGTAAATATTATGATACCACACCTCATTATTATCCAACTTCTTACTTTTCGTCAAATAAAATCGACCAGATAAATAATATAAGTTTGATATATATTCTGAAAAACATTCAAATTTATATTATTATTCTTGGATCAAGATAAGGGGGGAAAAGTGAAGGAAAAAAAAAAGAGAGTGGAAGTGTGCCATTTTCGAGGTTCATATATGAAAAAAAAAGTTCCCTTTTCCTAATTTATAAATCAATATTATTAACCATTTTAATAAGTGAGAAATAATGACGCTTATCCCACCCTAATAAAGTTGATTAAGCAAACCCAACGTGCTCTTACCGGTTCGTAATTATCACACATCAAACACGTAAGCTTCGGTTGTGGACGCGGCGGGCAACCACCAGTTCGCGACTTTGTCAAATAAAAGAAGAAATAAAAAATAAACACGCACCGAACACGATGTGCACTGCTTTCAAAAAGGAGCAAAACGCTACGCGTACACGACGCTAAACAGATGCTGACGTTGTGGGGCCGGCTTAAGCAACGGCTGCGGTTTTCCTCTTCGGTCACCAATAGCCAATGAGAATGCGGCGTCTGAAGGGCGTAAGTTTTGCGGGTGAAGTGGAGCTTATTCGAAAAATAAAGAGAATTTTTAAATGCCGCTTTCTCTGCTCTAGGGTTTTATCCGCCACAGAAGCTGGGAAACCGCCAGCGCGCCCCACGATAGGCGGAGGAGCCGCACCGGGAATCCGCTCCAGGCGCTTCCTGCCTCTCTCTCCACATCCCCTTATCCTCTCCACTCCGTTCCCCACCCTCCTCGTCCCCCACCACTCTCTCGCTCTCACATTCCATTGCTGTCTTGGCGTAGTGTCGTCGAGGTCTCAGCTTTCTGCAGCTTTCCTTCTCCGCAATGGGTCATTCTTGAACCCATCTATGTAGTGGAACTGTGTTGGGTGGGGATGGGGCTGCTCCTGGACGCCCTCCTGGAGACCCTGCGGAGGCCCATGGCGGTGGGGGTGGCGTCGGAGCTCGCGCTTCTCTCCGGGCCGCTCTGGGTGGCCGTGCTCGTGGGGCTCGTCGTCGGCTGGGTCTGGCGGCCGAGGTGGGCCACCGATCTGGTCGGCGTGGACAGGGAGAAGGCGGGCGAGGGCGGTTCGCTGTCGCGGTCTTCTTCTTCCTCGGGGGCTTCCCAGGGTCCCGGGTCGGTGCTGGGTTTCCCCAGCTTTGACTCGCTCAAGGCCCAGCTGCCCAGCTGCATCGCTTCTTTGATCTCCGAAGAGCGGGCTGAGGAGGTGGGTCGTGGGTTTGCTTCTTCAAGGTACGTTCTTTCGTTGGTGTGGGGGAAGGGGGGCGGCGAGGATAGATTTTGGGTTTTTGTGCACGTATTGGAATGTAAAGTTTATTGATTTCTTGGTGGTTGTGAATTGTGAATTTGGTCCAGCTCGAATGAGGAAGGAGGTGGGGGATTGGCTGTGACGGCAGGGGATCTGGAGTACCTGTCCCAGCTCGTGGAAGTCACAGATGGGGGACCGGCATGGCAGCAGATGATGGACAGGTCGTTGCCGAACATGTGCTACCAAGCTTGGCGGAGGGACCCCGAGGTATGCACCGCTTCTTCGACTGATGCCCCTAGGAAATCCTTGTCTGATGAATGTGGCTTCTTCTGTCCACTAGTTGCTGGCAAGCCCTGCTACATAGTCTGGTTCAGTGGCCTTCCCATTTGGGTTTTGTGCTGGTTGGCTTCTTATGTGTTGGAGTTTGGTGTACTTGTTGGGAAGAACACATGTTTTTGGATTGATGGGCTTCTTGTTATGTGTCAGAATACGGTGTAATTCTTTCAGGATGCACATTTCATTTCTGGGGATGACTGTCTCCTTCTTGTGTGTCTGAATCTGATGTAATTTAGATTGGAGTGCTCAGTTGGCTGTTGTCTAGCAATGTGGCTTTCAGTGATGGCTGGGTTAGAAAAGTAGCTTTCTGGAAGGTGGAGAGTAGAGATTCTTATACTCTGTTATTCTCTTCTGTCGCTAGGTTGGTCCTCCACAGTATCGTAGTAGAACAATCTTTGAGGAAGCAACGCCAGAGACAGTTCGGGACTTCTTCTGGGACGATGAGTTCCGCATGGAGGGCAAGTGGGATGACATGTTTCTCTACCACAAGACCTTGGAGGAATGCACGATGACCGGGACCATGATCGTCCACTGGATTAGAAAGGTGGACTTGATTTATTATGTTCTACTTGATTTATGATGTCCCTTGTTGCGAGTGTGTCACCTGGATTCCTCATGCCTGTTCTAACATTCTTCATCGCTTTTGCCAGTTTCCATTCTTCTGTAGTGATCGGGAGTATATTATTGGGCGCCGAATTTGGGAGTCAGGAAGAGCATATTACTGTGTCACCAAGGTAAATATGAGATATTACCGTTTCAGTTTCTTCAGTATTATCTTTAGACTTATCTTCTCTTTGTTAAGAATAATCTTGAATTTGCTATTTGAATCCTCCACCACCCAAAAACATAAGGGGGACTAAGAGCAGATAATACAAAGAAAACATCCTTTAAACCATCTACCCTTGGACCTTTGTAAAACATTGCTTTATGGCATGCCTTTTTGTATTTGATTGTCTTTTCAAGGAGCAAAACTGAAGAAATTTTGAGATTAGACATTTTGCTAGTATTGTCAACTGGTCATATCTTCTTAATAAGATCTAGATGTTCTGCGTGGAGTAATTCTGTTGCTCTGTTGATTTATATGACATGTTACTATTTCCCTTTATGTAGCTGAGGCCTACTGTGCAACTGAGATATCCCTGTAGCATGGTTCTCTGTGTTAGCTTTGGTGTTACGCATTCTAAAGATTTCTGCATGACCTAGTAATTTGTATGCATTCTATCTTATAATTAACATCACCA
Source organism: Colocasia esculenta (assembly GCA_014218235.1). NCBI lineage: Eukaryota > Viridiplantae > Streptophyta > Magnoliopsida > Alismatales > Araceae > Colocasia > Colocasia esculenta. The sequence goes on from CM024758.1 coordinate 4,941,056, forward strand.
ATGCCTCTTATGGTTCACCTGACAATTTGAGTGAAAAGGGTGCCGAGCTATCCTTAGAATTAGTTGGGAAGAATTAGGAGTTAGAACCTTCCATTTGACTCTTCAGGTGGTTCATACTGTCATTTTGGAGGATATGCTCAGTTTACAATTTGAGGTTTTTGTGGTGCATAGGAATGCAATTTGATCATGATAATTTGCCATTTCAAAGTTGGTGTTCCTTGTCTACAGCCACTACTTTTCTTCATGAAACTCCAATTTTGCTTGATTTTGTTGTTCCAGGGTGTGCCTTATTCCTCTGTACCCAGGCGTAATAAACCCAGACGCGTCGACTTGTACTATTCAAGCTGGTGCATCCGCGCAGGTAGAGCTAAAATTCTGATCCTGAGGATGTTCATGGTTTGTTTCTCAATCTAGAATGTATCTCCATGATGAAGGGTTATTGGCAAGGGTTCCTCCTAGACAGCCCTCATCTTTGCATAATCAACATTCTGAGAAGCTACTGTGACTTCATCCATATAGTACGTCACATTCTGATAACTTCTATTCTGCCCCCAGCAGAATCTAGAAGAGATGGCCAAATGACTGCATGTGAGGTGCTGCTCTTCCATTATGAGGACATGGGCATTCCATGGGAAATTGCAAAGTTGGGTGTGCACCAGGGAATGTGGGGCTGTGTCAAGAAGATCGAACCCGGCCTGCAACTGTACCAGATGGCCAGAAGGGCCGGCGATCCGCTCTCACATTCTGCCAGGATGGCACAGATAAATACCAAGGTCACTTCTGATTACTTGAGATCACTGGGGAACAATAATGATGCAACTGAGATCAAAGAACCACAGAAGAAAAGGCCACTCAGGAGGAGTGTTCCAAAGTTCCTGGTGGTTGCTGGTGCTGTTCTTCTTGCATGCACTCTTGACAAAGGCCTCCTGACCAAAGCACTAATCTTTGGGGTTGCAAGAAGGTTTGCCAAGCCAGGCAGGTGACTGTAATTGTCCGAAACACTGATGTCGGGACTTGGTTGCAGCATGATTTCTCTCAGCTGTTTGCCATCAAGATTGGAATTGGCATCCCCTTCTGCCCCGAGCATGATCAGACTAGTTTACTACTCGGATGATATTAGATTGGTGATCTAGGAGGAGGAGGAGACTGTATGGTTCGTTCCATTTGGATGGAAATCTCATTTCAATGTTGCTTCACTATGTTTGTCTCATCAAGTCCCTGTTTATTTACTTCATTTTTCCTTTTTTCTGTTCTTAGGTCCGATCATGTAATGTAGCAATTTTGACTTTCAAATAAAAGAACTCATAGATGAAAGGCCTGACGGTGAACTGTGATTTGGAAGTCATTTCTTGTTCTCAATATTCACTTTTTAAAAAGTAAGATGTGACTCTCACATTCTGTGTAGATTTGAGTATCAGTGTATACGAACAACTTTTGACCAAGTTTGACCATGAGCTTTTCCATAATTTTATTTTTATTTTTTCTCTTAATTTCATCTTTCATGCTACAAATTTCAATGAGAAGCCAACAATTAAGTAGTTCTTGAGATCCAGCTTTCTCAACCACCTTGAAACCTGAGGACATACTGCAGATATAACCCACCCAAGTCTTGTTAAGTCCGGTTTAATCACTGGATAGAGACCTGACATAGGGACTTACATGCATAAATTGGATAGGAAAAATAAGATCTCCCACAGATAATTAGATAAACCTCTTATCCGAGATAAACTTTTGATAGTTATCTAGCTGTTTTATGATATGGAGATGAAGGTCTGATAGTAATCTTATTATATCTATGCATTTAACTATTTTATGCATCAAGACCATCAAATCAGAAAAGAAAAAAAGTTCGGATTTGTCTATGTTATGAAGCCGGGTTCTAGAGTTTACTCTTTGAACAATAACTAGAATCATGCGCTGAATCCATGGTTAGACGAATTGCATGACTTTCAACATGGCTGGATGTATTGCACGACTGGGTCACGTCAGGTTTGCACTAATACAATATAGGACATCGCATATCCATCAAACAAGTCTTTGAAATTTTTTTTTAAAAAATAACTCTATTCAAGCGTACTGTGCTGAGGATCGGTGTGGCCCTGACACGACATGATCTGGTTGTGCCGCACCGGATGGAAAATACTTTATACCCTTGCACGGGCGCCAGGCTAGGACGCGCCACATTGGGCGCTGTCGGGGTGCTACTGGGCGCCCAAGTGCCCAATGCGGGTGCGCCGTGGCTCGGTGCCTGTGCAAATCATTTGCACGGACGCTCGGACGCCAAGCATTACTCGCACCGGATTAGTGTGGCACGGCCAACTATGTTTGAAACTAGAATTTTTTTTACAGAAATGCCCTTATAAATAGGACTTGTGCCAAATATATCTCACACTTTAATATATTATCAATAATATCCTCCAATGATTGCATATATATCTCTACCGTCACTCTCTTATATTTGACTCGCGTTAAGCTCCAATTAGGATGGTAAGTTACTAACCTACCTCTCTCTCACTAGGGGAAAGCTAGGGTTCGCAAACGAGCTTCCCCCGGTCGTAGACTCCAAAGAAATGGAACCCAAGTTCCTCATGACCGTTTCACCGGGTGGAGATCGACTGGATACAGACAACGTCCTCCATGTCACTCCTCTCGTCGTACCAAGCCGTCGACGCATATGTCAGTGACCAGCTCAACACCACACTTGGATCTGAGCTCGATCTCAAATTTTTCTCGACAGTAACCACACCTCCTCCGTCCAAACAATCTCCTACCACTTCAGATTCCAGATCTAGGGGCACTACCACCACAGTGGCGATGGCTGCAAGATTGGAACACTGGCCGGAGCAGTCGATCCTCTGCCTCTTCCGACTCAAATCCTCGAAGGCCGTCAAGTTGTCGGCGACAAACCTGAACCTCTCTCGGCTGGGAAGTTGTGCCGACGACCAGACGGATGAGGGAAGATGTGATGGGAGCGTCAAGAGGCCATTACTGCTTCTTCCCCCTCCGCCTCTTCCTCCATCCACTTCTCTCCCTTTGATTACCCCCTTCGTCGCATCTCCCCTCCCCACGAAGGTGCAACAATTGGTAAGTGCACCGCCACCTCCGTGGAAATGCCTCAGCCGCTATAGCAACAACAGGATGCACCGTCCTCACCCCTTCCGCTGCACTCCCCGACACCCTCCCATTGGCCAAGGGTCGTGATATGGCTAAGGAAAGCTAGAGCCTTCCCTGAGAGATGAGGACTATGAGCCCCACTGCCGTTGCTAACCGATCTATCCTCCGCAGTCCCAACAAGTATAGCGAGAGGTGGGAAAGGTGATGCTGCGGGGCAGACACTATGCTCAAGTTCTTGCCTCACCAAGGAGGAAGAGGAAGTGGAGGGTAGAGCTCTTGGAGGGTATTTTAAGCCTCAATTTGGTAACGAGTTAACGTAAAGTTAACTCAAAATTAACTCAGAGTTAACTCAAAATACAGTTTGATAATAAAAAAAAAACAGTGGCAGAGCCAGGGGGGTCAAGGGGGGGCAATTGCCACCCCCCCCCCCTATTTTTTTGCATAAAATTTTCTTTTATTAATTTCTTTGTATAAAATTTCTCCTTATAATGGGCATGTGAAGAATTTTTTTAACTTTATTAATTGCCCCCTTTATTTTTTTGCATAAAATTTTATTTTATTAATTTCTTTGCATAAAATTTCTCCTTATGATGGGCATGTAAAGAATTTTTTTAACTTTATTAATTGCCCCCCCCCCCCCCCTTGCGTTGAGTACTTATGAATAATTATCTTATTAATTGCCCCCACTTCTAAATATTTCTGGCTCCGCCACTGAAAAAAAGTTAACTCAAGTGAGTTAGACTAAAGATGGATCAGATGTGAGTTAACTCACAAATTTTCAACCCACTTCTAGAGGTGGATTGGAGTTAACCTATTGAGCTAACTACTTTTTTGCCCCAGCGGTACAGAACATTAATTACTACTTTCTCTTTTCCCAACACAACATTAATGACTATTTTCTCTTTTCAAGTCACTTTTTGATATGAAAGTAGATTAACAATGAGTTAACTCACTTATCTTGCCAAAACAATCAAGAGAAAGTGGGTTAACTCACAGTAGTTAAACTAAGTTAACACACAAGAAAACAAACTAAAAAATGAGTTAACCATGCATAACTTTAGTCATGAGTTGGAATTATCTCTAACCCCAACCCATTGCCAAACTGAGGGTAAGTATTTGAGGTTCTTTAATAATTTCCATCACAAATATCGTCGAATATTAGCTTCTTTTTGACAAACAACCCCCCCCCCAAAGTATAACCACAAAAAATTTCAGTTTAAATTTACTTTTATCTTATACTTAATGTTGGGTAATTATATTAGTCAAACTTTGTTTTGACAATCTTGTTTTCCTTAAAAAGCAATGGCTCAATACCACTATTTTGACATTACCGAATGATCAAATCTTAATCGAGTTTGCTAGATGTATAAATGTGCATAATAGCTTACAAGTGAACTACCAAGTGAATGACCATATTATTGTTAGAACATAACCATATATTAATTGAAACTTTGAACATAAACAAACGAGAGTGCTCTTACATTTGAGCTCAACTTATTAAACAATCTAGCTTACAATTTTACTCAGCCTTGATTGATTTATTTAGTCGAACAATTTGAATCAAACTTTAACACATTTGTTCACTTGAACCCTGTTAAAATGAGTCTCATACAGGGATGTCAATGGGCCGGATCTAACCCAAATCTAATTTTCCAAAAACCAACCCAAGCTCGGAGATAGGTCCGATAAAGGTGACCTGGCCCGAGCCCACGAAAAGTCCAGCTAAACTCGGCCCGGCCAAAAAATATAAGCAAATATTATTTTTATTATATATTATTTAATATATCTAATATAATATATCTATATAAATAATATATATATATTTATATCTATATTAACATTCAATTTATAAAAGATTATATCTTTTGAGTAAATTTATTATAGTAAAAACAAATATAATTAACTATCTAAATATAAATTGTATATTTAATAAAAATATATTTATATTTATAAATTTCAGATCAAGTTGGGCCTCACAAAGCCCAAGCCCAGCCCTATTCTGTTCTGGGCCGGGCCCGGCCGAAAAAATTAAACAGGCCAAATTTTTCGGCCCAAGCCCAGTTAAAACCGGACCGGGCTTTTGGGCCTCCGGGCCAGCCTGGCCCAATTGACACCCCTAGTCTCGTACCACCACATGGAAAAGAAAACAACAGTGCAATATAAATATTGGAACTTTGTCAGAACATGAGGTCAATTTCCAAGAACAATCTGCATAACCTCAAATGAAAACAAGAAGAAACTAGAGTTCTTATATATCTTCTCAGGGTGTCTTCAAACAACTTATCATCTGAACGACAAGAATAATTGATTAGGAGAGAGAGAGAGAGAGAGAGAGAACAACCTAACAAGATAGAACTACCTGCATGGTGTATCCATGAAGACAATGATGAACTCTGTGGCAAACCTGTGAAAATTTTGGGAGGCAGCTGCTGGTTGTTCATGTGGAAACAGGATGGTTAGCGCAGAGTTCTTACACCTCAGCTGTGCCTTGGGTAAACCTGGATCTTCACAGCGGTACTTCCCATCAGGGCCGATTCCAAAACCTTTCGGATCGGAGAACACGTTCTCCAGTAATTGGCTGCGATGAGGAAGAGGGCTTGTTTCGGCGAATTCGACGGCCTCTTCGATTACATCGTCGATCTTTTTCTCAATGGCCTTGAGCTCAGGCTCAGTTGCTAGGTTGTGCTCAATCATGTACTTCTTCAATGCCATGATGGGGTTTCTTGCAGCATAGTGAGCCTTCTCATCTGAAAATAACGTACAGATTAGGAGAAGTTGCACATCATGCTATGTTTCAAATATCCACACTGCATTGTGAAAGGGGGAAAAAAAAACCATCACCACCTTTTCTTAGTACAATCATTTCACAGATTCAGATTTTTAATGTTAAGGAGTTGAGTTAGGACTCCCCAGGAACCAAAGTGACAGCTGAAATGTCCAAAAAGTCGGATATAATGGAAGAAAAAGCTGGGAAGAAGATAGAGAGATGTGAAAGTACATGAAGAGGAATCACAATTTTGCAATCCCTTATCTTAATTTTCATATAGATTTGCTTAAGATTTTAACTGGCAAGAATTTATCCAACATGTGAATGTGAAACAAGGAGCAAAAACAATGGTCCAGTCCTTCCCTTACTTCGCCATAACAGTGGCTTGGAAGAAAGAAAGAAAGAGATAGAGAAAAGCCAAAAGCAACAGACAATGATGTCCTCTTTCCCTTTACATTGTAATGGTACAATGTAAGACAGAAAAAGTAGATATAAGTTCAAGTACACCCACCACTAAAAGTCAAGTGCTTTGTGTTGAAACAGGTGATGGAATGGTGGCCTTGGGAAAATAACTATGAAACTTGACCACATTTCAGTTCAGAGGGGTTGGAGATCCTATTTCTGGAAAATGATGATGAATCCTTCTGTGTGTGGTTGAAAATGGCAACCCATGATGAGCCATCACAAATATGCCAAAGAAATCCACAGTGCACATGGGAACCACTTGCATCCTTGGAATTGCCAATGCACCAGTTGGTGTCTGTAAGCAGGTTTTTAGCAAGATGGAGAACAAACAGATAGACTGAACCCAAATGTCCACACATGGATTCACACTGTAAAAGTTATCCCCCAAGGTTCTCGGATGACTTGAGTTGTCTGCTTCTCAGGTAGAGAAGAAACAACATATGTTAACCAATCAAGACAAGAAATCCCTTTCGGTTTTCCTACTCTCTTATTCTCCTTAGTTTTCTTTATACCCATATCTCATTCTACTCAAACTGCAAAGCATTTGCTGTTTTGTGAACCATGAAGGAAGAGTAGAAGACTTGACAAGAAGCTAAACCAGACAAGATAAGCCATTCTTCAGTTATCTAAAGATGCACTCTTTTTTTCCATTTTCCTTTTTAAATTAAGGGAGGGAACAAGAATCGAGATTGCCCCTTGAAATCAGATCAGGTCTGGCTAATCCCCCTTCAAAGAAGTCAAATTGGATAGCAACCAGCTGATCCTACAGACAGTGCCCTAAGGAGGAGGTTAGGCAATTTGCATGGATTGCAGAAACCAGGTTATAACCAGGGTCAGCATTTAGCAATCCCATGTGCATGTTGAAACAGTTTCTGCACACACCCTTCACCTATGTCCACGATCTAAATGTTCAAACTGTGGACTCAAATTATGGATAGCCTTCTGAAGTGGTTCATAACCAAAACATAAACCCTCACTGGACACAAGATGGTTCCAGGGGATTCACTCTGCAGAGCATGTCTGCAGACACACCAAAACATTGTTTAAGATGTGATCAAATGCAAAATGCCCCAAACTATTTCCTAACACCACAAATTTCATCAAAGAATTAACAAATAAAAAACAAACTGAGAAGAGAAAAGCTACCAAACTGCAGATGGCCAAGAAAAGCCCAAGTCCGAAGTTACAGTATCTCACCTGGGTTTCGGAGCTCATCTGGGTCGGCCAGCGAATGGCCCCGGAAGCGATACGTCTCGCACTCCACCAGCGTCGGCCCGTCACCCCTCCTTGCCCTGGCGATGGCCTCCTTGGCCACCTCCCTGACCTTAAGCACGTCCATCCCGTCCACATGCACCCCGGGCATCCCAAAGGCCGGTCCTTTCTTCCAGATCTCCGGGTCCGAGGTCGCCCGCAGGTGGGACATCCCGATCGCCCACAAGTTGTTCTCCACCACGAACACGATGGGCAGCTTCCACAAGGCGGCCATGTTCAGGCACTCGAAGAACTGGCCGTTGTTGCAGGTGCCG